>OU015743.1:155437642-155457134 GCA_907169655.1 Acomys percivali
AAAAAAAAAATATATATATATATATATATATATATATATATATATATTATGGAGAAATGCACGCAATGGAAGCCTTGGCTTGTGAAGTTTCAGAGAGAAACAAAGACTATCAGGGCTATTTGTATGGGTTATTTGTTTGTTTTTAAATTAAGCACATGTGGTTCTAGTCAGGCTGGCCTGAAGAATCAGCTATGATTAACAAAAGACCAGACTACTTAAGCTAAACCTTTGCCTTGCTAGGGCATTAGATGCTGGTCATCCAGAGCTGAGAGATTATCTGTGACTAAAGAGAGAGCAGCAGCATTGATCTTCGGGGACTACCTCCTCAGAGTCAGCACACTGGCTCTGTGGTCCAGAGGAGGGCCGAGGCTGTACCCCATGCTAGCAGTCGAACTCTGTCATATGTAAGAGTCTCCCATGTGGCGCTGGTTTTGAAGTCCAGAAGGTGTCATGGGATACAGCCAAGGCTATGGGCAATGTGTGGGAGGCCAGGAGAGCCTGGAGAGTATAACTTCGACTGCAGTGGAAAGCTCAGGAGTAGGTGGGTCACGGAGGGAGAGTGAGGCTTGACTAAGCAGTGTTCCTCTACAGACTCGGCTTCAGTTCCCGCCATGAGCTCCTGCCATGTCTTCCTTTCCTGATGGGCTGTGATCAGAACGCACATGCCGAATACACCCTTTTCTGTCCAAAGTTGCTGGTGGCAATTACGTTTTTATCACAGCAATAGAAAGCAAACTAAGACAGGAATATGAGATTGAATGAGATAAGTACATACAGCACATAGCTTGATTGCCTGGGCCTTGTGTCTCTTGTTGCAGGGCCTAGACATTAGATTGGCACTGTTACACTGAGCTGAGAAGGCCAGCTCTGCCATAGCAATGCCTGCTATCCAAGGGCACAGAGATGGTAGGTGTGGCCCAGCATGAAGCTGGGTGTGAGTATGTTCATATCCACACAGGAAGCCCCAACCAGAACAGAATAAGGGACTGGGGAACACCCAAGAAGAGGAAGAGGATAGGGCAGTACCTAGGCACAAGATGTTAGGACCCACATTAAATGTGCTCTGGCTGGTAAAGCCAACGGGGTCTGACTAAGGCACTGGGGCATGCCTAAGCCGGCCCCCACAAAGCCCTGCTGAGGGCAATGTCTGTCTGTTGTTAGGAAAGTCAGAAACAGAAGAATGTGGTCTTTCCTGTTAATTCTCCTCAGTCCTTACTACCACATCTTGAGGTTCACAGCATTAACCTCACAGTCCAGCAGAGGAGATCACAGTCAGAAAAAAACAAAACATAAAACAAACCAAACAACAAGAAAAAACCCACAGTGTGGTGATAGGATCCATCCCCATGTCTGTCTAGGTACAAAGCCTTGGAGGGTACCTCATTGTACCATCTTGGAAAAACCCCTTCCCCACAACTTGCCCTGTGGATACAGAGTTTTTGTGGTGATGACCATCCTAAATTCTCAGACCGGACGTTGGGTTCTCACTGCTTTGTAGGGAAAGGAAAAATACATCCGAGACAAGGAACAGCATGCCCAGGATACCTTCAGCATCTCAAAATTAAGGAACAGCTTAACAGAAGAGAGTGGCCCTTAGCCATGGGCAAGTTAGCCTAAGAGGGGATCCTTCCCTCTCACTGAACCCTTCTACTGGATAGCTGCCCAGGTGGGGGAGATTCAACAAGTTCCCTACTGCACAGTGTTAACAAGCCCTGAGGTAATACCTTGGAAGGTATTAGGCATTCTGTTAATAGAGCTCCTACGTGATTCTATTGTGCCTCTTGGCTGGGCCAAGGAAATCACTACGGTTCCCATTGTGAGACAATATCTTGGGGAAAAAAATAAATGTCTATAAATCTTAATTTGTAACCACGTGTAAATAACAAAAATGTTATTCCAGAGCTAATAGAAGATTTAATTTAGTGAATATACATACTGAGCTTTTTTTTTATTTAAGTAATTTATTCAGATTACATCTTAATTGTTAGCCCCTCACTTGTATCATCCTGTTACTCTCTCCCTCCCTCTTTCATCCTATTCCCCTCTCCTAGGTCTGTGACAGAAGAGGACCTCCTCCCCCATCATATGATCACAGCCTATCAGGTCTCATCCTGGCATCCTGCTTCCCCTTCCTCTGAGTGCCACCAGGCCTCCCCACCAAGGGGAATGGTCAAATAGGGGGCACCAGAGTTCATGTCAGAGTCAGTCCCTGCTCTCCACACAACTGTGGCTAGATCTGGATAGGGGTTCTAGGTTTACTGCATGCATTGTCCTTGGTTGGTACAGTAGTTTGAGGATAGACCCCTGGGTCGAGATCCGCCAGCCTTAATGATCTTCTTGTAGGTTTCTAGGACCCTCTGGATCCTTCTATTTCCCTACTCTCCCTTACGTCTCACCTGGAATCCCAGTATGAAGTCCCAGGATCTATCCCAATCTCCTGCTAAGTGAAGACTTTCAGGGGACATCCCATTTGGGTGAGTGTCCAATTATAAGTGAGTATATACCACGTGCATCTTTCTGGGTCTGAGTTAACTCACTCAGGATGATCATCTCTAGTTCCATCCATTTGCCTTCAAATTTCAAGATTTTCTTGTTTTTAATAGCTAAGTAATATTCCATAGTATAAATGTACCACAGTTTATTTATCCATTCTTCTACTGAGGGACATCTAAGTTGTTTCCAGATTATGGCTATTATGAATAAGACTGCTATGAACATGGTTGAGCATGTTGTGTGGTGGAGCATCTTCTGGGTATATTCCAAGGAATGGAATAGCTGGGTCTTGAGGAAGCCCTATTCCCAGTTTTCTGAGAAAGCACCAGGTTGATTTCCAAAGTGGTTGTACAAGTTGTACTCCCACCAGCAATGAAGGAGTGTCCCTTATTCTCCACATCCTCGCCAGCATGTACTGTCACTTAAATTTTTGATCTTAGCCATTCTGATGGGTGTAAGATGGAATCTCAGAGTCATTTTGATTTGCATTTCTCTGATGACTAAAGACTTTGAGCATTTCTTTATGTGTTTCTCAGCCATTCCATATTCCTCTGTTGAGAATTCTCTGTTTAATTCTGAGACCCATTTCTTAATTGGGTTATTTGGTTTGGTGGTGTTTAATTTCTTGTGTTCTTTATATATTTTGGATATAAGTTCTTTGTCAGATGTAGGGTTGGTAAAGATCTTTTCCTAGTCTGTAGGGTGTCACTTTGTTCTGCTGACAGTATCTTCTGCTTTACAGAAGCTTCTCAGCCTCATGAGGTCCCATTTATTAATTGTTGACCGTAGAGCCTGGGCTGTTGGAGTTCGATTCAGGGAGTTGTTTCCTGTGCCAATGTGTTCGAGGCTCTTCCCCATTTTTTCTGCTAACAGATTTAGTGTCTCTGGTTTTATGTTGAGGTCTTTAATCCTCTTGGACTTGAGTTTTGTACATGGTGATAAGTATAGATCTACTTGCATCTTTCTATATGTAGACATCCAGTTAAACCAGCACCATTTGTTGAAGATGCTATCCTTTTTCCATTGAATATATTTGGCTTTTTTTTTGTCAAAAAATCAAATGTTCATATGTGTGTGAATTCATTTCTGGGTCTTCGATTTGATTCCATTGGTCAACCAACCTATTGCTATTCCAGTACCATGCTGTTTTAATCACTGTTGCTCTATAGTACAGCTTGAGATCAGGTATGGAGATTCCTCCAGAGGATATTTTAGTGTACAAGATTGTTTTAGCTATTTTGGGTTTTCTGTTTTTCCACACGAAGTTGAGAATTGATCTTTCAATGTCTGTAAAAATTGTGTATGTATTTTGATAGGGATTATGTTGAGCTTTTATGAATAAGAATTACAGTGTAGCTGGAATGTTCTTGGAATTTTTGTTGTGTTGCCTACTGAACATTTTTTTTTTCAAGTCTAAGCCAGCTTTGCTGAACAAATTATTTTCCCAAGGAACACACTACAGGTCTTTAATTTGGACCATAAATACTCACCATATATAAATAATATAAATGTGGCATTTAAAACAGACAGAGAGAACTAAGGCTGGAAGAGGGTGGGGAAGCAAAGATGAGGGTGATATAATAGTGTCACTTGCTGCAGAGGTACATAACCCAGTGCTGATCAACTGGGGTCCACACGAGGCACCTAAAGGGACACCTATTCTCAGGGAGACCTTGACTGGGCAGTTGGTCTTTCTGGTCAGAACATAGTGACCATTGTTACCAGCTGAATAGAGGAATGGAAGTCTCAAGAGGAACAGTAAAATGTCATGAGGATGTCTCTGGAAATTCTCAGATAGTAGGAGGTGGCAAGTGAACCATAATGGGTAAACTGGGGTGGGGGGGCTGTTTCTCTCTAGCCTAACATCCCCGTGTTCTTCGGGTTGTTTTTCTCTCATTCCTTGGTTAATGGCCTATGAGTCCTTGCGGGTACAGCTCTCTTAAAGTCTGAGTTCCCTGCACCTGAACAGGCATTGGCATCTGATGGATACTCGCTAGATTTACCAACACAACCAAGACATCCTTCTACAGAGCAGAGTTTAGCAGAACAAAACATCTCTAGGATCTCTGATGTTTAAGTCAAAATAAGTGTGCATTAATATATGTTCATTTAAACCATTGTCAAAAAATTTAAAGTGTACTTGTCAATGACGTTATAAAACCTTTACCTCATGCCTAGTGACTTTCTTTTTTTAATTGTAAATGTATGAATGTCAACACACACACACACACACACACACACACACACACACACACACACACACTCCCCTGAATGATCATGTCACTTCATGTTTCTTTCTAGCTCAAACTCAGAAAGCATTTGCCAGCGCCCAGGGTCACTGCAGACTGTCTCCTGCACAGTATCAGATGGAACACCAATGCTATCATGGTCCAGAAATATCCAGGCCTGCAGTGCAAATAATTTTAGAATTCAAAACATACTTACAAATCATTACCACCAAAGAGTTTAAAATGAAGGACGTTATCACTAGACAGGAGAGTAATGATTGGGCAGAGATGTGTAATGTGATTGCTTAAGATGGGATCTCAGCTGGATCACAGAGGAGGCTTTGTGCTGCTCAGTGTCTCCCAAGCAACCTTGACTGGTACTGACAGCAGGAGGAGGGAACCATGAGCAGACAAGGGTCTCTAAAAGGGGGAACTTCTGAATATTTTGAAAATACCATTAAATGTGTAACCCTAAAGTAATTTAAATAAAAACTAAAGACTCTTTCTAATGAAGTTAGGAAACTCAATTTAATGCTGTCACCCATTAATTTTGTGACTGAAAAAAAAATTGTATTATACCCAGAAAAAAAAATATTTTTTGGCCCAGAAAAACCATTTAAAATCACTTATCCTATGAGCACAGATGTTTCTTTGTGACTTTTTTTTTTTTTTTAACCAGTTCCACCTCTTGTGTTTAAATTCCTCCTCCACGTCTTACAGTGAGTGGGTGGTGAAGCTTTTACAGAGCAGGGCTGCATCATATTAACAGAAGAAGCATCACCCGGAGTCTCAGAGCCCGCCCAGGACTGCACAGAGGCAGGGTCAGTCCATTGCTTCTCCCTGTGTAAATCCAACTAGATTATCCGTGAGGGAGGATGATTCAGTCCTTTTCTAATGGTCCCTCTTCTGCACCCACTTTGATAGCCTGTGTAAATACCCAGGAGACCCCTTCAGACGTCCATTGGTTCATCAAGGGACTGAGCTATTTCTACTTGCATGCAGAAATGAATCTAGAAAGCCTTGAGTCAGAGAGCCATGGGTCCTACCATCAGTCTCGGTGTTGTACTTACAAAATGGCAGAAGAGAAAAGCTGCCTCATACTTAATAATGAGGGTTCAGTGGATAGAGGTACAAAGTGCCAGGTGCCTGGTTAAACCTTAACATCGAGTATAACAAACAGCAGTTTTCGTCCTAGAAGTTTAGCTTCCAGTCATGTTGCACACCATTATATTGGTTTCAACGGGTATAATGTCTCAAGTTACATCAAAACCAACCAATTTTGATTGAGCTCCTTATGTATCAAGAGAGCTTAGGTGAATCACAGGACCAGCGAGTTCAGGTTCAGGAGAGGAGGCACATAAAAAACAAACCGGGAACTGCACAGCCCCATGCTGAGTGCCTGCTGAGCACTGCAGCCCAGCTGATGGGTGCCCCAAGCAACCCAGTCGCCAGAAAGGCATCTTCATTAGGAATGGCTCATGCCAAAACTATGAAGGCTGAAACAGGTCACCCTGCCCTGCTCAGCTCTGTGAAACGGCAAGCAAGAAGTCCTTTCATCCACCAATGCAGTCTCACCCTAGCCCAGAGGTGACTCAAGCCAAGGCAGGCACCACAGTTTCTCCGTTACTGTGCCCAGAGCATGTGGGCCTTGCCAGGTCATCCCTTCTTCCCTAAAATACTAACATGTTTTCCTGACCTGGTTTGCTTTGCTGAAATTGCCACACTATTCTTATACCAGGATGAAGAGTCCCCTCATGTGGCTCATGTGGCTCATGTGGCTCATATGCATGGTAACAAAGCCAGCTCTCACTCTCTGGTAGACACCCTGAGCTCAGGCCTTCTAGACCTGTTCTTTCATCACTTGCCTGACCATATCTTTCAGAACTGACTTCTGAACCATCTCCCTGGGTAGGACTTGACTCCTTCAACCACAGCCTAAAGTCCTGCTAGTCTGACTTATAAATCACCTCACTCACCTGAACCCCATCTCAAGTAAAGACATCTACAAGGCCTATCTCTGAGGATTTCTTTTGCCTCTGTTCCTCAACAACTGCTTCTTCTAGCTAGTTGTTCAACCAACGGTTGGTTTCCCTTAACCAGCCATTCACCACCTGCTTAGTTCTCCCTACTGAGGATCCACCTCTCTTCTCTCCTCTTCGCTGTTTCCCGGAGCTGGTTTTTGGGGAGCGGCAGTAAATAACTCAAGTTCACAAGAAATATCTTGCCAAAGTTCTCGATCATAATTTTGGATTGGTCATTAGGGAGTGGCACTACTTGACAGTTATTAGGAGGTGTGGTCTTGTTGGAGGAAGTGTGTCACTGGGGGTGGGCTTTAGAGTATCAAATGTTCAAGCCAGACTCAATATTAGATGTGGAAATATATGGTTTATCCCCCAACCGCCCACTGTCAATTACACTTTTGGAAAGGCTGCTCAGAAGAAACTCTGATTTCTTTAATCTATCTCTCACCAAGGTCTCTCCCTAGGGCCATTCCAATTCTGTTACTCTTTAGCCAACAATTTGGGCCTTGCATTTTCCCAAGCAGACTTCTCAGACAGAATGCAAAGGCTGACGAGCATGAATTCTGACTAGAAATATCTACTGTGGTGCAGTCCCCATGATGTGATGCTGACAGAAGATGTGCACTGGACTTCTGCATCTCTGCTTCATTCTTGGTCCTCCCTGTGACTGATGAGCTTAACAACCTATGAGTTTAATGATTACAGAATCTTGACCAAGTCTTTGATGGCCAGCTTGTCTCTGGATCTCTCTTCCCTACACCACAAGGCACTGAGGTACCAGATGAGAATTCCCCCTCACGCCAAGGGTCAGAAGGAGTGTGACTTCATACCCAACTCTCATCAACCCAAAATGAAACGTAGCCTCTGTTGCTGGAACCACTGTGGTTTTTAAGTTTGTCTCTTACCTCAGCACCATCTATCCTATCAGACCAGTCCACTTTATAACTGGCATCTCTGGTGACAATAGATATCCTGACCCAAAGCAAGGCTGAACTTTCCAGAAGCAGAACATCTGGTTCTATCTTGGTTGCGTCATGTCATTCAGCTAAGCTGAAATCTGTTTCTGACCTGAATCAAGCCCAAACCATTCTGCCCCTGTGATTTCATTCTAGGCCCTGGATACCAATAAGAGTCTGCACCAGCTCCTCCCTGCCAAGCCTCATGACTTGTGGGGCTTCGGCTCTGCTGTTCCCACTGCTACCCTGAGGGGAACATAGTGTGTCACAAGTATTCGAGTGGATGTTTCAGGCCTACCCTTCTTACAGCAGACACTCCATAGACTTCCTGGTGCTTGTGCCAGGAACATGTATTTAGCCTTGGTGGCACCTGCCCGTTTAGTAGAGAAATTTACAAGAACATTCCTGGATGTTGTAAAGTCTACAGGAAATAACTATACGTACAATGGTAACTGTCACAAAGGTGGCTGGATTGGTGAGGACGTGGTTGAAAATCCCTCATGACTGCAACCCTGGAATGAATCCCCCTCTTCCCAGTTCATTATCCCTGTCATTCTTTTGCATTTGTACAAAAATTTAGATCAGCACCCTAAAATAGTGTTTCTCATTCCGTGTTTTAAGCACAACTTTTGTTTCTGAGTCTATGTACCAATATGAACAACTACTTATAATAGTAACTAATATCGAGTAAATGCCCTGTGGGCAAGCTTTGTTCTAAACCATTTTTTTAATTTTGACCTTACTACTAACCTGTATCATTGCCATACCTTTCATAGTAGAAAATAATGAAGCACAGAGAATGTAAATTGTCACAGACATGAGGACAAGTCATAGAGGCTTTGCTTGACAGAGTTCCAGAGACCTCCGACAGTCCAGCATGATCTACAGACATCTAGAATAGCTGTTGAAGGTTTGCTTGACAAAGTTCTTAAGATCTCTGGTTGATCACCACTACTCCTAACTAGTATGTACGGTCCAGGTGTAATGTTGTCTAAAATCTGCCTTTTTTCCCCTCCTAAAACTGACTTTTTCTCTTTATTTCTCGGCCCTAAGGAAATTCATACAGAGAAATGCTTTCTTTAATAAGAGTTGCCATGGTCATGGTGTGTCTTAACAGCAATAGAATTGACTACCTACCCTTCTGGAATGTAAATTGTATATAAAACTTTCATCATCTCAGTCTGTCCTCATAGCCCTGGGAGTAAATAACACTTAGCCCTGGGAGTAAATAACACTTCTGCTGTGCAGGTAAGGAAACCGAGTTTCCACGACATCAAATAATTTGTTCACCATCACATGATTTTAAGCAGCACTATACTACCTCATCTATACATCAAGTTATTTTGGAGTTAAGCTCAGCTGATGCTTTTTCATTAGTGGTAGGCAGCAGAGTATGTCCCATTTGAACTACAAGATCATGGTTTTATTACCCTATGACTCAAAGAGAGAAAAGCTGAGGCCCCATGAGTTAGAAAACAAAACATAGAGTGCACGAGGGCTGTTAGCAAGGACCCTCTCCTCTCCCCCATTGAGAAAGCTTGGAAAGTGAGACTTACCACTGGAGGGAGCTGTAGTCCTAACTCTAATCACTAGTTACACATTGTACATGTAGAGCAGGGGGTTTAGCAAATGTCCCACCAAGGGCCACACAGTAAACCAGATTGGCTTTATGTGCCATACGGTCACTGTCACTGCTGTTCAACATTGCCTTGCCATTGTTACAAGGATGTAGTCACAGACAATATGGGGCCTGTGAATGATGGGGCCTGCCTACTCCCATTAAAGCCAGGAAGAGACATCATAAGGCCTCTGCCATTACGGCTCAACACACCATATCACAAGGCAGCAATGACAGATAGTATGTGAATTAGGGGTGATGGCTACTCCCATTAAAGCCAGGAAGAGACAATTGCTTTTTCTTGATAACCTTCACTGCTATTGATTGAAACACATTCCTTGCATCATATTTTACACATCTGCCAATGCATCAGCACATCCACTTATTGGAAATTTTATATATATATATACATATATATATGTATATATATATACATATATATATGTATATATATATATATCTTACCTTAAACTGAATCTTAAATTCAATCTCAGCAAAATGCACACAAAGAAACCTTGTTTTGAAAAACCAAGAGGGGGAAAAAAAAGAAAAGGAAAGGAAAAGAAAAATAAAACAAAACAAAAAGCAAAGAAATGTGGGCTTATGTGAAATTGGGTTCTCCTACCTCCTCAGTATCCCTCAGCCCCCAACTAGAAACTTTTCTAATCTGATATAAATCCATAGGAATTATTACAGCATCCTGCATCACTCTGAAGCACACTAGCTTCTTTGCATCTCACCAAGGCCAGATCAATAAAGAGGGCTCACTTGAGATACTTCAATTGTAAGAATGTGCTATCATTTGCATTATTTTCTCATCCACTCAGTCCTTGGAGGATTTCTATAAACAATCCCTTATAGAACTCTGGTTTCTCCTAAACACTGAAAACATTATCCTCTTGTTCTCACTTGCAAAAGGCCTCATGGTCACATTTTATAGTCTAGTATTCTTATTAATTATATGTTCCTGACAAATAATTTTCCACATAAAGAGATCAGCAAGATGGCTGCCTAGTGATGCCTCTGTGTTTCCTTTACAACAAAGAATCAGGAGAATGAGTGAGTGTGTAAGAACTAGAGAGCAAGAGTGTGTGTGAAAGAGAGAGATTTGTTTTACTGGGTACTTGAGCCTGCGGTGGGGATATGGTAGATGCATTGCAGAGCACAGAGATTTATGATAGCCTAGTAAATAAAAGACCATTTCTTCTCTCAAGATCAACCATGAGCTAAGAGGTATTTCACCTGCCGGTGAAATAGTAAGCCAAAGACCCAAGACAGTATCCACATCACAGACACCGGAGGTATTCTCTACTGTGGACCTCTGTAGTCTTTGCAGGCCCTGGGATCAGCGTGAGGAGTTTTCAGGTTAGCACATCACAGCATGTATGGAGAAAAGTACAGCTCACGTTGGGTGCACTTTCACTCTGGCTCTTATCTTGAATCCTCTTCTATCATCCGGGAATCACCTGAGGCTTGCAGATGTCCACAGAAATTAATAGCACAGCCTTGCCAATGCTCCACTGGCCCTAGGCAGTCCTGGGGCCCCTCTCCCCATCCTTGAACCTAGAAAGCAAAAATCCAGCCCTTCCCATGTATCTTCAGCCCAGGAAGCAGCCATCCCTCAGAAACTAGGCCACGGAGGCCCAGGGAAGCAGTTAACTGCAGCCTTTCCTGATTGTCCCAATCTACTCAGGCCCCAAAGAGGAAAGCCTTCCTTCCTAAAAACCGTTCTTAGAAGCTGTACGAACGCTCCTAGAATTGCTTAGAGCAGCTTGAGAAGACCTCTCTGAGTAAGTCAGCCCTTTGAAATCAACTATTGTAATAGTTAATCTTCAATGTCAACGTCTTTGTACTGAGAGATACCTAGAAGATCTGTAAAATTGATCGCTGGGCACATGAAGGCATTTTCAGAAATAAGTAGATCATGAAGGCTCTGACCTAATCAATTATTCAATTACTTATGGGTTCAAAAATTGAATAGACTCTGGGCATTGATTGAACAATGGTGGAACCTAGTCGAAGGAAGTGGTTGTTGGGGCATGACTTTGAAGGATCCATCCTGGCTCTGCCCATGGCTGAGCACACCCTTTTCTACTTCCTGGCAGCTCTGAAATAAACACATTTCACCAAGTCCTTTTCCATGATATTAGGCCTGAGCATTAGGATTACAGGTATGCCCATCATGTCTGGCATTTGGGCAGAGAATCACAGATGTAGAAAACCTACCAACAAAGCCTCTGAAATTGTGATTCAGATTCAATCTTCTTTTCTAATTGTTTCTTGGATATTTGTCACAGTAGAGGCAAGACTAACACATTGGTGTAGCCCTTGGATAGTAACAGGCACCCGAGTCTACTACTGGGCATGCTCACCAGCTTCAGCCCATCAAGATGGCCCCATCTTCACAAACATGGCCTCCAGGAAATGATGAGTGTCTCACAGTCGCTGGCTGCCAGATGCAGAAGACCCTGAGTGTTCAGTGAACTTACTTCAACAAAAAGGGCCGCATCCTATCTGATAGTACAATCCCCAAACTGCTGTAGATGAGGCTGGTGAAACAGCCACCATAGATATCGCTGACATAGAGCCTTCCTGGCCATGGAAGTGTCCACCTGGAAAGCCAGGCATGGTGAGCCTCGTGCTCAGAAGGCTGAAGCAAAAACTTGAGATCAGCCTGAGCTAAGAAGCAAGATCTTATTGTCTAAAAATGCTTGGTTTGGGATCAAAACCAACGCTGTAGCATGTGTAAGCAACAGGGTAGGTCACGTCACTAACTCAAAGTCTTTTGCCGGGAAAGCTACCCCGTAAAATTGATACAGGCAGATGGTCAGTCTAATGCACAGACACTAATGCAGAGACACAGAAGCACGAAGATGCTGGGCTAATAGGACCCCTGCAAAGGAACGCAATGATTTTTCAGAAATCAGGCCACTCCAGGAGCAAGAGACTTGTCTCAATAATGGGGGGAACAATCGAGGAAGACGTCCAACGTAGCATTAGACCTAGACACACACACACACACACACACACACACACACACACACGTGCATACACATGCAAAATTCCTCTCAATTGATAATGCATCAGTTATGAAAGCAAAGGGAAATGAAAGAATAAACAAAAACATAAATAAAACTTAGCAAAACCCATGAGATTTTGCAAAAGAGTAGACACAATAAATGTTTACGTTGAACAATGAGGTGGAGGGTGTCCTCATCAGTCTCTATGGCCCCTGCTACTAGGAGTCTCTGTTAGAGTCCCCCTCATATCTTCCCAGGAGTCTACCCTGGTTTTGGTCTCCAGCTTCTCACAGAGATGCCCAGGCCCACAGTTTCTCTTTTCTCGACAGGCCTTCTGTCCTCTCTGCCCCGCTCTCCCCTGGTCTGATCTCTGCCCTCATATCTCTCTCTGCTCTCTCTCTTACCTTGTTCCCTCTCTTCAACCACTACCCCTGTCTTTTCTATTTCTCCCTTCTGAATACGATTTAAGCATCCTCCCCTGGATCCTCCTTGTTACTTATCTTCTTTGGGTCTGTGCATTGAAGTATGTTTATCCTGTACTGTATGGCTAAAATCCACTTATAAGTACATACCATGTGTGTCTTTCTGTATCTAGGTTACCTCACTCAGGATGATTTTTTACACTTTCATCCATTTGCTCCCAAACTTCACGGTGTGTGCATAGTATTCCAATGTGTAAATGTGCCACAGTTTCTTTATCTGTTCTTTGGCTGAGGGACATCTAAGTTGAGATTTCAAATTAATGATATACTGATACAACTCGATGAACTAGGGAAAAAAAAAGAATAAACATCCCAAAATTAGAAGGAAAGATACAATAAAGACTGGATGATATTAAAAATAATCAATAACACAAATAATTTCTTCTAAAAGATAAACAAAATTTATAAAATTTTAGCTAGACTAACCCAGAAAAAAAAAAAAAGCAAATAAAATCAGATTTGACAGAGGAGACACCACCTTCGGCCTCACTATTCCTTATTGTCAACTTGACACAATCTAGTGACCTGGGGGAGGGGAGACACTCGGTTGAAGAATTGTGTCCATCAGAAATGCCTGTGACTGAGTCTGAGAAGTTGTCTAGATTGACAACTAATTGTCTAGATTGATGACTGCTGTGGGCTGCAGCATCGCTAGGCACCTGGGGTTTGGCTGTACATGAAAGCTATGTGAACGTAAGCCAGCAAGCAGCATCCCTCCGTGGTTTGCTTAAGCTTCTGCCCTGACTCCCTCAGTGATGGACTGTTACCTGGAAGTGTGAGCTAAATAAACTCTTTCCTCCCACATTGCTTTGGTCAGAGAGTTTTATCACAGCCACAGAAATCAAGCTAGGACAAACCATTAGCATCTCCATAACTTGGAAAACCTAGAAGAAATGAATCAACTTCTGGACATATGAAACCTTTCAAACTTGAATCAATAATCCATAGAGAACCTAAATTATCAAACAAAAAATAAAATTAATTGAACCCGAAATACAAAATCTTCCGACAAAGAAAAGCCAGGCTACATGATGGGGTTGGGGAGGGAAAGCCTGCTACCTCATCTCTTTTCTTTTCCTCCCTAGCCAATTAGAGACAGCCACCCCAACTCTTTTCCTGTGCTAGAGCCCTTGAGATGGCTGTATGCCAGTCAGTCATTGCTGTCTTTGCCTGAAACAGAGGCAGCCCGCTTATCCTTTTAAAGTAAATAAAGCTCCTTTGTGCTAAGAATTTGGTTTCTGGGTGTGTTCTGTGCTGACTCCTAGGCCTCTTCCAGAACTAACCCCAGTTCTCAGTTCTCAAGTGATTCTAAAGGATTGTCAACGAAACACTAACAAACCCAGGCTCACAAGCACGCAGAACTCACTGTAAAACATAATCATGTGGTTTGTCCAAGGATGCATGGGTGGTTCAACATGTGCAAACTGACCCACGTCACACATCCCATCAAAATAGTAAAGGACAGAAATCATATTATTATCTCAATAGAAGCAAAAACAGCCCTCACGAATGAGGGGTATGAGGAGGAATCTGACTTTCTTCTTTCCTGTTTGGATGGTTCTACATTGGGAAGGGCCAGAAAATGAACTTTCTGTAAATTTCTAGTCCACTATCATAGCACAGAATGTATCTGATGCATACAGTGTCAGAGTCTCCTAAGTGCAAGAGAAGTGTCCAGGTTGTCAGCCTGAGCAGGGACCCGTCATGATCCTGATTGAAACGTATGGACTTCATGCACCCAGGTCTGCACAGCAGAAGATGGCGGATGATTTTGTTGAAGAGTTGCTTAATGACAGAAATCTAGTTTGGATATTAGCCACACAGAAGCAAGCTGTTTTGACTATATGTGGAAGTATTATTTTAAAAACTAAAGCTTTGTTTGTAGATTATAAAGTAATATACATAAAACCATGAAAATCTACAAATATTCACAAAACTAAGAAATTTCTATCATTACTAATATTTTGATTATGATCATGATCTTTGCCGTCTCTCTGCGTAGCCCTGGCTGGCCTCTAATTTGTGCCTCCGATTTCAAAGTGCTATACTTTATAGCTGTGTGTCATCATGCCTGTCCCATTACAATCTAACAGGCAAAACTTCGTTTAAGATGGTCTCTTAAGAATTTCACTAAAGGGTTTTGAAAGGAGCCCAAGTATTGATTTGCCTAAATGAATTTCAGTCTTTTCTTACTTTCTTCTGGATGCAATTGAAGTACTGTTTTGGGAGAATATGAGACCATGGATTTCTGGCCCTACAGCTTTTTATAGTACTAGCAACACTGGTAAGACCAAAGAGTCCTTTATCTCAGATGATAAAACCAAACAAACAACACTTACAAAGTTAAGGTATCCTTGGAATCATGCCGTAAATCTGAACCTGTTAAAGGAAGGTTAACGGTTTGCACTGGGTGTGTGTACACGTTCCTGCACAGCTAGCTGTGTGCCTTTTGCTTTGGCACATGAAACATGAGAGCCAGTGAGATGATAGTGATGCTTGTCACATGCAAGAGCTAGCACAGAAGGCTTTTAGGGCATCCTTTGCTACACATGGAAGCCACTCTCTGCAGGGTATTTAATATTAAATATCCTCAGATTAAGTTACAGGTTATATGGCACTACATTTAGTAAATGGGTTTCAACTCTCCTGTGAATACGAATTGATTAATAGTGATTTCTGGGAGCACTTGGTTGAAAAAGACTGTGATATAATTTACTTTTCTTGCAGCTGTGATAAGTTGAGGCAGCAACTTTAGGGAATTGGGGCTTGCTATGTCTTACAGTTTGAAGGGATGCAAGTGCTTTGTGGCTCGGAAGGTGAGGCAGTCACATGGCATCCACAAACAAGAGGCAAAATGGTGAGTGCTTACATTTGGCTTGCTGTCTCCATTCTATTCCATGCAGACCCTCAGGCCATGAGAAGATAAAGAAGACAGAAAATCTGAAGTCTGGAGTCTTCACAAGCTATGTCTTATGCAAAACAAGTCTATTAAGAAGAATAGCATTAGCCAGGCATGGTGGTGCATGCCTGTAATTCCAGCACCGGAGAGGCAGAGGCAGGTGAATCTCTGTGAATTGGAGGCCAGTCTGGTCTACAAAGCAAGGCCAGAACAGCCAAGGCTACACAGAGAAACCCTGTCTTGAAAAACCAACCAACCAACCAACCAAACAAACAAACAAGCAGAATAGCATCTATACTATTTGCAGGGAGGGATGGGGCCAAGGTCAGAAGAAAGCTAAACCAAGCCATGATCACAGAGACCACAGTATACCTTAGACACAGCTGCCTTAGAACTGAAAACCATAGCCCTTCATGAGAGAAAGGTGGGTTCTCAGGAACAACAAACCTTAACTACTTCAAGGCCTAGAGCCAAGCCTTAGACTAAACACTGCCAAGTCTGTCTGTTGGCAGGGTCAAAGAACTAGGTTACCTTTGTCCTCAGCAGGGCCTCTAAGAAAGTCTTGAATTGGTTTGGTTTCCAACAAAATGGTACCAGTCCCACCAATTTGGGTCTCCAGACCTTAGTCAACCCCAGCTTGAAACTCCCTCATCCCAGTTATTTGTTTCCTAGATATTTCTAGGCCCTGAAAGGTTTACAATCAGCACCAGCCATCTCAATCATGGAGGCAAAAGTAGCCTCACTGCAAAGATGATGGATATCTATGTTTAGGGTGGAGCCCAAGGGTTAACAAATGCTGGACGGTGACCAACTGCTTTGGATTTGGGGAAAGGGGATTACACACAGATGCAAGACTGACCATTTATTTATTTATCTACTTATCTCTTTATTCACAAAAAGAATAAAGAAAGAATAAGCAAGTGAAAAAAATATGTCAAGACAAAGTCTAGTAAAACCAAATGGTAAGACAAGAACACAGCTACATGTAAGTCCCAAACACCCTAAAGTTCGCTCTGAATTTTATGCCACATAAATTAATAAATGTATAGTTATCTACAGGATTCAGAGTGGGTAAATATAAACAGGTCATATAAGTAAGGTAAGACACAACATTCTAATATGAAAAACAGAAGTCAAGCTGGAAGATATGGGTATTAATTATAGTCCAGGGACTCAATAGCCCTTTGATTTTCTGCAGTTTATTTAAATTGACTACCTCAGTGCTTTCATTTAGCAAATTTTGGGGAAAATGTTGTCATATAGCCTTTATCTTCTATGCCTCAAAATGTCACTGAAGACAACATGTCTTTCCTAGAATGGCATGGAACCTGCTAGTAGGTCTACAGTTCACCAGGGGAGTGCCCAGTGAGGGTATTGTGTGGTCTTTGTTTCCTTTCTCTATCATTTCCCACTTATGAGTGAACATATATGTTCCACCACATACTCCCATAATCATGTGCTTCCTTGCCCAAAGCAAGAGAGCCAAACAAGTATAGGGGGGAAAATTAAAAACAGTGAGCCTGGACCAACTCTGGTGCCCCATATTTGACCATGTCCCCTGGATGGGGAGGCCTGGTAGCACTCAGAGGAAGGATAGCAGGCTACCAAGAAGAGACTTGATACCCTATGAACATATACAGGGTGAGGAGGTCCCCCTCAGTCATAGTCATAGGGAAGGGAGTAAGGGGAAAATGAGAGGGAGGGAAGAATGGGAGGATACAAGGGATGGGATAACATTTGGGATGTAATATGAATAAATTAATAAAATATATAAAAAATTGAACCTAAAACAACCCTTTTCTTGTAATAAGTTATTTATATCAGGTGTTTGTTACAGTGATGGAAAGCTGACTGACACGCACTGTTTCATGAGTCTTTCTAAAATTAAGCGGTGATGTCTCAATCCTCACTTCTGTGCCCTGCTCCACGTCTTGGGACGCCAATATTGAAAACTGCAAGAGCTCAGCTCTCTTTACCTTCTGCCTATCCTTCTGTGTCTCTTTCCTTAGACTTCCTGCCCAGTTCTGCAAACAAAAAGTCACTTCTCTAAGAGCCTGTTGCTGAAGATGGCATTTACATATGTCATTGAACAAGAAGAAGCCAAGCTGGTACCTAACTGGAGCCTTCACCTTAATTGAATAGTGTTCACAGGAGAGGAAAGTATTCTGCATTCTACCAGAGAGAAACGACGCCCCCGCAGCTACAAACTCTGTGATCTACAATGCCTGCAAGGCACTCCTTCCCAATAATGGCAAAGGGCTTATGGCAGTAACCAACCAATACTTGACTGAGATTAAGGGCTGGTCCATGAGATGGAACTCATGCCTGATGGCGCCCAGGGGGGGCAGATAGATAGTCAATGGGGCCTACAGGAAAACCAAATACTAATTTTCTTCTAAAGGGACATGGCAAGAAAATAACTTCCATAACATTCTGGTATACCATTAGATCAGTGTCTTGCTCAGCCACCATCAGTGAAGTTTCTTCTTGCAGTAGATAGAAACTAATACAGAGATGCCCAACTGGACAATGTGCAGAGAGTGAGAAACTTTGGGACATTTACTTATAAATAGGATGTTTTCATAAACCACCTCCTCTCAGGACGTAGGGAGCTATGCACAAGTAGAGGCAGAAAAAATGTAAAAGCCAGAGGGGGATGTGTGACACCAAGGAAACAGCGTCTTCCAGACACAACAGGATTGGTGCATATATGAACTCACTGAACCTGTGGTGGCATGCACAGAGATTTCACAGGTTCCAACCAAACAGGGTCCCAGTGCCAGGAAGGGAAAGTGGACATGAGCACTAATCGCTTTCTAAGAAGCTATGTGCAAATAACAACCACCTGCCAAGGAAAAATCAACTTTTCCAATGGCATCTCACTGCGTATATAAACACCCAAAGCCCAGGAGTAGGTAGCCAACACAAAATTAACTCAATGATGTTTTTGTAGACTTTTTTTTGTCTCATGTTGCTTTGTTTGGGGATTTAAAAAAATCTTAGTGGTCTTTTGCTTGAATCTTATGGTTTATGATTTTGTGTTTTTAATGGGTTTGGGGGGGTTGTGTATGTGTGTTGTGGTTCTATACTTTCGCTTTTTAAAATTATGGTCTGTTTGTGCTCTTTATTTGCCTGTGTTTTTTTTTTTCTTTTTTGAAAAAGGGATGGAGAATGAAGACGAGGAGTTTGATGGGTGAGGATGTGGGGAAGATCTGGGAAGAGGATGAAGGAGGTAAATCATATTCAGAACACGCTGTATGAAAAAAAAATATTTAAAATAGAAAAGTCATCTCTCACCTCGGCTTCAATGCCAAGGTTTCCACACTAGCGTCTCACTTTTCTGACTCCAGTGTCAGATAGGCTGCTTTCCAAGGCCTGGCTCACCACAAGCTCCAAGAGCACAGTGTTCTCCAGTTTCTGCTGAGGCCTCCCCTTCGAGCCTTGGGGTGGCTTGCTGCTTTTATCAACTCTGTTCATATTTCTAAACAGGATGCTCTGACTCTAATTTGCATAGGAGCCCAATGTGAGGGTGCTGGATTGTTTGGCCAGCTGCTTTATGCTCATGTCACCAACACCATGGCTACGCTGCTCTTCTTGCAATGGTGGACTGTTTCTCTGAGACTGAGAGCCAACATTTTGCTTGTTGCTTTTGCAATGTGTCTGTTAAAGAAACTTGAAAAGTAACAAATATACATATATAACCACCAAAGGTAATATGTTAACTCTTTTAAACACACACACACACACACACACACACACACACACACACACACAC
>OU015743.1:155457144-155477134 GCA_907169655.1 Acomys percivali
ACACACACACACACACACACACACACACACACACACACACACACTCCAATATAAAAATGATCAAGCAGCTGGAATTAGTGATACAAACCTCGAATTCCAACTACTTGACAAGAGAAAGTCTTGCCTGAGCTATACAAAGTCAGTTCAAAGCCACTCTGGACAATTTAATGAAACTGTATCTCAAAACTTAAAAAGTGGGTGGGGAAGGCTGGGATACATGAGCTCAGTGGTAGAGAATATTCATGAAGCCACTCCTTCAATCCTAGCACCACGGAAGAATGGCTCAAATTCACAGGGTGCTGTCTTCTGGCTTAAGAATGCCCTCCAAAGATGTGTCCATCTTGCTTCTGTCGGGAGGTGGTGGAGAGGGACAGCATGAGGGAGTTTAGGCACTGGGGGAGTGTCTTTGAAAGTGATCATTCTGGTCTGTTCCACCTCCTCCTGTCTTCCCATGAGTTGGAGAGGCTGAGCACTACCAAGCATTGCTGAACAACCAGATATCAAAACAACATAGCCAGCTACTCATAAGCCGAAACTTACAAGAATGAGCCAAAGCAAATCTTGTTATTCATGAGCTGATCATTCTCATGCACCTATTTCAGCAAAGGTGTGCTACAGCCAACAAGTCTTGTTGTTGGTCCTGGAATTACAACACTTTGATAATTTTCCCAGCTTCCAGTGTGAGAATATTCTAGATGTGACATGGGTCAGGAGAGGCCCTTGTTTTCCAATCCTTTTATCAGCAAAACCTTCTTTTCTTCCCCTTTGTTGCAAGTATCTTTCCAGGACACTAGAGGTGCATTGAGATCTTTTGTGAACAAGTTGCTCTCACAAT
Source organism: Acomys percivali (assembly GCA_907169655.1). Classification (NCBI taxonomy): domain Eukaryota; kingdom Metazoa; phylum Chordata; class Mammalia; order Rodentia; family Muridae; genus Acomys; species Acomys percivali. The sequence goes on from OU015743.1 coordinate 155,457,980, forward strand.
CAAACATAAAATAACCACAGGGTAGAGGAAAATATAAAAAGTAAAAGGCTTAGAAAGTACAATGCTTTGTCCATGACCTTTGATTCCAATTTTATCCTGCTTCGACTTTTTTTAAGTGTAGATTGTTCTGTTACTACAAACTTAACCAACGAAATAAAAGAGCAAAGACAAAACATTTAACAACGAGGTTTTAATTGCTTTCAATTTTGACATGATCAGCTTGATTACTTTTGATGTTCACTCGAGTGTTTTGTATTTCCGAGGGAACTTTTCTTGAAACTGTTCGTATGTTCCAGATGTGACCTACTTTCATCCTGGGAAATGAATACTGAGTGTGCCACAAGCAAGTCAGGCAGGCATGGCTATTCAGGAGCTATTTATGTGGCCTGCTTATGGGAACCAAATATTCAAACCCAGCTGGCCACTGAAACCTTTGCTGAGCCTCTACCACACACCGAGTGATATTTCAGGCCCCCCAAAATGCCGAAACAAAGACCAAGTTACTAATGTTTCAGTAGTTCTTGAACTGACTTAAAAGAAAGATAATAAAACAGCCACCACGTAAAAGAAACCAGTGCAAAAGAGTAAAACCAGAGCAAATTATGATGAGCATTAGAAGCTGGAGAAAGGCAAATAAACACTCCATTCAATGCAGACATTTGCTTTGTCCAAGGAGAGTTCAGGCAAGGTTCACAGAGGAAGTGCAATTAGAGCAAACCAAAGTTTAATTACGGTATCAAATTAATTTAATTACAATTTTAGCTATTGGTTTTTCATACTTGAAGAAATCGAAGACAGCATAAAATAGAGATGCATGCACTTCTGAGTATATGTGGCACAATTCACAAAAGACAAGTGATGGAATCAGCCTAGATGTCTATCAAGAGGAGAGTAGATAAAGAAAATGCAACATGAATACATGACGGAGCATTATTACTAATCCTTAGAGAGGAAAATGGATGGAACTGGACATCATCATGACAAAATGAAACAGGCCATAGTCACAATGATGTCTTAGTTATTTTATTTCATCTGTGGAATAATAGTAACAAGACATGAAGAGGGACACAGGGAGGCGTTGGAGTAACCAAGGTAAAGGGAAGATGACTATGATCAAAGCACGTCATATGCGTGCGTGAAAATGTTGTAATTAATATACTAATAAAAAGCTTAAATTAGGAGCCGGGGAAATGGCTTAGTGGTTAAGACTGCATACTGCTCTTGCAGAAGACCCAGGTTTGATTCCCACCAGCTACAGTGGTTCACATCTGCCAGGAACTCCAGTTCCAGGTTATGTAACACCTTCTTTATGCGTCCATGGCACCTGCACTCACACAAACACACACATACACACACACACACACACACACACACACACACACACACACACCACAAAGCCTTTCTAAATGGTTAAATTAAACAGAAATTCTTCAATTTAGTCATGACCTACTTATGGACAAATGTTCTACTGTATCAGTGAAGAAAAAGGACACTGTGTGAAAACATTGGACATTAAATAAAAGTAGTTAAAAATCTGTGATCCATCTTTGTACCTTTCAATATATACAATTCCCACGATGTTATTTCACCCTGTTGCTTATTTTGAAGTGACTGTCTCATAGTGTTTGTTGCCTTCATGATACTTTGTAACCACTGCCATCACCTAACTCTAGATCTGTTTCTATAGTTGTAATGGCTACTTTTTGCTGTCAACTTGACTATATCTGGAATTTACTAAAACCAAGCAGGTGGGCATAGCTATGAGGAGTTTTCTCGGCTTGACGTGCCCTAAATCTGGTCATCCCAGAAAGGACACGGAAGCAGGAAGCCTTTGCTTTCTGTCCCTTTCTTCTCACTCTCCCTGGCAAGCTCGTCTATCCTGACCCAAATGGAAGGAATGAAAATGAAAATTTCAAGAGTATTTCCCTCCGAAATACAAAACCCTCGAGCAAAGATGAAAAGCAATCAAGCTGATCATGTCAAAAATTGAAAGGAATTAAAACTTCGTGACTGAAGTTTTGGTCTTTGCCCCTTTTGTACAAGACTCTATTTCTTTCTGACTCTGGTGCGGATCGGAAGCTGGCGGTTCACTGGGACCTGCCTAGAACTCTAGCAGCACACGCCGACTGCCGACACACCCAGCCTTGTGTACAGGATGGCCACACGATCCGTGGCCTTTCTATTGGGAGAGAGCTATTACTGCACTGCATGGAGCACACCTGTAAGGTACTATAATTTTGCCTTTATTTTTATTTACCTTTATACACATGCATTTGCGCGCGCGCGCACACACACACACACACACACACACACACACACACACACACTAAAAAAGCTATTGCTGCCCCTTTATCTCGTCCCGTAGGACTTGGAAGTCACTAACCCCCTTTCTCTGTCTATGCCTATTTTGTACATTTGACACAAATTTACCACATAGTAGTTAACATGATGTTGTCAAAAGGTGTCCACGTGGAGCTATGAGTAAGTATTTCATTATTATGATTGTATTTACCACATTTTATCCATCTGCTGATGAGATTTAGATTGTTTCCACATTCCCAACTCTGAATAGCCCTAACTGTGAATATTCACACAAAGTTTCTTTCTGAGCATCTGTTTTTTTTTATTCTCTTATGTACACACACTTGTACAAGTGGAGATGCTGCATTCTAGGTTAATTCTGTGTAATGCCTAAGGAGCCACTAAGCTGCTTTCCCCCATGACCACAGAATTTGACAATTGCATGTTGAGTGTGTAAAGGTCCTATTTTTTCTCCAGCCCTTACAAACACAAGCCCCGTTTTTAATTTTTAAAAAAGGAATTGTTTTTATTTATGTGTATGCACAACTGTGTGTGAGTGTGTGACATGTGAGTCCGTGTCCACAGAGGCCAGGAGAGGGTATTAGATCTTATGAAGCTGGTTACAGGTGGTTGTGAGCTGCCCAACCTGGGTGCTGTAACTGAACTCAGGTCCTTGGGAGGAGAAGAAGGTGTCTTAACAACTGAGCCAATTCTCTAGGAGTGTGCACCCCCCACCCTGCCCCTTTCTAAACAGGCTCTTGTGTTGCCCAGGCCTGTTTTGTGTAAAGCTGGGTAGTGAACCCAGGGCCTCAGGACATCCTTTGAATATGACAGGCTTGTGCTTTACAGAGACATAAGAAATTTTTTCCAATTCTTACTATTGTGTGTCTATGGTGGCTTAATTATTAGATATGGCCAATTTCATCACATTTTTTTCATCTGTGTCATCCTAGCGATTTTTCATGTAAAACATCTTTGTGAGTGCTTATCGGGCACTAAACATCTCTGCCTTGAAGAAATGTCTGTTCATCTCCGTGTTTTAAGTTGTATCATTTGTCAGAGTTGGGGAGATGGGTCAGTAGATACCAGAATTTGATGTTCTTCTCGGAAGACCTAAGTTTGGCCTCCAGCCCTGGCATTGGGCCACTCATAACCATCTATAGCTACAGCTCTAGGTGATCCAACACCCTCCTCTGGACTCTGTGGGTACCTGCATATACAGGTGACATATAAACAGACACAGACATAAAAAAGTCTTTTAAACTATTATACTATTTTCTTTTGCTGCCAAATTGTAGAATATTTACATATATTCTATACATTCTAGAATGTTATGAATAGATCTTCTATTTTGTAGATTGCCTTTATTTTCTTGACAGTGTCCAATTACAAGGTATTAATTAAAACAATATTTGCTTTACATGTGTGGTGCCTTGTCTGCATATATGCCTGTTTACCACATGTGTCTAACGCACATGGAATCTACAAGAAGGTCTCAGATCCCCTAGGAGTTACAGATGGCTGTGAGTTGCCAAGTGCATGATGGGACTCATGTTCAGGCCTTCTGGAAGAGCAGCCAGACAGTGTTCTTATCCACTGAGCCTCCAGTCTCCAAATTTAGTGAGGTCTTAAATCCAAGTTACCTTTTTTTTTTTTTTTTTGCTATCGTTGTTTGCTCTTTTGGTATAATATTTAGAAAATCACTGCTTAATCCAAGGTCATGAATATCAAGTCCTAAGTTTCTTTTCAATAATTGTATTTTTAACATATTTAGATTTTTTTCATCCAGTTGGAAGCAACTTTTGCATAGAGTGTGAGAGTGTGAGATAGAGATCTAAACTAACTCATTTTCTCTTAGATGTCCAGCTGTGCCCAGCAACATCTGTTGAAGATTGCTGTCTGCCCAGAGCATGGTCTCAGCGTCCTGACTAGACATCCTGAGCATATGTGGGTCTGTTTCTACACCTTCCACTGCATTCCTTTGATCTATACACCTCTCTCTTTCTCCATGACTCTGCTTTCATTATTGTTGTTGTTAAACAGAGAAGTATCAAGCCTTCCATTTATTTTATTTTATTTTGTTTTTAGGATTTGGGATTTCATCTCTCTTAAAATTCCATATGTATTTGAGAGTCGATTTGTATGTTTATTCAAAAACATTTGCATTATTGATGTGGTTGCATTAACTGACTAGTGGATCGATTTGGAGAGTTTTGCCATCTGAATGTTATTTCATCTCATGAACATGTGACACTTGTGTGCTTTCCTAAATAAGTCTTTAATTTATTCCAGCAGCACATGCTGAAAACATTTAGCAGTGTTACATTGCTTTAGTTAAATGTATTCGGTACTTTATTAATTGTGATATATTAAATTTAATTAATTTTCAGATAGTTCAAGGCTGTTATATAGATATAGAATGCATTTTCTTTGTGTTGTTCTTACTCTGGCAATTTTGCTAAAGTCTTTTCTTAGCTTTAGTAGTTATGATATGTACTGAAATACATATACATGAAACACAGGTACACATAAGGTAGAACTCAGACAAGTCAAATAAAATTGTGCCATCTGTAATCAGAGGCAGTTTGGTTTCTTTCAATTTCGATCTCTGTCTCTGTCTCTGTCTCTGTCTCTGTCTCTGTCTCTCTCTCTCTCTCTCTCTGTCTGTCTGTCTGTCTCTCTGTCTGTCTGTCTGTCTCTCTCTCTGTCTGTCTGTCTCTCTGTCTGTCTCTCTGTCTGTCTGTCTGTCTGTCTGTCTGTCTGTCTCTCTCTGTGTGCTGTCTCTCTCTGAATCTCTCTGTGTTTCTGTCTCTGACAGTCTCTCTGTTTCTGTCTGTTTCTCTCTGTGATTCTGTCTGTCTGTCTGTCTGTCTCTGTCTCTGTCTCTGTCTCTCTCTGTCTCTCTTTCTCTCTCTGTCTCTCTCTCTCTGTCTCTCTCTCTCTCTCTCTCTCTCTCTCTCTCTCTCTCTCTCTCTCTCTCTCTCTCTCTCTGTCTCTCTCATTTACATACTCTTTCCTTTCCTCTCTCTAGCTAGAAATTGAGAGCTTCTTGTGCTGTGTTCCCTTGAGGAGGCAAGAGTGAAAATCTTCATCTTTTACCTGACATTGGGGGGGAAGGCTTTGTGTTTTCACACTGTTTCTGCTGTTGGTGGTGAGTCTTTTTTATACTTTAACTCCATCTATCTTTCAGTTAAACATAAAATATCTTCTCGTCCTTTAAGTTTCAACTTATTTTGTCTTTGAATTAAAGTAAATCTCTCATAAGTAGAATATGGATGGATTGTGATTTTCAATCCATTCTGCCAATATTTCTTGTTTCATTAAAGAATTTTACTGTTACATTTAAAGTACAAGACGATGGACTCTCTACATGTTTGCTCTTTTTTTCTCTATGTCAAATTTTCTGTTTCTCACATTCTGTACTCCTGCCTCATATTTGATTAAATATACATTTTTCTAATATATCATTTTTATTATTTTTTCTTTACAGCTTATTTTCTTAGTTATAAAATGGGGTTCACTATTAACATTTTAAAATGTATAACTGTTTTTATGATGCAATTGTATTTCTTTTTTTGCAATTGTATTTCCTTAAATCACATATACTTTGACTGAATGTAATTTTAATGAATCTAGATTTGTTAAACTCAATTCATTGCAAGAAAAATATGCTAACAAAAGAAACTTTAATGTTTTTTTTTTCAATAAGAAATGAGAAATCAACCTCATCCATATTGCAAACTGCAGTTTAGTTTTTGGCTTTAGCCATTTCTGACAGAATTTGTAACCCACTTTTGGACTGTGGATTTTTTGTTGTCATTGGTTGTTTTTTTGCTTTGTTTTGACAGAATCTCCATATGTAGCCCTGGCTAGCCTGGAACTTACCATGTAGACCAGGCTAGCCTTGAATTCACAGAGATCCACCTGCCTCTGTCAGAGCCAAAGGTGTTTACAAGCATAGCTGGCTTAAAATGTGTATTTTAAGTATGATTATTTCATTGTGATAGTTGCTTTTTTATTTTATTAATAAATTGAGTGGTATATTTTGTCCTATATTTTTCTATTATTTTGAAGACAGTCTAAAATAGCTATGTTTTTAAAAAGATTACATCAAAATATTTGTGTCAAAACCCAGAGCCATGGTGGCACATACCTGTAGTCCTAGTACCCAGGAGGCAGAGGCAGATAGATTTGTAAGTTGGAGGCCAGTCTGGTCTACATAGTGAGTTTCAGGACAGCCAGGACTATAGACCAACCTGTCTCAAAAAAAGAAAAAAAAATGGATGGAGCAGCGAAATTACATTTTGCTTCTAGAAGTATAACTGGAATTTTCAGGGAACTTAACTCAAAGTCATATGTTTCCTAAATTCATGAAGAAGATTCTTCAAAACCTGTTTTACAGAATACAAGTGCCTTCTGTACTCTGAAATTTTCCTGGACACAAATCCCACCTTCCAAACCTTATATAATAGCAACCTGTGTTTACATCAAGTCATTTTATATACATCTGAGCAAAGTTTCCTTTTTCTTATGCTATAATCTATTAAGTGTCAAACTTTTTTTTATCATCATATAATTTATATAACTACTTTCAGTCAACAACTATATACTCTTGCAGAGTCACCACTTACTGTCAGCCCTTGTTATGTATCTGGTTAACTTTGATTAATGTGAAGAACTTTCCATACACACTTCATTTAGAACATAATATTTCTCTGTATTAAGGCTTAAGTAGTTGAATAAATGACTATAACTAGAAATACATATTACCTATTTTCAATTAAAGTCTATATATATATTTAAAATGAGCCTGATTAATACTTAATCAGAAAATGAACAATCTAGTTTTAGTTAAATCAACTTATTTTCAAAGAAGTATATTTTCTCCTATATGTGCCAAGTGTTTCCATTGTTTTCTCTACAAACACATTTCATACCTTATATTATACACGTCCCCGTGTAACTTCACAATTATTGCCCAATTCTGGCACGTCTAAATCATTTAGAGAAGTTGGTGCAAACCAGAAACATAGACATCCTGACTTTTATGTGTAGTTATGCCATTGTTTTTTTGTTGTGTTCCTTACATTTTCCTGTCTTTTTTCATTTTCTGTTACTTTTCTTGCTCATTCTTTTGTTCCTTTTCATTGTATTTATTAAAACCAGCAGGAATGGTAGGAATAAGATACAGTTATGCTTCGTGATTTCAAGTGGGGAGCCTTATAATGCCATTGGTGACTGAGATGTTCTCATGGCTTCAATACTTACATGGTGTGTTTTAAGTGGCTTTCTGTAACATTTACAGCGTTATTGTATTTGCTTTTCAAAAGGCTGGAGAGTTGTGTCGGTGGTTAAGAGCACTTGTTGCTTTTGCAGAGGTCTTGGGATCAATGCCTACCATCCACATGGCTTACACCCATCTGTAACTCTAGTCCCGAGAGATCTGATGTCTGAGGGCACACACATGCACGCAGGCACAACACTCATCCACATAAAATAAACACATCTTTAAATTTGAAAACAAATATTCCCTTTCATATCAAAGTTTTACAAACTAATTATACTATTAGCAAAGAAAAGGCAGACACTCCACCTTTGTTTTGTTTTTCTTTTCCTCCCATGTTTCTTACATCAGTGAAAAAAGGGTTCACCAAGGGAAGATATTGAGTATGTGGTCACTTACGCTATGGAAACTGGTTTCCTCAGATGGGTAAACTAATATTACCTTCATTTACAGTAAGAAAATTGAGAAGAAAAATAGTTCAGAAACAAGACCAGCATCATAACAATAGAGAAGAAAACACAGCTCTCCATCCATCCGGCACTCCTCAGGTCACTTGCTGCTGCTGTTTCTGACCAGCCTGCACTAGCTTTCATGGTTAACACTGACTTCTGGCAACAGACTGTACTTGTAATGAACAATCCGACTGACACGCTGTTCATTTTGAGTTACTTTTCTGCTTTAAAAATAATCGGCAGAAAGCACGGCATGGTGGTGCATGCCTGTAATCCCAGCACTCGGGGAGGCAGTTTGAGGCCAACCTGGTCCACAAAGCGAGTCCAGGATAGCCAGGACTACACAGAGAAACCCTGTCTGGAATCTTCCCCACCCATTCCCCAAAAAATCAACAAAAACTAGAAAACTCCCAGCACAGAGTAGAGAACATGTGAACCTCAATTTCAATCAAAGACTCCTGCTTGTGAAGGTTTCAGTGAGAGCTTCAAGTGGAGCAGACAGCAGCCTAACCAGAGTTTGCTGTTCTCAAAACTCAGTGATTTGACCGCACTGTTCCCTCTGTGGGTGTTGTAAAAAGTATGTAGGGGGCTGGAGAGATGCCTCAGTGGGTAAAGAGGGTCGGTGCCATACCTGGTATCCTCAGCTTAGTCCCTGGGACCCACGTGGTAAAGGAGAGAACTGACTTTCTTGAGTTGCTCTTTCTCTTCCACCCCACTCACACATCACAGCTCGCTGGCCACGCCCATCTCAATAAATAACAAATAATAAAGTATTAAAAGCCCCTACTGTGATGTAAGAGAAATGGAGGCATATATGGAGATTTTTCCACGGGCAAAATAAGGCTGTTCTACTAATTTTAATTCTGTGGTGGTGATACTTGCCAAAGGAAATTGCTGTTAGCTTTATTTCTTTTTCCAAGGAACCTCTTCCTTAGCTGTTGCCAGGGATCCAGCACCCTAATTCTTTCAGCCTTTTATTCCTACAAAGTCAGAAGGCACAGAAGTACTTTCACTCCAATGAGTGCCTCTTATGAGAGTGCCTCTATCTGAACAATGGTCGTGAGATCTTCTTTCAAGGAGTCGGAGTGTAGTAAGGATGCAGACGCTGAGAAATGCAGCCTTCCTCGGCAGCATGGAACCTGGGATCCTTGGAGAAAAGGCTGATTTGAGGACAAGGCTAGGAAAGTCCCTTGCTCACTCCATGTCAGGAAGCACAGAAGCGCCCCTACCCCAGAGATGTGCAAAGTGAATACATGGCAGGAGTTCCTGTGGGCACAACTTGACATGCGGTTACAATGCAATAGAGATGGTAAAGGTAGATGCATGGGGGCCACATTCACACTGCTAAACCGTCAAAGGTCAGAAGGGCAAGCTCCTTTTAAAAGACGCGTGTCAGCTGCTGCCTCCACATCCCAACAAATGTGGAAGGAATCACGGAGACAGAAAACCACGTTCACCCCTCCTGAAGTGACACGGACAGCAAGAATTGTCAAGGAACGCTGAAAGCGCTAGGTGGGAGGATTTGGAGAATAACGCACTACAGAGTCTTAGTCTCGTCAAGTATCGCAGTGCAAAACACTGTGACCATGGAGCAATCTGGAGGGAACCACACTAACTACCCTATAAACTTTGTCATCCCTGATAACCAGACAACCCACGGCCTTGTTTCTGTCAATATGCTTAGAATAGAACCACACCCCAAACCATTGCGCCACATCTGATACCGAAGAACCTCTCCGACTAACCTACCAGCCCCTTCTCAAAACTGCTGCTGCTGTGGAAGATCACACGCCGAGCAACCGACCTGCATTAGAGAAACTAAAACCGCATGATTGTAAACACAGTGCATGGTCTTCCGTCTCTTGATTTTGCATACTTGGAGAAAACGAGCAGAAATGAATAATTGGGAACAATTAAGTCAACTTAAGGAATACACATTAAATGATACTATTACATCAATGTTACATTTCCTAAGGGTAAAACATGCATTCATGTTGGAACAACCTGATTGTTAGGAGCCACTGAATTCAGTGTGTGTGTGTGTGTGTGTGTGTGTGTGTGTGGTAGTAGTAGTCGTAATAGTGCGCTATGTCTCTCTATGGACACACTGAGAATGTCACAACTAAAATGAAAAAAACAAATTGTATATAAATATTAAATTTTCAGTAGTAGGACAGTATTTTACTTAAAGTGGCCAATTTTTTATTGAAAAACGTCATGTTTATAAGAAAACTAGGTAAAAATAATAGTTTAAGAGATGAGGTGTGCCTTTAATCTCAGTACTCAAGAGGCACAGTCAGGCTGATCTCTGAATTTAAGGCCAGCTTGGACTACATATTGAGGTCTAGGCCAGCCAGAGCTTCCTTAAACACCCAGCTTAAAAACCAACCAACCAAACATACAGAACAAAGCAGAATCACAAGTTTAATATATTCAGGGTCCCCGAATCATCAATTGTAGCTATTGATCATCTTCATTCAGCAGAGTCATTGACAGGTAGCAATTACTTTACTTTCACCCATTTCGAGATGATGATTTTGCTTGACAAACAGCGTTGAACAAAAAGAACACTGACTACTTGAAGAAACGTGTGACAGTCACAACCGGAAACCCAGAGTTGGTCAACGAAGGATCACACAGGCGTCTCATGTTACAAAATAGTCTGTAAAAGACTAACCTCACCTCCCTTAGGATGCTCTTTACAAAATGTAAGAGATTTGTTGGAAATGTGAAGCCTATGAACACAGGGACGTCTCTAAGCTTCAGCGTGCTTGTTTGTAAATAAAAGTAGAAAATATCATGTCAGACGGTGGAGTCGATACGATGGCGGACCATCGCGGACAAGCGAGTTGGCTTGTGAAGCACGTAGAACAGGGTACAGCCCCTCATCCTCCACGGCATCCTCCTGAGTGCCATTGACATTTACAGCATCAGGACCATGCTGATATGCATCACATAATGAGGTGTAGTTTGGACTAAGCCTTGTTGGGTATTTTTTCCCCTTCATTTTCTTTTTTCTTTTCTTTTCTTGCTCCCTGTCCCTCTTCCTCTGTTGTTTTGCTTTGTTTTCAGGACAGCTGGGAAATATTTCCAGTCCACATTGAGACTTTTAAAAATTCAGCTAAACAGTCTCACATATTCACTAGCCATACTGGGTCTCTGGGTCCTTTCTGCAACTTACACAAATAAGCCTGTCACATGTCTTCACAGGCAAGTCTTTGTTCCTACAACCTAACTCGTGATGGCGCCCAAGGAACTAAGTTTCCTCTTCTTTCCTTGAAAGATTCCTGAGTTCCTTCCTTCTAGGACTTTGATATTTTAAAACATATTATATTATGTATAATGGACAGTGAACTAGATATCTCTTAAAAGGCAAGTTTCACTTTGATATATTTTCAATTCATCCACACAGAAAGTTCAGAATATCACATTTTAGCCACAATCATGTCAAATATAACTTTCTCTTCTACAATAAGATACAAGTAGTATTTTTAATACTGCAACAACAGTGTTTTTTAAAATTTCCTTTTCTTGAGCCTGTTTAATATGTTTTGTGAAGATATCTTTACCAAGGTTTCATTTATTTTGTCATTTTCTTTGTTAAATATCAATTTTAAGTCTTGGAAACAATAGGCAGTAGCTTGATTAGTTATACTACATGTAAATCTAGATTATGCTTGCTTTTTATAGATAAGCATCTGTGGATTAAATGATTATGCACTATGTGCCCCTCTGTGGTAGTTGTTTTGAAAACCTGCTCACCAGGATTAGAAGGAATTTTGTGCATAAAAATAGGGCACCAGTAAGGAGCATGAACTGTTTCTCCTAACCAAGTGTAAGATGGTAACATATGTTATGAATCAGTTAGGTCAATATAGACAAGTAATAGAATATTTAAATATTTAAACTTTTAAAATAATAGTTACATTATCAGTATATTTTATCGGTTGCTCTCAAATATTTGAAAAATCTGACATATTTATTTTTTCTCACTTGAGTTATTTGGGACAAAATACAATAGTTTTTCAGTTATATTAAAAATTAAGGATTTCAGTAAATGAAATAGTTACATTTTGTCTTATTCAATAATTATCAGTCTTTTCCCTGAAAATTTAAAACAGGACTGGAAAGATTACAATGTTTTGTGATTTGCCTTGTTGGTTTTTATTTGTTTGGGGTTGCTCAGTCTTAAATTCTCCAATATCTAATTTACGTAGTTATTTCACATTAACCCCCTATGTGAACCAAAGCTCTGGCTACAATCCATGCTTGCTTTGGAATCTTCTTAATTTAAGGACTGAGGATGTCAACATTTTTCTTCTATGACTATTTTAAGTTTGTATTTAGGGTAATTTACTGGCACACTTATGGTCGCTTACCCCTTCATTTTCTAGAAGTCTGAGAAAAAGTCCTAGTCTTACCCGTAATGACCGTGGAGGTCCAACTCTGCCGAGAGCACTGGCTGTCCTTGGCTTTCCCCACACCTGGAAGTGCTGCTAGGGGCCAGCCCACAGCAGCAGCAGCAGCAGCAGCAGCAGCAGCATTAAATCCCATAGGTTGTAAGGCCCCCTTTCCAGGACAGTCCACCCAAACTGATGCATCTTCATTTAAGTGCAGGACGGCTTGGAAGGGGACTTGCAGCTGAGGCTGGACCAGATGTGGCCTTCACTGGGACTTCCCGACAGCCTGCTTCTCTCCTTCTGCTGAATTCTGTGTGGTTCCTTTCTCAGAACAATTGGTCAAAAACAATTAATAGATCTGCATGCCAATCTCAGAGTCTGTGGTCCAGAAAACGCTGCTTGAAAAAGGAATCTGTAAGGATTTTTCTTGATGTCAGTCTTTCCCCATACAGTGTAGTTTTAGGTCCCTGGCTCTGAAGATGGCCTTCCTCCAGTGGCAGAGTGCCTTTTACTGCTACTTTGAGTTTGCATTTGGCTTGAAATCTGCAAGGAAACCTTAGAAATCTCTTTGAGCCGTCCAGTGACATAGAGACAACATCAGTGTCAGTTTCTAGCACTGAGCTAAAATGTGTGAAAAGGCAGCTAGCTGCATAGGTGACACATCCCTGAAACTTACAGCTAGCTACAAGAGTCTCAGAGGAGAATTCCTACTGTCACCGTTTGATCCCCAGGGAACACTGGTTTCAAAATAGTTCCTGCCAGCGTGACTATAGAACCCCAGCTAGAGCGAAGGAACCCACATCCTTGATCGACATTTTCCAGCCACTAACTATTCAACCCTGATTGAAAACATCCCTGGCTGGGAGGTTTGTCCCTGTCTTCGCAGACTGTCACCACTTAATATGCACGTGCGTGCGTTCTGTTCAGGATTATCTCACTGGTGAGAGGTAAACCTCAACAATGGCTTGAACAAATGGGAGGAGGCAGGATTTTCATCAAAGGGAGTACGTGAATTTGAGCTGATCACAACGCTGGCAGCTTACGAAGGCTGTTTCTGTCTTGGACACGTCCGTCCTCTTCTAGAGACCCCTGACCCTGATTTACCTTGACCCTGCCGTCTCAATGGGTCAGCTCATCTAGGCACGCTCTCCTTCTCTGGCAAAGGCTTGGGTACCATATCCCAACCTAAGCAATCAGATGACTTCCCTAAAATTTGAATCCTGAACATAGCGACCCCCAGAAACAGTGAGCAAGCATTTTACTAAACTCATCTGCTTAGAGCATGCTAAAACGATCCCCTTGTTCTTTTTTGCTACTGAGTTTCAAGGAGCTGCCCTCCCCGCTGCTGGATTACTCGTCTCTTCCCCGGGATTGACCAGTGTCTTATTTCATTCCAACAGCATTAAAAATATGCCTCCAATTCACCATAAGAACTTCCAGAATATTATAGGAATATAGCGTCACCATCCTAGTTCACAGAGACTAAAATTGAGACAATGAAATTAACTTGCTGGAACACGCTCAGGCAATAGGAAACGGCGTCAGGTCCCCACACAAAAGTTTGGGTGGATTTTTAAACAATTTTCTTTTCAATTGATATGTAGGTGGATGTGTGTGTGTGTGTGTGTGTGTGTGTGTGTGTGTGTTCTCCCACAGTTGCATGCCTACAATAGTTAGAATTTCTAATAATTTTAATGGACACCATGCAGGAGGAGCTGCCATGGGCAGGTGGGCGTCCTGGACACGGCCCACCGTTCTGCATGGCTGCCACGTGCCGTGGAGAAGCATGGCCCCAAGGGCTTCATCTCTAGGTTGTTTCTGGCGGCTGCTGTGCCTTCTCATGTTTGTCGCTGCTGTATTCCTCGTATGTCTGGCATGGTGTGATTGCGTGTAGGGAGACCCTCACTGCCTACAGTCTGGTGTGACTGTTTCCTGGGTGGCAGCCCACACATTTGGGTAACATTCCTGCATATCAATATGAAGATCAACTTTCATAAAATAATATTGTTTAGATGAGTTGTTGATTTTACAGAATTCCTGATTTGATTTAAATAGTTCTAAAATGTTAGGATAAGATGAAGTAGAAAATCTTGAGAATATTTTGAAGTTCAGAAAAGTACACTCTCCGTAGTTGAACTTGGGACTTCCTGAGGTTAGCAAGCAAGCAAGCAAGCTCTAATTAGCACTGGCCGCTGTGACTCCCTCACTGACCCTGCCTGGTGATGATTAGCTCTTGTACCCATTTTTCCCTCAGCTTCCTGATATGATTTAATAAAAATTGTTAACGAATAGATGTGCACCTTGAGGACTTAAAGCACAAATTACTGATTTGTTTTTATATAAATATTTAGATTTGTGACTGTTTTTACATAAAAGTTTAGATTTGTGATTTTTAAAAAAGATTTGTATGATTACTTTGAGAGGTAATTGATTATTTCTCTGTAACCAACAGTAAATTGAAGCCTGCCAGTAAAGAAAGACTGGCTGAAAAAATCATTTTGCTTGCTTACACTTTGTTAGTCTGTAACACGTTGCTTATTTACAAATGTGTGTGGGTTCTTGTGAATAATTTGTTTTTCACCCATAACAAGTGAAACATATGACTATGTGAGGGTATTGGGGAACATGCTTTTTCTATGTATACTGATTGCAATCATTCACTTGAAGAAAAATAGAATATAACCAGATTGTGATTTTTATCTTCTTTGAAAGATTTTACTGGCATATATAAGCTGTGGGAGGAAAAAATAAATAAAATGGTTGGAGCCTGTAGAGTTTGCTCCACCCACCAGATGTGTGTATGCATGTAATGTGTGGTCGGAGCTTGCGCACTGGAGCTTTGCTCCATCCATCCAGTGTGTAAACATGTTTGTATCAGTCTGTATGTTTGTCTGAGTGTATGTATGTGCGTGTGTATGTATGTATGTGTGTATGTATATATGTATGTGTGTATGCATGTGTATGTATGTATCTGTGTGTATGTATGTATATATGTATGTATGTGTGTATGTATGTTATGTATGTTATGTATGTATCTGTGTATGTATGTATGTATGTATGTGTGAAGTTGTTGAAGCTTATTGGAACTTGCTCATTGGAGGTTGTCCTGCTTCATCCATCGTGTGTGTGTGTGTGTGTGTGTGTGTGTGTGTGTGTATGTGTGTGCACCCGTGCGTGCGCGCTGTAGGTCTCTTTGTCTTTTTTCCCCCCCCAGTCGCTGGCTACCATGAGTAGCAGTCCATGCCAGGAGCCATCGTCAGCTCCAGTCCTCAGCCAGGTACAATCAGTTCTGGCCGACACTTGCACCTTCAGACCTGTCGGGAACAACCAGTTCTGGCCTGGGGAATCAAGCTCTTTACCCTCAGAGAAAAGTCAGCTGGATGATCTGTCGCCAGGAGTCATCAGCTTTGGCCCCTGCACACTCTGTGCCCTGCCTCAGTTTACCCTGTGGTGTTGAAGCTGGCCTTTGACAAATTTTGAACTTTATATACTTTTTCTGAGAATAACTTCACCTTAGGAAAATTTTTAAAAATGTTGTTAAGTAAGAGGATGTTAAAACTCACCCACTATTCTAGCCCCTGTAGATGCCAATTCATCATCGCTAACATTTTGGTTTACTTTCTTTAGGCTTTTCTCTTTCCATTCCGGCCCCTTTCTCTCAGGGATCTGTGCATACACAATACAGGAACAAATAGGGAGTTTTGTACACAACGATGCCTTTGTTTTGTGTTAAAATTCTATTATATTTCTTTAAATAATAGTTCAAAACATATTAATAGAAAGGTAAATGATGTTAACCACTCGTAAGTATTTTATTGTGGCTGGTTTAGAATGTTAAACATCACTGCAATCTGATTATTTTCTTAGAACTGATTCTGAAATTGAAACTATAGCTTTGAGAACTTCATAATCTTTTGAAATGTTTCATTTTAAAGAAAGATTGTGCCAATTTATACTTTTAAAATCAGTGTTTGAAATTAGCTTTACCCAACCGTACAAAATTGAACAATAACTTAAAAAAATTAATGCCAGGTTGAAGGTTGAACATGCTGTCTTGGGTATTCTATTATTCTATCACTAAAAATTAGCACAGGTTAACAATAGGCAGATAAAAGCACATAGATTATTATAATAAACTTAATACCTTATTCTTTTATATCTAAAATCATATTTAATGTAAATTAATTATAATTTTCATTATATGTAAGTTCATTGTTAGAACTTTTTCTATTATTAAATATTCTCGTCTTAGTTTTATTACATATGAATCTTACATTGCTTATTAGACTAGTAATTAATTATTCAATACTTGTCATTGATCAGTGTTGGACTTGCTGATCAATAGGAGAGATGGCTCAGGGTTAAGAGGACTTGTTGTTCTTACAGAGGACCAGAGTTCTGTTCCTAGCACCTACGGTGGGCTACTCAAAACTGCCTGTAACTCTAGCTCCAAGAGATCTGATGCCCTCTTCTGGCCATCAAGGGAGCCTGCAGCTAATAGTTGCAGACACACAGCAATGAAAATAAAAGCACATCTTTAAACTTCCCGGATAAGTGCATCAATTTCCCCCTAAAGTTTTGCTTTAGAGCTATATTCATTTCATACTTTTCAGAATTAGTCTTTTATTTCTGTATTTCAAGATGTGTTTTTCTAACTATTGAAAATTTAAATAATTGAACTTTTTTCTCAATTCACCAACTATCCCTAACAATGTATTTAAATGGTTATTCCCCACCTCCAACCCCGAGAACTAATTTTCTATTTATCTGGAGTCCGATAGCATAGCCCCCTTCCTGGTGACTCATTAAATATTTCAATAGGTCACTAATCTGTGGTTCTCAGTGGTATGTGTCCTCATGTGTTTCAAAGTATGTATGGTTATATTAACTCACACTGCAAAGTTTACAATTTACATTATTTTCACAATGTGTGCCTATATTTTAACTTGAGTGACTTCTAGGAATGTGAAGGCTGGACTGTCTACCATCAGATAAAGTTGTGAGCAACAGTGGGTGCGCGGGTTGAGGGGAGGACTAACAATACCGACTCTTCAGTTCTTACTGCCTGTAGTTTTTATGAAATTACATTACTGTTTACAGTGCCCAGAATATTAAGCAACTCAAGACACTTAACCAAAATTCTGAGATAGCGTCAAGGATGCCAGCAAATGTCCTGGCTATATTGTAGAAATAAGATGATTTATAGTAGGGGGTTATAACTTATCATCCAACAGTTTTATTCAATGTAAATAGTGAGATTTCGATGACCCACTGCTTCTTAATGCAGATATGGATTAATGATGGATTAATGAATGAGTGAAGCTGTGAGAACCAAGAGCAACAATGAGACTGTTTTAGCCTCTTCCAAATAATGACACAAGCCATCATGTTGGCATGCCACCAACATCATCAGCGAAAACATTTTTATTTTTCAACCCTAAAAGAGGCGGGTAGAGTATACACAAGCCGCCTGTGCTTTTTGAACGTCATTTTCATTTTTTCTGTCTGAAAACGGCCTTCCTCTTTTTTTTTTTTTTTTTTTTTTTTTTTGCCCTATTTAAAAATGAATCTGGCCACCACCTGTGATCATGTGAGCGCTTGCTTCTTGGACTTAGGCAGCCTGAAGGTCTGTTGCCCCCTCCACCGCCCTTAGGAAACTCACTTCTTGGGACAGGTCTTCAAATTAAAACATATCTTCCCCATGAGTGCCTAGGAGGAAAGTGGTTCTCATGGGACCCCGAGGAGCTTGGGTCTGCTCAGGTGCTAAGCAGCTGAGAGGCGGACCTGCAAGTCAAGCCGCCTACGGCTGCTACTAACCTTTGCCCACTCCAGCCCACGCAGGCGCGCTCTCCTTTTCCCCGCCCCCCTCCAGCCCAGCCCCGCCCATATTGCACCTGCCAGGTCACAAACCTCCGCCCACCCACTCCCTCTCCTCCCGCCTTCCCCGGGCTTTCCCGACCGTGATTGGCCAAGAGACCCCTGGAGCGCGTCCAATCAGCATCCCTCCTGGGGGGGTGGAGGGAACCTGTTCCCGCTGCTCCCGCCCTGCCGGCCTCGCGGGGCGCCCAGCTTCTTTGTGACTGGTGCTCGGCGGGGTCACTCAGCGCCCCGGTGTGTGTGTGTGTGTGTGTGTGTTCGCGCGCGCGCGCGCGCGCGTGTGTGTGTGTGTGTGTGTGTGCGTGCGCGCGCGCGGCCCGCGGGCGGGGCCGGCTCAGGTGCGGCGGCGCGGGGCGGACGCGGTGGGCGACGTCGGCGTGAGCGGCGTGAGCGGGCGCGGGCGCCGGGCGGCCTGGCAGCCGAGCTCCGGTGGCGGGCGCGCAGGTCGTTGACGCGGGCCCCCGGGCGGAGGTCCCATCTGTCTCCGCCGCCGCCGGGAGCGCGACGTCCAGCTTCCCGGACCATGGAGGACCCGCAGCCGCTGCCACCGCCCGAGCTGCCGCTGTGCGACAGCCTCATCATCTGGGTGAGTGCCGCTCCGGGACCCGACGGCGAGCGAGGCCGCCCTCGGGGCTAGCTGAGCACCGAACCTCCGGCTGCCGCGTACGCCTCCCCGTCGGGGACCCTGGCTCTCCGCGCTGCCACAGCGCCCCGCTGCGCGCACAGGTGGCTCGGAGGCCGCTGGCCACCTCTGTTTCTAGACTGCTGTCCCCTCAGGGCCCACACAGCAGCGGCACCCGTGGTTTTAGGCACAGCTTAAGAGGGATGGCCGAGGAGCTCT
>OU015743.1:155484413-155500755 GCA_907169655.1 Acomys percivali
TCCTCCTGCCCTGTGGGCTCTGCAGACCGAGCACAGGCCATCACACTTCCCAGCAGATGCCATTACCCACCGACCCTTCTCGTCACCCTCATGAACATTTTAAAAATCAACATTTGAAATGTTAACAGTCTAGATTGAAACCGCTCTGTCCTCTGTGGCTAATTGTTGGATAGACCCTGTTTCTTTCAGAGTGCATTCATGAGGCATAAGTAGTTTTAGACTTAACACTTCTAGCTTTTATTTCCTATCAAGTAACTTCGGTGAAAATTTAACTTGCAAATGTTCAGCTTTCTCAAAAGTTCTTCTTTCTCTGATATTCTCCTTCCAGTAGATATATCTGAGTTTGTATTATTCAGAAATGCTGAATACTTTCATATGTAGCATCAGTGTTTTACTACATTAGGCTTGATTTTATATATTTTACTCTATTAGGTACTACATTAGGCTTTATTTTATATATTTTAATTGCTTTCTATTTATTTATTTTGTATTGTAAGGATAGTTCAACAGTAAGATAATTGGTTTGTGTCATTTTAGCTGCAAACATTCAAGACTGCCTCACCTTGTCAAGATGTCAAACAGCTGACTAATGGAGTGACCATGGCACAAGTTCTTCATCAAATGTGAGTAGTGACCAAAGCATTCCTAATTAGAGAGTAAACTCAGTAGCAGCTGCAACACTTGTATAGAGGTGACTGAAATTTCATCCTATCCTGTGGACGTAGTCAGACATATGGCACCAAGGCGTCCTTTCAACTAGGAACAACACATTTTGCCACCTCATGATTCCTTGCTAGTTTATAAAGATGCACTTAAACCAAATTGAAGAGAAAAAAGGCAAAATGAATGATAAACTTGCCAGTATTTCCTACAGATGTGGATTGTTTTTTTATGAGGGCTCTTTACATGGTGATTCTTAGAGACTTTTGACACAGAAAATTCTGGATTTGGAAAAAGGATTACATTAAAAATCTAATATTGAAATAATAGTAATTTACAAGTCCACTGATAATCATGTTAAGTGAATGGACTTTGAAGTTATAAAGTATGGGCAAGACTTTAGTAGTTAAATGTCTGGTCTCTGATATATTAGTGTACACTAAACATTATTTTAAAATTATGAGTTCAGAAGTGGCTGTGTTTTGGTTGGCATGAACAAAAGGCGCCCATCCATCCATTCACTTAACAGTGCTGTCTTCAAATCCACCCCACAAACCAGCCCTGTTTTTTCCTGTTTTTTAACATAGAATTTCACACTCATCTAGACTGGCCTGGACCTTACTGTGTAGTCCAGACTGCCCTTGAACTTAGAGCTGCCCTCCTGCTTCATCCACTAGACTGTTAGGAGTATGGACATGGTATAAGCACTTGGCCAAAGATACCATTTCCGTTTGTGTTGATGAGCCTTAATGGATTTGTGCTGTAGGGTATTTCCTGTTCGCTCTCCTAGACTCACCAGCGCTGTTTGTAGTAGCACCGGGTGCATTTTGTCTAAATGATACCTGGCCTCTTTTCCACAAACACATTTCTAGTCTCTCTTTCTGCCCTGTCTCCCTCTCTTTATCCTTGTTCATGTGTGTGTGTTACTGTCTTCTGGTAGCTTTTATTTTACAAGCAAAGTAAAATAGATTATCTGATAAGAAAACTTTCATCACTGAACAAATGACCAGTGTCCTAAAATAGGTCCAAGCCAGCCTGCCTGCCCACCTCCAGCAGCACCCCCAGTAGTTTCTTTGGCCTGTTTTAGTGTACTCCTTGATAGTGTAGCTTCCTTATCAAAGGGACATTTATTTTGTTTTTTAATCTTTATATAGCAGTCTATATTTGGGGCAGTAAGACTTCTAAGAATACCTTTTTCTTTATCTGGATCAGAGTATTATAATTCTAATAAAAAGACTGATTTCATTGTATTTCTTTGACTGTTTTAAATCACTGTATTTGGTAACATTTATAATAAATTTCACTGGTGATTCATACCAAATCACATAAAAGTTATAAAACGTGAGAAGATATTTTTAAAGAAAAGGCAACATTTTAGACAATCATTTTTGTTTATGAGGCAGGTATGTGTCTACATAAGACCTTAAACAGTTGTCTAAGCTGTAGGATTAGTCATGGGAACCACGGATTTAGCGATGGCTTCTGTAGTTCCTTATCTTTAGCTTGGATATGTAATATGTGTATGTCTTTTAAAAATTCATGTAGCAGGTTCAATTGTGGAAAAATACACCCGTCACTATGTTAGTTTTCTAGCGCTGCTGTAAGAGTGCCCCAGGCGGTGTAACCTAACAACATAACTTCAGTCTCTTACAGTTCTTGTAGTTAGAAGACTAAATCAAACTGTCTGATGGACTGGCCTCACTGCAATGCTTCAGGGACAGGATCTTCCTTTCCTTTTCCAGTTTCTGGTAGTCCTGGGCATTTCTAGAGCCACGGTGCCTGTTTAGCCTTCCTGTGTTTGTAACCTATGTCTGTCCCATTGTAAGGGAACCAGTCTTAAGGGACCCATTCTAAGCCAATATAAGCTTTTCCTACTTTGATTGAGTCTGTGAAGACCCTGTTTCTAAAAAAGCTCATATTTATAGGCACAGATGTGAAAGAAACATAACTTTATGGGAAATGTTCTACATAATACCACCAAGAATGTATTCCACTTCCCCAGAAGAAAGGCTTGGCTCTGTCACTTGACCAACTGGTACACAATATATGCTTGCTTTTACCGTGTTTGCATGTCTTTTGTAAAGAGGAATGTGGCACAGATTTGAAACATGCAGACCTTAGTCATTGTTACGCCTTTTCCATTTTGTAGGTATTTGGGCAGCTAGCTGACATCTGAGTATTTACTAAATATATAATGATAGATCCCATTATATGATTATTCGTGTGTCTGATTGTCCAAATGCATGCTTATGGACCCAAAGGTTGATATCAGATATTTTCCTCAATCATTGCCTACCTTGTCTTTAGGAGCAGGTTAATGTGTGGCCTGGAGCTCCCCATTTTGGGTAGGCGAGGTGACAGTTCCCAGTATCTGTGTGTCTTTGCCGCCATCTCACCCCCAGCGCTTGGCAGTGCTGCACACAGCTATTACATAGGAGTCGCAGATCTGAACCGAAATACACAGAGCCATCTTCACAGCCACCATTTAAGTTTTTTCTTTATAAACTGGGTATTATTATTTTTATGTCCATTGTATCCATCAGGACTGAGGGTATAAAGAGCAAACTGTTCTTTTGGAAGCCGAACAGTGAAGCTGGGGTTTGTATTAGCTTAGTTTGACTCCAAAGCCAGTGTTTTCACTTAGCAGTAACAGTAGAAATCCAGTACCTTGAGTCCTTCTGTTAGATTTCTATTCAAGAATAGTCTTGGGGCACCGATCAGCAGTGAAGTCGTTGTTAGTAAAGGAGAAATAGTTACTCCCTCAAGTTAGCTGCTTAAGTTCTTGAAGACATATCCTGGAAGGAATTAAACAGAATAATATGGCTTTTGCTTAGTTTTATCAGAAAATAAGTGTATTGTGTTTTTCTTCTTAGCCGCTCTTTCAGTTATGTGTGCTCTTACTTCCTTCAGTAGCTGTTTCTCTAAGAGTCAGTGTGTAATCTTCATATTGGTTTTTCTCAGTCCCGAGGACAGGTTTCCAAGTACTCTAGAATATAGACTGCTCCTGTGCTGTGCATATGTAGTATGTTTAAAACCTTGTTACGTCCATAACATTTTTATGTGACAGATATTTGTCATGACCTTCAGTATAAACACTAGGACCTTATTTCTAATGAGAGCGAGTTTTCTTTAGTGCTTGAGGTGAGGCATGTCCCAGTGCACGTGAGGCAGGTTGCTTTGCCTTTCTCCTTTGTCCCTAAGATAGGGAGGGTGAATGGGTACCAGACACGTCCGTCCGAGCACTGGGATCTCTGTGCTTCTCTGGGGTTGCTAATCCAGATCATCTACTGACTGAATGCCTAATGCTAAATAAATATTTAGTGTTTGTTAAATTACAGATGTTGATCACTTAAATGAGGAAAAATTCCAAGTTATAATTTTCCCAGTCACAAAAAAATTAGCAGCTTCATTTAAATTACTGCTAATCTCACTATTCTAGATTCTAAACTGTAAATAAATTAAATGATTAAACTGTTATAAAAACCACTTTAAAGTTTAGCCTTTATTATTTTTGTTTTAGTGACGTAGCTTGGTTCAACGAATCTTGGTTAAGCCGAATTAAAGATGATGTTGGCGACAACTGGAGAATAAAGGTATGCAGAGGTGGGCGGGGCGCTGGGCCGAGGGGAGGGGCACTGCGCAGAGGTGGGCGGGGCGCTGGGCCGAGGGGCGAGGCGCTGCGCTCAACTCCCGTCACCTTGATACAAGCTAGAGTCACCCTGGAGGGCAGAACCTCAAGGGAGAGGAACTGTCTCCATCCGGTTGGCCTGTGGGCATGTTTGGTTGTCATTTTCTTGATTGTTAATTGACGTGAGAAGGCCTAGCCCACTGTGGGCAGTGCCACCCTGGGCAGGCAGTCCTGGAGGGTCAGAAAGGCTGGACAGCTGTACCTGAGAGCAAGTCATTAAGCAGCAGCCTTGGCTGCTGCTGGAGTTCCCGCCCTGACTCCTCTCAGGGACTGACTGCCATCAGGACGAGGAAGCCAAATAAGCCCCTTTCTCTCAAACTTGTTTTTGCCGATGTGTTACCACAGCAACAAGAAAACCTGGACACCTGAGTTTATGCACAGATTAACATCATTGTATGAATAAAGAGCGTTTCTGCCAGCCAAGGGCATACAGTGTGCTCAGTGACTGGCCTCAGCTGGCCATTGATCTGCTTTGGGTCACTAGAGCTCTTACTTCAAGAATTGTGTATAAATGCAAACGAGCAGCATGTACTGTGTGTATGTAGACTCCATTACCTCATGTAATGATTTGAGATTCATCTAAGTTGCCTGTTTTAATACTTACATCTTTATTGTTGTGTGCCACAGCGTTACACCTATTTGTTCAACTGTTCACGCGATGGGATATTTGAATTATTTCTACTTTAGGCTATGGCAATGAACTCCGAACATGACTCTTTGTTCACACTTAATTTCTTTGGGGTAAATTCCATGGTAGAATTGCTGAATTTTGTGCATATATGTTTAATTTTATAAGAATCTAAAAAAATAGTTTTGTTTTTAAAACCGGTTTACTGCTTTGAGTTTTCTTGTGTCTTGGGAGGCCTGTGTTTGTTCCATAAAGATGTTTAATTTGTATCATGTAGTTCTTTACAGGGCTACTATAATACTATACTAATGAACATATATAATATATATTCTTTTAAAATTATTTGTTATTTTGTATGTATTGAGTATTTTGTATGCATGTGTGTCTGGGTACCGCGTGCATCCTGTGTGTATGCAGAAGAGGGCATTTAATCCCTGGAGCTGGAGCTGCAGCCGGTTGTGAACTGTCACGTGGGTGCTGGCCACCGAACCTTGGTCCTCTAGAAGAGCAGTAACATTTCTTAACCACTGAGCATTCTCTTCGTCTCATGTATAAGATCTATAAATGATGTCTTACTATTTCTTCCTGATGTTGACTTTTGTATTTTTCCCTTAATAACATCTAGCTGATTATTTTTCAGTTTTGTATTTTAAAAAATCATTTATTTCATTGACCTCCTCACTGACTTTCTCTTTTTTCTGTTTTCATGTGTTCTTCTTTGTCTTGCTTCTTGAAGAGGTTTCAATAATAAATGTTAGGCCTGCTTTTTCTCCTAATATTAAACATTGCCTCACTAACTCCATATATCATAAAATATTTTATTATTGTTGTTTATTTGCTGTGTGTGTGGAAGTGTGCCCTTGCTACATTGGGTGTGTGGAGGTCAGAGAACAAGTGCGTGAAGGCCTGTCTCCCTTCCCACTTTACAGGGTTCTTGGGGTGAGCGTCAGGCTCATCTGCTCAGCTCCTCCAGCCCACGGCCTTTATGCATGCTGATACACTGTGTTTTTATTTTCACTTAGCCCAAAATGCTTGGTAATTTTACTTGTAAATGCATTCTTTACCTGTGGGACACTTAGCTAATTTAAAATTTAAATACCTGTTATTTATGGATTTCTCATTTAATTTCAGCTTTGCAAATAATTAAAAACATCACACATCAAAATTAGGCAGACCCAAAGTATATACAACTTAATGAACTTATTTACAATTAGAACTGACATTCACAATGGAAGCAGTGATGTTGCACATTACATTTTATACTTTCAACAACATATATATTCACTTATCTACTACTAGAAACAAACAAACAAAAAACCTATGAGAGAATTAGAACTAGGAAAGCAATTAGTTTATGTCTTTTATATTCTTTACCTGTATTTGGTGGTGTTTTTGTTCATAGGTTTGTAAAAATAAAACCCATTTTTGCC
Source organism: Acomys percivali (assembly GCA_907169655.1). NCBI lineage: Eukaryota > Metazoa > Chordata > Mammalia > Rodentia > Muridae > Acomys > Acomys percivali. The sequence goes on from OU015743.1 coordinate 155,490,820, forward strand.
CTAAGAACATACCTGGATTTAGAATATTTGACTTTTACAGTGATTTACTTTCTCACTTATATCATGTCTTAGGGAATGTCCAAGTGCAGTTGAAAGTAATATGTAACCACGTTTATTCTCTAAGGTTTGTATTTGGTAAATTTGTTGATAGTGCAGTGTGTGTTTTATATATGTTCTGTGAATTTTTCCCATCAACTCAGAGGGAGGAGTCCTTAAGTCTCTCCTGATGATTCTGATGTTCCTTTTCAGTTCTGACAATTTTCATTTCAGATGAGTATTTTGAGTTTCTATTATTAGGCTTATTACACCTTTTTCTTGGTGAGTAATTCAATAATGTTTTGTTTTTATTAGAAAAGTGATTGTTTCTCACCTTTGTGTATGCCTTTCGTTATTAACATGAAACAAACCATTTCTTCCTTTTGTTCTACTTTAGGCCAGTAACCTAAAGAAAGTCCTCCATGGAATTACAAGTTACTACCACGAGGTACAAGAAATACTTGATTTTAAACAGAAGTGTCAGTTACTTGACTAATTGCTTTTAGCATTATTCTATTGGAATGAAATTCATAACTGTAAAATTATAATGCCACTTACAGAGCAGAGCACTCAAAACTTTGGTGATAAGATTTAAGGATTAAACATTTCCAAAGTGGGGGGACGAGGAAGGCAGCTTTCATTTTGATACTCTAAACTGATTATTTTTACAAATAGAATTTATTGCTTAATAATTGGTAGCCTTTGGATTGATTTTGTTAGTAAAGAGTTTTCTTCAATTTTTTAACATTAATAGAAATAAACTTGATAGGTTTTTGGGAAAGTTTTAATATTGCTATGAGAATTTTCAATGTGTTACGTGCCCAGAACCCTTAGAGACTTAATAAGTTTAAAAAAAATAAAATAAAGAAAAGCTTAGAAAAAGTGTAAGCTAATTGGATTTGTTACTCATTTGTGGAAGTGCAGTGGTTACACTGTGAGTCTCAGTGATACATAGGATCACAAGCTCTCTTCAGGCAGCCTGGCGTCCCTTCAGGTTCCTGAGTAACCCTGCCTTCTTTAGTCATTTTGGGCTAACACACCCTCTTTACTACTCCCCAGGGAAGCATTTCTGCTGTGGTAAGTTAGCCTGGGTCCTCCTTAATAAGTCCTTGTTTTTCCGATATGAGGTCAAATAAATAGGAAACACAACTGACCAGAGTATTGATTAGGGACCAGAATGTTGTTGACTTGGTTTTAGTCATATTACTGACTTGTGTTTTGATTCTTTTTTGTTTGTTTGTTTTTTGTTGTTGTGTTGCTGTTTTTTTGTTGTTGTTGTTTTTTTGAGACAGGGTCTCTCTGTGTAACCTTGGCTGTCCTGAACTTGCTTTGTAGACCAGGCTGGCCTCGAACTCACAGCGGTCTGTCTGCCTCTGCCTCCCGAGTCTTGGGATTAAAGGCGTGTGCTACTTACTACACCCAGCCGTTCCATTTCTTAACTCTTAATTTCTTAATTCATGGATTTATTTTGAATTAAAATTTCTTTTAATAATAATGTAAATTCTTTGTAGTGTGCATAAATGAATAATCTAATTTATTATTTTAATTCTTCAGTTTTTGGGGCAGCAGATTTCTGATGAACTTATCCCTGATTTAAACCAAATAACCGAGTGTTCAGATCCTGTGGAGCTTGGGAGGTTGCTTCAGCTTATTCTAGGCTGTGCAGTCAACTGTGAAAAAAAGCAAGGTAAGCAAGTTCTAATCATTTGAGGTGTCCACTTTCTAGAAATGTCTGCATTGCTAGTTCTGAGTCTGGCATTAGCAGGAAGGCATTGTCTTCTTGCTCCGGCGTGGCTGGGTTACCCTGCAGTGCAAAGTAGATCAAAGTTCTAACCCATGTCATCAGCAGTGAGTGCTGCAGCTCCTGAGTGACCTGTATTCTGTGGTCAGTGCCTAAGTTAAGCATGTTTAATTGAAATTGTTTAATATCTGGTGTTTAGGACACATTGGGTAGTGAAGAAGAGGTAGATCTTAGGTTCATTTATTATTTAATAATAAAATATTCAGCTACTAAATTATAATCCAAATTTCTTTAAATAATTGCTACTCTGTTTAGAAAAAAAAGCCTGTTCACTCTTTTCTTTTGAGAACTGGGACAGTAGTAATATTAATGGAATTGGGACATTACACTAGTACATACAAGTAATTACATTAGTATAGATAAGTAATCTATGTGCTTCTGAGCACAAAATGTCTTAAAAATAAACTGAGTAGATTTGAGTCTCCTTCCCAGTGGGAGCTTGAATCAGCATGGGTAGGAAGAGCTTTGACACTGCTTCTGTGTGCTTTGCCCAGAGCGTGTGCTTAATATGCCTCTTTCAGAAAAACTTGTGTGTGGTTAAGAAAGGACACCAGACAAGTAAATTCAATAAGAACAGGCTCAAGAAATATAAAAGAACATGACATCAACAGTAGTTTATTAAACACACATACACACCCCACACACATGCATACACACACACCACACACACACACACACACACCATAAAACTTTTCTATTGCAGTGTCTGCCATTTAGTAGCTGCCTTTTCACGGGGCAGGTAATCAATTTTATTATATTAGTGCCAGGGGACACTAGAGATCTTTGTTGTGTGTGTGTGTTGTGTGTGTGTGTGAGAGAGAGAGAGAGAGGGAGGGAGGGAGAGAAAGAGAGAGGGGGGGGGCGGGAATTAAGAATTTTTACTCATACAGGTTAAAATGCCCTGGCTGTTATTAATTTGAAAAGGAATCAGTGAGGTTTAAATCTAGTACTTTTTGTTACAATTGTGGTTCTTTTGTTCTTTGAGTGATTCTATTCTAGGTTTCTGGTTATTTATAACATTTTTGCCTAAATTATGTATGTTTCAAACATCATTCATTTTCAGAGAAGTAACATTTGGCTTTAATTATAATTCATGTAATATTATTTATTTTCTTGTATTTCATTCTTTCATTTTCTTGTGAATACACCATGCTTATATTATAAGCCACAATTCACACTTTTAAGCTATAATTTTCCCTGTTAATGATTTTGTTGCACCCTGAAAATTGTAATACACTATCTCATTCATAATTTAGCCTAAGCATTTTTAAGTATTCTGTATATTTTTGAAAAGAATGTCAGTTTTTGAAGATATAAGTGATGGCTTAATAAGCAGTACATGTAAGAAACAGTTTTAACTTTCAAAATATGTGTCTGGGTTAAAAATTAGATTTGAAGAGTGAAGTAAAAGCTACGAGTGGGCTGAGGATGTGGTTTAGTAGTAGAACACTCAGTGGTCATATGTGGAGTCCTGGATTCCATCCTCAGAGCTGCAAAAGAAATCAAAATATGAAAAACAAAACCAAAATATTCATAAGAAATGAACCCCTAAATTCAAAGTAATGAAACAACTTGTGCACTTTTGTACTTTGAAGTAGAATTGGCTTGATTATTAGTAGCGCTCTTCTCAAAGGGGACGGCTGTTCTTACGTCGATCTCAGCCGACTTGAAGCATCCGGTCATCCAGAACGTAAAGGGAACCGTGTATCTTTGGTGTGTTCTTCCGTTAACTCCTTTCCCCTCCTTAGCAGTTAGTGGGCAAGAGCCACCCTAACCTTGCAGACTCCTAGCACTACAAATGAAAGGGAGAGTTAGGAGACTTCACGGGAACCTCTAAAAGAATCAGTAAAACAGGAAAGCAGTGGGTAAAACAGGAAAGCAATGGGTAAATTTGAGGGCAAAAATTGGGTGACGATCATACAGTTGAAGTGGACTTACGTCTGCAGATATCTGACGTATTTGATTAAGATAATTTCCTGTTGGAATGAATAACCTTTACTCACTGTATATGTTTATGATGAAGGTTTAAATATCTTTGAGAGTTAGAGAATGCTGTACAGATGTTGCAGAAGGCGGCATATATGCCTTGGAAAGCCTTCCTGGAATGCAAATGGTACAACACAAATTTGTGGATCTAAAATTAGATAGTTATAATCAATTGTTTGAGTATTACTTGCAGGTTTTTTTTTTTTATTCTTTTACTTAGGAACAGTAAATGGGGAGCTGTAGAGATAGCTTGTGGTGAAGAACCCTGGCCGCTCCTCCAGAGGTCCTGAGTTCAGTTCCCAGCAACTGCACGGTGGCTCACAGCCATCTGTAACAGGATCTGATGCCCTCTACTATCTTTCAGGTGTACGTGCAGGCAGCATTCATATAAATAAATAAACTTTAGGAAAGGAAAACTGAAGGATTTTTTTTTGGGGAAGAGGGGCTAACATTTTAAAATTACTAAGGTAAATATTTTCATCTTGCTTTTAATGGACTTATTAGTGAATTTGCATGAAGGATCACTTATGGTTACTTACTTTTTACACTTTGATTATTAAATAGTTAAAAAATAGTAAAGAATAGATTTCATGACAAATTTAACTTTTTAAATTATAGAACATATTAAAAATATAATGACCCTGGAAGAATCTGTTCAACATGTGGTTATGACTGCAATTCAGGAGGTAAGTGATGCAGTGTTCACATGAGTATGAAGACCCTGAACCAAGTTATGTAGAACTACATGTAAATTTTTTAATAATTAAAAATAAGTTAAAACCCTTCAAGTCCAGTTTAGGAACCCATAATTCTAAAAGCCAGTTGGTAATTAGTATCTCAAAGTACCTTTATTTTATTTTGGAGCTCAGGATCAAACCTAGGGTCTAATGACTTATGCTCTACCATGTAGCTAACTCCCCAGGCCCTTCCAGGACGTTTTAATACCTTCCTCTAATAAGAGCAAAGTAGTAACCAGCCCTACTGCCTGTGGACTCTCCACTTCTTCCTGCCACTAGAGCAGTGTTCCTGACATTCTTGTATGTCTGTATCAGGTACATTGAGATTTTGGAGCCAAATAACCTGAGTTTAAGACTATGACCAGACATAAATAGAAGGAATTTCAAGTTCTTGGGGTACACTATTTGCTCTTAATACCAGTTATAAATCTTGGGTGAAAAGTGTTAGTATATGATATGAGTCATTTTTTAAGAGGGGCAGTACTCTGTAGTCCTGGCTTAGTCTACCTCATAAGAACCCTGATTTGGAAAAGAAATGAAAGACTCTTCCATTAAAAAAATTATTTGTATTAGTAGTAATATGTCTGATAAAACTCTTAATATTATCACTAATACACTTGAAGGTATTTGCTTCTGTGGCTAATAAAATTTTTACTTGATGACTGTTCTAAGAATCATTAAATTAAAGCAAGAGAAGCTAAATATAAACCAATTTACCTTCAAGTAAATAGGTTTTCACAAACATTGCACTGTTGTATTTAACTTTGCTATTTTGGTTTTCCTAGTTGATGAGTAAAGAAGTAGTGAACGCTCCTGCAGGTGACACTGCTGGGGAATTAGAGCAGCAGGTGAGACTTTATTGTCTGAGGAGACAGTTGACAATGGTGACGTGACTCCTCTACCAGTCATCTTACAATGTTTAACAATCGTGTGTGGTGTTCACTTCTGTGAAACTGAATCTGATGTGCTATAGGGTCATACTTTTGGGTATTAATATATATTTGCTTTTTTCTTTGCATTTATGTTCATTCTGATATTTTCACTAATTAATTTATTGTTCACTGTACATGCTTGTTACAGCCCCCCTCCCTTCCCTCCTCCCAGTCCCACACATGCACACCTCCTATCCCCGTTCTCCTCTGAGAAGGGCGGCACCTCCTTCCCCCATGGGTACCAACCCAGCCTGGCACATCAAGTTCCAGTAGGACGAGACACGTACTTTCCCACTGAGGCCAGACAAAGCAATCCAGCTAGGGAAGGATATCCAGATGCCATCAACAGAGACAGAGACAGCCCCCACCACACTCTAGTTGTTAGGATACCCATATGACGACCATGTTGCAGATCTGCTACATATGTGTAAGAGCCTAGGTCCAACCCATGCATGCTCTTTGATTGGTGGTTAGTCTCATTGAGCCCACACAGGCTCTGGTTAGTTTACTCTGTAGGTCTGGTTGTGGTATCTTTGACGCCTCTTGTTCACTCAATGCTTCCTTCCATTCTTCACAAGACTCTCCGAGCTCTGCCTAATATGTGGCTGTAGGTCTCTGCATATGTTTCCATCAGCTGCTGGATAGAACCTCTCAGAGGACAGTTATGCTAGGTTCCTGTCTACAAGCATAGTGGAGTATCATTAATAGTGTCAGGTGTTAGCTCTCTCCCATGGGGTGGGTCTCAAGTTGGGCCAGTCATTGGTTGGCCATCCCCTCAATCTCTGCTGCATCTTGTAGGCAGGGCAAATTTTGGATGGAAAGATTTTTTGGGGTGTGTTGGTGTCCTCCTTCTGGCTACGGGAGGTGGGCCCTTGTACTGCCCTCTGCTAGGAGTCTTAGCTAGGGTCACCCCATAGACTCCTAGGAGCCTCCCTTTCCCTCGGACTCCGATTCATCCCAGAGATGTCCCCCACCGATTTCCCTTCTCTCTCAGCCTTCTCTTTCCACTCACTGAATTCCCTCTCTGTCCCCTCTTCAGCCCTCTCCTGCCCAGTCCCTTCCTCCATCCACCTGCTGTGTCTGTTTTCCTTCCCCTTCTGATTGAGATGTCAGCATCCTCCCTTGGGCCCTTCTTATTACTTAGCTCCTTTGGGTGTGTGAGTTGTAGTGTTTATCCTGTATTTTATGGCTAATGTCCACGTACAAGTGAGTACATACCATGCATGCCTTTCTGGGTCTAGGTTACCTCACGCAGGATGATTGTCTCTAGTTCCATCCATTTGCCTGCAAAGTTCATGATTTCTTTGTTTTTAATAGCTGAGTAATATTCCATTGTGTATATGTACCACATTTTTGTTATCCATTCTTCAGTAGAGGGTCATCTAGGTTGTTCCCAGTCTCTGGCTATTAGAAATAAGGCTCCTTTGAACATACCTGATCTTGATTTAACTTTGCTAAGTGGTATCTATCAAGAAAATTGTCAATTTCATTTAGATTTTCCAATTTTGTGGAGTACAGGTTTTTGAAGTAAGACCTAATGATTCTTTGGATTTCTTTAGTGTCTATTGTTATGTTCCATGATTCATTGCTGACTTTGATAATTTGGGTACTGTTTCTCTGCCTTCAGTTAGTTTGGCTAAGGGTTTGTCTACTTTGTTGATTTTCTCAAAGAACCAGCTTTTGGTTTCCTTGATTGTTTGTATTGTTTTGTTTCTAAGTTATTGACCTCAGCTCTGAGTTGCATAATTTCCTGTAATCTACTCCTCTTGGGTGTGCTTGCTTCTTTTTGTTGTAGAACTTTCAGGTGTGCTGTTAGATTACTGATATGGGATCTTTACAATTTTTTTTTTATGAAGACACTTAGCGTCATAAACTTTCCTCTTAACAATGCTTTCATTGTGTCCTGTAAGATGTTGTGCCTCGATTTTCACTGGATTCTAGAAAGTCTTTAATTCCTTTTTATCTTCCTTGTCCCAGTGATCATTGGGTAGAGTTGTTGAGTATCTGTGAGTTTGTAAACTTTCTGTTGTTGTTGAAGTCCAGCTTTACTCCATGGTGATCTGATAGAATTCAAGGGGTCATTTCAGTTTTCTTGTGTCCATTGAGGCTTGCTTTGTGACCCAGTATATGGTTAATTTGGGGAATGGTTCTATGAGATGCTGAAAAGAAGGTATATTCTTTTGTGTTTAGATGAAATGTTCTGTAGATATCTGTTAGGTCCATTTGACTCATAACATTGGTTAGTTTCATTATATCTCTGTTTAGTTTCTGTTTGGACCTCCCACTATTAATGTGTGGGGTTCAGTGTGTGATTTAAGATTTAGTAATATTTCTTTTACGAATGTGGGTGCCCTTGATTTGGGGCATAGATATTCAGACTTGAGATGCCATCCTGGGGGACTTCTCCTTTGATGAGTATGAAATGTCCTTCCCTATCTCTTGATTAATCTTTGTTGAATGTGTTTTATTAGATATTAGAATGCTACTGCTTGCTTCTCGTGTCTGTGGCTTGTGAAACCTTTTTGCAGCACTTTACTCTGAGATAATTTCTGTCTTTGTTGCTGAGGTGTGTTCCCTGTTACGGCAGAGTGATGGATCCTGTTTCACATCCATTCTGTTAGCCTGTGTCTTTTTATTGGGGAATTGAGTCCTCTGATGTTGAGTGATAATATTGACCAATGATTGTTATTTTGATGTTGGCATGTGTGTGTGTGCATGCAGTTCCCTTCTTTTGGTTTTGTATCAGAAACTTTAGATTTAACATATTTTTTCCCCAACATACCGATTTCTTCAACCGTGCCTTCTACACCTGAGGCTCTCCTGCCCGTCTCCTGTATTTTGTTGTTGGTGCCTGCATCTGTAGTTTCCGATCTTTTCCCTAGATTTTCCATCTCCAGGATTCCCTCAGTTTGTGAGTTGTTTGTTTGTTTGCTTGCTTCTGTTTCCAATTTGAGGTCTGGAATGGTTTTACTCATTTCTTTCACCTGTTTGATTGTGCTGAGAATGATGTTTTCTGTTCCAGCTTAAAAAGGCTTTAGAAGACCTTCAGGAGGCCATAGCAGAAAAGGAAGAGCTAAAGCAGAGGTGCCAGGAACTGGACCTGCAGGTATGGACAGGGGAGCCTGCGGAGAGGCGAGCTCGCCTTAATTTATTTCGTGGGAGAGACATCAAAATAATTCTTCAGCATGTAAACAGGAGTTCTGCAAATACTTTTCTCTGTTTTGAAAGTTATTGGCTTGATTAATGACCCTCTGATAGCATGCATGTTCTCTCTGGTTCATCTGTGTGTGTGTGTGTGTGTGTGTGTGTGTGTACATATGTATGTGTGTATTTTCCACTGCTGAGTATTGAAACCTGGGTCCTGTAAGTGCATTCTGTGCTGCTGAGGTGCTGCCCCATGCTCCTAGAAGTTTTTAATGTTGATAGTGAAGGCACCTTTTGTTCATTTATTGATTGTAGTAAGAGTGACAATGTTTCTGAATCAAGGTGATTATGATAATAATGGGGATTAAGATGGTAACACTGCAAAAAAAAAAATGAAGTGGCTGAGGTAAAGGATTAGAATAGCATTTGTTTTGTACTATGATACAAACTCATGTCAGTTAATAAAATCAGAAAGACTCTGGAGGAAACACTTGAAAGGCCATCCAGAAGTGTGCCTTCTTATCTCAGGGAGGACCGGCTCCCTGCCCTCTGAAGCTTCTGGTGTTTCTTCTTAAAGTTAAAATAACCATAGCAGGGCTTGTGCTAACTTTGTATCAGGACACAGCATTGCTGGTGTAGTAGTCAGCAGCTGTGGCCGTTGCTATTTAAGTGCTCCTGTGGCTTCTTGTGGTGCCACCATGCTGCCTACTCAGCGTGAGCATGGGCTGCGTGCTATGTCAATGTTATGTATATGCGGATATCCCCAAATCTCAAATGATAGAGTAGCCCCCTCCACCTGTAACCTTTCATTGTGTCTCAGTCAGACCCTACGTGTTTATATGCGAATATCTCAAGCATGTCTTACATAAATCTTATGTTTCTACTTTTACAGTAATAATCTTTTTGATATTAGAATCACTTAGAATTTGTGACAGGTAGGTAGGTACCTACCGAACTATGTGGCAAGTATGTGTGGCTGAATACACTGACCTTAGAACAGAAAGTTGCTGTTTTTCTTGTTCACCCAGCGTCATCGTCTCAGCCTGTGTGTGTGTCTCACTTGCATGTGATACTAAGCAAACTGAAGCACTGTTTCATTTCAAGAGTTACTTAATGCATTAGGTAGTTCTAAACAGGAGTTAGTTCAGGAGCTCCGCTGAGGGAGAACAACGGGGACATCTCCAGGGAAGTGATAGGACAGTGTCAAGGAGGCCGTGGTGTACCCGTCGGCAGAGCCCGGACACCCCGGCAGCGCTAGGAGCCCGCGCAGAGCCCGGAGACCCTGGCAGTGCTAGGAGCC
>OU015743.1:155519611-155537309 GCA_907169655.1 Acomys percivali
TCCACCTAATCCATGATGGCCACGTGCTTCCCCTCCACCTAATCCATGATGGCCTGCTTCTCCCTCTTCTCACTCTTCCTCTGGTCTGGTCTCTCTTCCCATGATTCTCTCTGTCTCCCTCAGCCCTGGAAACTTAGCCACGCCTATCCCATTTGCCCTGCCCTGGGTGTTGGCCTTTTATTAATTAGCATCAAAATACATCAGACCACCCCCCAGCAATGGTTATTCATCCCTTGTTCATAAGAAGAAAGAGTTGAATTGTAGGGCTGTTCTCCAGGAGTTTGGCCCAGCATTCTTTCTGTACTGTAAGCATGTTTCTTGGGTAAGATACAGGCATTATTTTTTATGTGCATCATCTATATCTAGTGCACACCAGAACTGACTGTTAGAATAATAAAAGTACTTCAGTTTGTACAGTGGTGTGCATACAGCCACAGTGAGTCTGGTGAGCAGGCTGCCAAGAACTAACAGGAAAAAGCTGTGCTAGGTGCCTAGCACTCTGTTTGCTTCATCCTTTCTCCTTAGTTCAACTCCTCCTCAGGTACAGCGCCGTGTTGACATCTCTGCCACTTGCTTTTGTCTCAGGTCACTGGAATTGGTAGCACAGGAATCTGTCACTAAGAGTGTGTGTATGTCTTTAATTGCTGTTTCTGAGTAACATTTCTAATATGAAGAGTACTCACATTCTTTGCCTTTCCTAAAGATGTTTTTACTAATTTCTGTACCTCACAAATGCATTATTTTTCTATTCTCCCAGCAGTGAGCTAGCAAAGAAATGATTTTGTGTTCAGTAATTTGGGGCAATTTCTGATATTTTAATTGTCTTATTCATTATTTTCTTTTTCAGAGTGAATGTAAAGTAGCAAAATTCAGGGATTATGAGGAAAAACTCATTGTTTCTGCCTGGTATAACAAGGTGTGTTGAGTTTCAGTGTTGAGTGGGTTTAAGCCCTGTTAATCACTTCCTTGACAAGATTAATAGAAGGAAATGTTGTATATCAATGCAGCACAGCTGTGTCAGGAGCGCTCGTGATGGAGCGATACCTTCCCTCGTCAGAAAACCAGGAGCGCAAACTAGAGCGAACTTTTTCCGTGTAGTGCTGTATCCAGCTGCCACCTTGAGATCTGTTTATGTAAGCTCTTCTGTGTGCTGTCTGCTCACAGTTGGTACAGTGTGGTTCTCACACACAGAATTGCTTTGGAATTTTTTTCCTTGTTATAACTAATCTTAGTTCTGGCATGCTGTTTTAGGCTGCTGTTTCAATGATGTTAAGTTTAGTGGACTAAAAGAGACATTGAATCTTCCTAGTGTTGTCAGACATAGAAGAATCAGCATTTGAATGCTTAATTTTTTTCCTAGCCGATCAGGAAACCATTAGCCTGCTAAGATTGCTATAATAATAACATTGCATTTTGCTTGCTATTTATATCTGTTTTTCATTCAGAGCCTGGCGTATCAGAAACTGGGCATGGAATCTCGGCTGGTTAGTGGTGCTGGTGCTTGCAAAGACAGCAGTGTGGGTGGTCCTGCTCGGTCCTTCTTAGCACAGCAGCGGCATATCACCAGCACCCGAAGAAATCTCTCTGTGAAAGTTCCAGGCGCAGCAGCTGACTAGTCTGCGAAGCAAACACAAACGAAGTGCCTCAAAATGTTTTGTACCCCGGAAAACTACCAGATGGAAAACAAAGGTTAAGATGCTTGGTAGCAGCTAGTTTTGTTTTGATTTTATTTTGAGACAGGGTCTCATATACCCCAAACTGGCATTGAATTCACGGTGTATTCAAGGATGACTTGACCATCCAGTCAGTCCTTCTCTCACTTTCTGCACGGTGGCTTAAGAGCTGTGTACTGCCATATCAGGTTGATACAGTCCTGAGGATCAGAATCAGACACTCTACCAACTGAGTTACACCCCCAACCTTGGTATCAACTATATTTAGATCAAAATATATCAAGCTAACACTTCCAGTTTACTCTGAAAACAAAACACAGAATCAGCTCTTGTCTCTGAGCAGTGCATTTGAGTAGTTGAAAATGTGATGAAGCTAATATTTGTCTTGAGATGGCATCATGCGGGAAAACCACATATTCCAGTTTTATGTTTTTAGTAGTAACAGCAAGTCAGTTAATTTGCAAAAAGTAATGAGTAGCTTGTCATTTAGAAATATATCTAGATGTGCTTTATGGAAAGCAGTCTCCAGTTGACCTGGTAGGTACAGAGCTTTCCTCTGCTTGCTAACTCTGCCCTCCAGACTGTGCTGCGTGGTGCGGTGAAGCACTGGGGCTTGGAGGACTGCTGCTGGAGTGACTGTGCCCTGTAGAAGGGGCTCATGACACACTCGCAGCTTCTTTGGGGTGCATCTCAGTTAGATCATGTCCTGCTGTGAATGAAGACCTTAGAGGGTATGACTGAAGTGTTAAGGTGGGAATTGATATTTGTAGGACGTGCCTTTCTCATGAAAAGCAAGCTAGAATACATTTTGAAATACGCACATGCTTTTTAAGCCTGACGTTATTGTCAACTTTGCGTTCTAAGAAAGGGTATATCGTGTATAATTTTGCCTCTTTATTTAAAAGAAACTGGTGAAACAGCTTACAACCAGTTCTGTTTCACCTTGCCTCTAAGAAGTACCTACAGTTGTATTTGTAGCATTCAGTTCATTTTTGCCCACATTTTTTTTCCCCAGAGGTGTTAGTGTTAGTTACTTTCTAATTTGGGGTCACTTTTTAAAGTCACAGCTTTGCGGTTATTAGTAGTTAAATCAGTATTACTTAATGTAGCCACAAGTTGTTCACTCTGTGTCAGTCACATTTTCAACACTTAGAAGCCACATGTTTCTGTCATTCTTGAGAATTGCTGTGCAGTATGTCACAGTAAGTTTTCAGATTTTTAGTAACTTGAAAAAATTCTTTGATCCTTAGACTACAAAAGTAAGAAGTTTTGCATCCATTTCAGATCTAGGGAGGATTCAGATAGGAACAAGAGGGCAGCGAACACAAGTGTTGCATCATTGTGTCTACCCTGAACATTAGCAGGCGGCCCATGAAGGAGTGGACCTGTGGCTGCACGATCTTTCTTGGGTCAGCTTCTTACCTCTGCCTTCAGAGTATGAACGAAGGGATCTGCAACATGTTAACAAAGTGGCTGTGGGTGGCTGGTGGGCTGTAGAGCTGTGGTCTACATTAGTCTTTGTCCTTCGTAAAAATGAGTATTCAGTTTGCAGTGTTAACTCGTTTAGATAATTGCCTTTAAATCCTTGCCCAGTAATTTTTTAGTCATTTAAAATACAAGAATTTCACAGTGATTTGGGATCTTTGAGATTAGTGACATCTGCCAGGATGTTTTGTTTTTATCAGGGTTTGTTCTGTTGACTACCTCTTAGATTTTGATGGTTCTTTGTCTGTGCATTTTACACTGTTGGTTTGCAGGTTTGTATGTTCTTATGGTGTCTGCTTGCCTGTATCTTTTAGTGAAATAACACTTTGAAAGTACCTCGCATGCTACTTAAATTTTTCTAAAAATTATGGCATTTGGGTATATTTTTGTCAACGAAGACATTGATGTTAGCGTTTGTATTTGCTTATAATTGAGAATTTGCAAGTTCCCTTTTAATGGAACTTACTGTAAAACATCAATTTCAATAAATTTATGTTTCCAGTACAATTCCTCATAAATCTCTAAGTAGTCAATGTAGCATAAATAAAGACATAAGGATAGATTCTTTTCTTAATTTAAAAATGCAACTTTTCTGATTTTTCTAGCTTTAAGTAGAATTTTGAATAATGTTTGATATGTGTTTAGACAAAACTAAAGTTCTATGTAATGGAGATTAATCACAGAAATTCAGGCAGTGATCACGGTGCGATGCTCTCCTCGTGTGGTTTATGCATTGAGACTGGCGCCCTGTGAGGTAGAACACATGCGTGTTTCTTCTGGAACCACGATTTCTGCGCATGTGCTGCAAGGGAACACTGAACGCATCAACGTGGAATTGACAAGAAATTTATGTCCCGATGACTCTAAAGCCAGAAATGATGTTGAATTGCAAGTGGTTGTCCTTGGAGTGAGACTCCTTTCTCCTTTTGGATATAATTATGACAGTGATGTTTATTTTGAGATTAACTTAATGTATTTGAAGTTTATTTTTTCAATGATTAAGACTGAAGATTTTGTGTAAATGAAAAATGTCTTGCGTAGCGTCTGTTAGCTGAATATTCCTTAGTAACATCTGGTCTTTGGTGACTGGATGTTAAACACTTCACAGCCACACGAAGTTCTGTGTAATGGTACATCTGGCCTGTGGGAGTGATGGTGGCTTAGGCCAGAGTAGTGTCATTTTGTGTAAAAATGAATGTATAAGGCTTGTTATACATACATTCTTACTGTGATCCTGCACAGAAATAGTTTGGATGGTTTTTAAAGCACAAATCATCAGAGGAAATAGTGTGTAGTTCTTAAAGTTGAAGTTTCAGTGCAATGTTTAGTTTATAAAATGGTCCTGTCTATTTTCTATGGCAAATGCTGTCACACTTGAAAAATAGAAGAAGCAATATCTGATTTATTTTTGTAAGTATTTAGATGTTATTTTAAATAAATAATTGTCAAAATAATTGTGAAATGTTTTAAGTGAATAAACTTCTGCTTCTGTATCAGCTCGTTGTGCTGTTTTCAGTGGCTTCAAATCCATGTTTATTTCCCATTTGAGTAAAGGACTAAGCTCACTTAAATTGGTAAACAAATTACATAAACTTTCTCCTGTGTATGTGAAAACATGCATGAAAGTGATTTTGTGTGCCTTGTCTGTAGCTTCACCAGCAGAATGCAGGTGTCTTTTGTTACTGTGGACGCAGAACATTCCTAGGCAGGTGATTTCAGGTCTACTGAGGGCTAGCCTCACTATCTGTTCTTGAATTATCCTTTTGTTAATCTAGTTTCCTTAATAATCATTGGGCACAGGCTTCACAACTTTTCTCCTTGTGACTAGGTGGCAGGACCATGTAAGTTGTGGCTGACTGGATGTGAATAATACTGAGATGTGTATGGAGAACAGGACCATGCTTCCCCTAGCCCTGTCCCCCACAGCCTCATGGCATGCTCCCCCAGCCCCGTCCCCCACAGCCTCATGGGTCCCGAAATCACACTTGAACTTTTCAGCTGTCAGCATCTAGCCCACGATTCCCCATGTACAGCTATGTTACATTTTATTCTTTGTCTAGCACCCTAACCATGCCTAGCCTGTGTGTGGTATCTCCAGTTGTATATTGGGTTTTAGAAAAGCACAGGTGCCCTGTGTTCTGGAAACCTTTAGCTCTGCTGCTGCTGCTGGCAGGTCAATAAATATGTCACGGTCACATAACTATTCAGATGTTCCACATATAAAAGGAAAGGGGTGGGGGACAAAGCGCAAGGCCTGCCTCACTTTAGGTAGATGCGCAGGGTACCTCCCAAACTCTATGTGAGCTCCTAACCTCTCAACTGAGGAATAGTGTGGTGACCTACCTAAAGGAAAATCATTCTGTTTCTGATTCACTAAGAATGATGCCTTGGCTGATGCAGTGCCGCTAACTGTACTGTTTAAGTGTAGATTCCATTCACTTCAAGTTATTTTGGGAGTTGGAGTTTATAGACCAGTTAATTGATTAGAACTCCCATGATCACGGAGACTTGAGAAGTTACAGACCCAGAGCCAAAATTATTTTTATTTATACTTAGTCATCTGTGTAGCTTATTATCAGCTGTAAAACTTCGAAAATGTATTAGCAGACTAGTAACTTCCACCAGCCCCGAAGCTTAGAGTGTCCTGAGGTCACGACTGACACCACAAACAGTTTTCCCCACCCTCTGCTGCCCCGCCAGTGTTTGGGTAAATCCGTTCTTTATGACTGCCCCTAAGTGTAAAAGTACAAGCGGTAGCTTTCACAGTGGAATGTTCTTGAGCCTAAGCTCAAATAAGCTGTGTCTTACTACCTTCCTAGAACACTGTGTGTGTGCGTGTGTGTGTGCATGTGCGTGTCACACACCTGTGAAACTGTTCTTCTTTCTCTTCACCCACATCCGCCCTGTAGACTTGATCATTTCATTAACATCTTTTCTGGTTCCTCCTGCTGCCAGTTGATAGATACTGCGAAGCGCTGCTGGTAAATGTAGACCTGCTCCTTCCACCTTTGCATTCTGTACACATCTGCTTTGAAAGCAGTCTCCTTACTGTGACTTTCCATTGAAAACATTCTTGCTATTCTAGTTGTGACTGCGTGGCTGCTCTTAATTAATTTTTAAAAAATGTTCAGATTGTTGTAAGACATCCTGGAAATGTTGAATTTGTTTTGGTTTTTGACAGTATTCCCAATGCTTTTGGAAGGTAAGGACTTTGGGAATTTACACAATAGTTTTTTTTTTTTTTTCCTAGAAATGTCAACTGATTTATTTAAAAGGAGAAATGATAATCTTTCCAACAACTAGCCCTAAAATAATTAAATTTTGACTGTAAAAATATAGATGACTTTATGTTTCTTCACATCAAACAAATATAACTCAGATAACATTACATATAAATTATAAAACATCAGAAAAAGAAAACTCCTTGGATTAGGCAAACTATTATTAACTGACATTAAAAAAAACATGTCTGAAGAAAAATGTTGCTGAAATTGTTTCATAAAAATTTATGCCCAAAGAAAACAAGACATTGAAAAAGCCTTAGGCTGGGAGAGAGATTTGTAAAAGCATGTTAAAGTATATATATGTACAATAAACATTGTACCTATGATATTTTTTAATTAAGAGTTATCTCTGTGTGGCCTTGGCTGTCCTGGGACTCAACTTTGTAGACCAGGCTGCCCTTGAACTCAGAGAAATCTGCCTGCCTCTGCTTCCTAGGGTCTCTTTTTAAAGTGTTTTATATTTTTGAAATTATAATTACATCATTTTCTTTCTTGTATACACCCACCACTCTCAAATTCATGGTCTTTTTTTCTTTAGTTATTACATATATAAATGCATCTTCCTAAGTATATAAATACCACCTGCTCATTCTGCATGGCGTCACCTGTGTGTACATGATCTCAAGGCTAACCAGTGGGCAGTGGGTAACCAGCTGTGGAGAGCTGTATCCTGGGGAAGACCAGCTTCTCTTCACACTCCCTATTTGCCCACAGTTCTTTGCCTAGGGTTGTTGCCCCATGAGATTTCTCCATTCCATGTCCTGTCCATTGTTTGTTTGCTTTCTCATTGCTGCTCATGCCTGGTTTAGTCATCCATGTAGATGGGATTTCGTGGGTGTGGCCTCTGACATTTCTAGATGACAGCAACTGCAGCGTGGTAGCCTTTTAAAAGAGTTTGCCATTATCTCTAGTCAATAGGGGCACATGCTGTTCCGTGATCCTTATAAAGAATAGACCAAACTGGCTGGGAGAAGAATGTCTAAATTTCCCAGGGGTATGAACATGTATAATTACAAGGATGCAATTACTACATTTTGACCAAGTACTGTGTATTTTTGAAATCTGTCTTTGGTCCTTACAACCATTGCAGAGCAGGCAGGAAGTTAAGCAGCAGTAACAGTCCTGCAATCCCAGTGCCAAGCAACAAAGCCATCTTGAAGCTATGACTTCATTGCATGCCTTTGTCACACTGCAGAGGCCAGGCTGAAAGGCTGTTACCTAAGGTGTGCCAGAGGAGAAAGCACGTGGAACTGAGATCAAGCACGCAGAGGTAACTGCTGTAACTCTTGCTCATCTTCCTGACAAGGCCAGTCATGTGGCTGTTCCTGACTTTCATCAGGCTGTTACGTAAAATAATGTGAGGAAGAAAGGTCACCCAGCAGCAGGGTAGTGACTCCTTTTACCAAGAATAGACTTCAGAGCTAGCTCGGCAGCTTTTCTGTCTTGCAGGTGGGTAGGGGATACTTCACATGCAGGAAGTAAACAGAGGATTGGCCGCTTAGCCAGAGCCACAGCCTATTTCACCTGGCTCCCCAGGAGACTCCCTGAAACCTTTTAATGTAGTTCAGTGTGCATGGGAGCATCGTGATGTTTTTGGTCCTTGATGCATTCGGACAAAGAGAAGCCTCTGCTCTGACCTTAGTAGCCACAGTGAGCATGACTCATGACTCAGTGCCAGCTCCCGAGGGCACGCACTGCAGCCGGCCCTTTCTTCCTGCTCAGTTTAATGTAACTATTTCAGAAGAAAAGTTCTTACCTTGCCAGAGTAGAACAAGCAACTCGTGGTGAGTGCACAGGAACACAGTGTGACCCAGAAAGCACCAGTCAGCATCCACGGGGGCAGTTGCCACCTTTTAGGCTGAGCCTAGGAGGATGCAGAGGGTGGACATGAAGCAGGAAGCCAGCCGGGAACAAGGACAGAAGCAGAGACGTTCACAAAGCTGTGTTCCTCCACAGTTCCCTACAGGCAACCATGAAGTTAGCAAGAGGAGAAGAAAAGGCTGGAAAAAAATGTAAAAGCCCCAGTGGCTACTCAGCCAGCGTCTGGTTCTAGCCTGTGAGTGGCAGCTGAGTGTAGCTTGGGGGCTGGGTGTGGGAATAATGGCCCAGATTTATGGAGATTTTCTTAAAACTAAGCTTACAGGCAGGAGGATTTCAGTTAATCAGAAAAATATCAAGCTAGCAAGATACATGATAAACTGCTGAGAATGAAGACAGAGCAATCTCAAGGGGAGCCATGGCAACCCAGTAGGAATGACAGCGTCAGAAGCAAGCCGGAGGGGGGGAGGGGAGAGACAATCTCCAGAGAGCCAAGGCAGGAAGCTGTCAATATGAACTTATACCTGGTAAGGTGTTTTTGTTTTTAAGTAAAACTCATATCCTACCACAGAAGAGGCAAATCTCCACTGCCCGTAGAGTGGCAATCTCCACTTTCTCTACAGGATGCGGACCTGTCCGAGCAGAGGTTCTAGAAGGGAAGCTAAGCCGTTGGCCCTCTGTGAGATAGCAGCTCCTGCCTAGGGGGCAAAGTCACCATGCAAGGCTCTGCTGCTCCTGTGTGCTCTAAGGGAATGATTGAAGACCTCTGGGTGTCACTCTGGGCCTCTATAGGAGAATCGCTGGCTATGGTAGTCTGAAAACCATACCTTACTTAGATCCTGCTCTCTTGACATCTTCATCCTTGAAAAGGATGATGGCCAGGTTTAGGTGTGCATTTATTACATGATGGGCACGGTGTCTGTGGAGTTAAGCAGGAACCTTAAAGTTTTAGGAAAGGAAAACAAATGCAAAATGAAGACGGGGATGTCAAGTTTTACAGTTTCTAGTTGCCCGTAATGCATCTATAGGCCCAAAGTTAGAAAGCCCGGCTCTAGGTTTTATGTTTGTTTTCTGTGCTCAATCTGCATTTACACCCGCATGCCGGAAGAGGGCATCAGATCTAGTATGGATTGTCTGGGGCCACAGATGGTCCTCAGGTGGACAGGAGAGGCCATTTAACAGAGATTGCCTGACTTTGTGGTATAATTATATTTTCAGGAATAATTTTTTTTTCCTAAGCCAGCCTTGGAATTTGTCACTGTTGTAGAAATCCTCCCTCCTTTTACTGATTAATGGCATGTGGTAGATAGGACCCGGGATGAGGCACATGCATAGCTCCAGGTGCTGGCAGCCTCAGGGGGCTTGGGAATGTGAACGTGACGGTAGACAGTGTGTGCTTATCTAAATGCAGGTGTGCACACATTTGCATCTATACTCATTTCTGCAGATCTCTCTAGTGAATATCTGGGCTCACATTGGTAACCACTGATGCCAATCATGTTGCTTCTAATCCCACCGTTGTGTTCCCCAAATGACTGTCATCTTATTCCATTATGTGAGGCAGCACACCTTGCAGTCCTGCCCCTGTCTGTCCGATGTAACTAAAGACACTGAGCATTGGTTTTGTGCATGTGAATGTGTGTCCTTTGTGTGTTTTCTTAAGCTGTAGGCCTCTTCAGTTGTATCCCTCCTGTTCAGTTTAACTGGTCGTCATCAGGGCTCCCCAGGCAAATGAATTTTATTCTCCTCTAACAGAAAGCAATGATGAGAATAAAGCAGACCTAAATCTTCCTCTTCTGTGGGTTCCACATTATATGTGCTATGACTTCAATGTTATTCCAATCAAAGACTGTTGTAATTTTTCTCCCTTTAAATCGGATCAGGCCTTGGAGCTTGTAAAGGCCACCAGAATGCAGAGGAAGTCATGTGTAACCGTCCCTAGTCTGGACCTCACCAGGCCTGTGAGGTCCCTTCTTTCTGGTACAATTTTAGTGGCATCAGAACACCAGAGCTCCACTGAAGACTTCCCAGATCAGCAGACAGCAAGCTGACTTCCTGCTCGTGTAAGTAAGGCAGGTGAGCCAAGAAGAGCCAAGCCAGTGACCTGACCTGGAAACCTTTGAGTAAAGACGGGTTCTTACAGAGGAATTCAGTCTGTGATGCTTATTATACTGCAAGATTCTAGTTGATACAAAGAGCATGAACTCAGTGACTCTGAGTGGAATTGCCTATAACTGGGGATGAAAGTAAAAAATTGAGATTAGAGCCCTGTTTGCCGATTCTGTGGTCATGTGGTCTTGAATAGCAAAGAACTTCCTTAGCTGGAGTTTTATTTTTTTTAAAGATGTATTTAATGTATGTGGGTGCTTTTGACTGCATGTCTGGCTCCACATCAGAGGAGGACACTGTATCCTTAGGTTGTGAGCTGCCATATGGGTGGGTTCTGGGAAATGAACTCAGGACCCCTGGAAGAACACCCAGTGCTCTTAATCGCTGAGCTGTTTCTCCAGCCCCGCTGGTGTTTTCTTAAGGCATGAAAGTAAACACTAATTCATTTCCTCCCTAATTACTAATAATTACAATTCTGTGGTGGTTGTCTGAGGTCATTTGCCTGCTAATGAAGTCTGTAATTAAGAGTAAGTATTCACAATAACATAGCACCAGTAAGTCTGTGTGTTGCCACTGTTGTTTTACAGCTGGGACAGATGAGAGCGCAGTTTAAACTGGGTGAGGCACGATGCCTCAGTGGGAAGGGGATTTGTCATTACGAAGACAAGGCGTAGGCATGGGCAGCAATGGACCTATGGGAGCATCTTCCTGTGGAAGCCATGGATGGGGATCTACTCATACTCCTTTCACCACTGTCTGAGGAAATAGTACGTGGGCACCTGTGTGGAATGTAGCAAGGGTCATATTTCTAGGCTTTCAGGATCTTATTCATGAACCAAGAATAGTTAGAACAAGTAAAATATGTAACTGAAATTTCACGCTATAATTCAAGACTTTTTATTTGTTCCTATAAACAGGAAGACTGGGCAGAGGCCTGTGTCCTGTTTTTTCTAATAAAGTGAATGGACTGTGAAGGGTGAATAAGAGGATAGACCAGCCCAGGTGAGAAAACAAAGAGGTCAGACCCAGTCCTTGCCCCCCCAGACACACCCAGGGCAGCCCAGCATTCCACAGTAGGACTTCTGTGCAGCACTTAGCCACCTTCTGCAGACAGGGTTAGGCAACCCAAACTTCAGTGTGAGAAAAGCTGCTGGACATTAATGCTAGCTGCAGCATGCTTGGCTGGGTCTGTGTCCACATCTGCGCAGTGCTCACTGGTTCCAGTGTGAAAGGCTGCAGTGGGACACGTGCTGCAAGGGACAGCCCTGCCTCATCTTCTATCCCACTGCTTCCATGACCCGTGTGTGCTTAACATGTAGTATATGCTCACTATGTATTTATGGAACTAAGTCACTGCAAAATTATTTGAAAAACATAGGATGGACACACACACACACACACACACACACACATACACACACACACACTCCAATATTTGGAATGCATGGGGACACTGAGTCATTCATTTCCTAAAACCATGACCACAGTCTTCAGTAACTCACTGGCTAGAAAGTCGAAAAGAGACAGAATCACTGCATCCCCTTGCCTGCCAATCAACACGTGCAGAAACATTAACTAGATTTTAAAAAATGGATTATAATTAAAAATCTGTCAAGGGACTATTTATAGGGCAAGGGCCAAGCCATTAAAACTATCCTCAAGGTGCACGCTGATAGAAACAGATAGGACCTCTTTCATAACTCCTCCCCCATTCCTTTATTAAAACTCAGCTCTATGTCCCTGCAAGAATCGTTCCTTAGAACTCTGAATGAAGGCTTAAACATATCTGCAAAGATGGCAGATTTCCAGCTTCGTGAGCAAAAGGCTGAAATCCTCAGCAGAAGCAAAGGGAGGTGAGTAATAAACCGGGCAAGTCTGAAGCAGTGCGCGTTAAGGGACTGATGGGCTGCAAGCAAGGCAAATGGAGCCGCACTGGACCATCTGAAGGCTTCACCATTTAAGTGGAGGGCTACAGGCTGTAAAGAGAAGGGCTGAGAAGGCTGTCAGAACCCCTGCTCATCACGACCCACCTGTTGAGAACAGCAGAAAAGATTTGCTCTTTTTAAACTGTCCATTCTCCAAAAGTGCTCTGGATTGATCCCATCTGGAGGGCCGACTCTTTGGAGTCCCTGTGCAGTGCAGTCAAATGAGTCAGGACCGCGGACCTCTAAGGAAGGTAGCAAAGACTCAGGACAGTGTGTGGAACAGACACACACAGAGGGCTGGTTTCTGAGGGAGGGTGGAGGTCCCATATTGGGGGCAGCTGACTTAGTGACCAAGCCCATGCCATGTGCCTGTGTCAGATTGCCTTTGATTCAGGGCAGCCGGGGATGTTGGAAGATTTGGCCCTTTGTGAAAGCTGTGGGAAGAAAAAGGCTCCAGGGACCCACGATGGCCTCTTATTCCCCTGCAGTGGTGCTTCTTCAGGAAGGGTGATTTGGTGGCATGGGGGTGGCCTGACTTACGAATTCCTATGATCTAATATTTCTAGGTTTATTATTACTTGACTTCGGGTCACAGTCTGTGCCTCAAGCAGCAAGGTCTGGCAACTTGCCCTTTATAAGTCATTTAAAACAGTAAAATTAACAGTAAAAATCAGAAAAAAAGGATGTATTTAGTGAGGCTACATTTGGAAGAGAAACAGAGAACTCTAGTAAGACCTCCTCTCGAATCTGTTTCTAAGGTTCCTGAAGCAGGTACTGGTTTAAATAAAAGGCAAGAGAAATGCACAACAGGGCATCCCTCTGAGGTGTGGTCCCGAACACCACTGGCCCAATACTGTATTTCCTGTAAAACCATCTGGCAAGTTACAATTTTCTTTCCAAATGAAAGTTTTCTCCTCTGGCTAGTCAAGGCTTTAGGTGTTCCATTCTTCCAGCACAAGATTCCTGGGGGGAGCTGTGATTTCTTGGGGACTCACTGTTAGAAGTTTGATAGCCAATACAAAGGACACAATAATCTCTTCAGAATATACTCATCCCTGCCACACGTTTTACATTTTTATTTCCATAATAAATAAATGGGAATGACTTTATAGGAAAGACAATGTGGGTCTGGGCATCATGGGTTTTGATGACAGCTCAGGGCATTCACCGCTCAGCTTGAGTGTCCCTGGCTTAAGGAAACGGATCCATCTTGTACTCAGTGCTCGGTTGACAGTTTTTGGGTCAGTCACTGCTTTCTCGTAGTCACACATCAAGAGGATATTATTTATACAACACCAGGTAGCCTACAGGAGGCTCTTCTGGATAAACCAGATCTGAAGATAGGCAACAGAAATGAGTGTATAAATCTGTCAATTAGTCTGGCGTGGTGGCTCCCGCCTATAGTCTCAGCACTAGGGGAGGCAGAGGCGGGCAGATCTCTCTGAGTTCCAAGCCAGATAGGTCCATATGACCCAGGTTCCTTTATTAGCTCCCAGAAGGCCACTCTGTTTTGTTAGGCTAAAGCAAGTTGTGGAAGAAGGCACTATCTAGATTCTAGTTACACTTCCTTCCTCAAACAAGCCCGATTTGGCCACTTGTTCTCAATATACCAACTAGAAGGCAAATCAACAGATAAAAACCAGAAAAAGAAGGCTTGTGTAGGCTGTCCACACTGGGGAAAAGAACAAAGAGATCCACTGACAGCCCTGCAAGGTGAAGTTTGTCTTCGGGGCCTATCTGGAGCTCTCCGTCCTCTGAGTGAAGCATGTCCCTGACGCCCCATCTCACATCCCGTCCATGTTGCTGGTGCTTCCTGTCTGTTTACCTTGCTCTGCTTTCAGCAAGAATCCTGTCAGTTTCCTCAGAGATGATGCTTCCTTTGGATGAATCTAGCCATTCCCTCACGCTAGAAATCCCCAGGGGTCCGTCCAGGCTGTATTTGGAACTGAGCCCAGCTCAAAACCAAGACCTATTTTCGAATTGCTCTGCGATAAAAATCTGTTAGTCACTTTCAGCACCTTTCACCTCTGGGTTCCTGTCAGAGACATCGTCTAAGCTCCAACTCTGCTGAAGCAGAAGAGCGGAAATGGATCTGTGTGCCTTGTAGAATCCCTGGAGCACTGAGAGCCAGTGTCACATAGGGAAGTGGAACTGCACGCTGGCTCAAGTCGGCACGTCTGGTAGTGGTGACTAAGTGACCTCTCTCCATCACACGCTTTACAGCCCTGTACTTTGGCAAGGCTGTGAGACTCACTGCAACCCTGTGTGTTCAGCACAAAGCCATATGGGGCCTCAACAAGGAACTGCTTGGCGGGTTCATGCAGGCTGCAGGGAAAGCCCAACCTGTTTTCTTGTAGAACCCAGGACCACTAGACCGAGAGTGGCACCAGCTCCCATGGGTTGCTCCATATTCCATCAATCCTTAATGAAAATGCCCTGCGTGCTTGCCCACAGAAGCAATTTTACGGAGGTATTTTCTCAGTTGACTTTCCCTCCTCTCATATGAATATAGCTTGTGTTAGGTTGATATAAAAACTAGCCATCATCCCTTGGGCGATCTCACGTAGGTGTACTGCTACTGTTATTCAACACTGTAGTGATCATGTCACGGTACCCAGCCCTCAAGATTCTCAGGGCTATGTCTTGTTTTCTAGTTAAATTCTAAACAAGCTCCACCAGTTTTCTGACTGTTATAATGTAAAAACTGATCATCTTCTTAATATTCCTACAGAACACATAACACAGACATTATCAATTTAATCTGTATTCAATTGTATGATTCCATTAGACAGGTCTTTTTGCTCAGCATATTTTATCAACAGCAGGTCCCCACATGGCGTGTGCATAGCTTCAGCACTCTATGCCTACACCGTATTCTCATGAATTCATGACAAACTACCCAGTCTAGCGTGTCAGACCCACCAACTCACCTTTTCCCTTTTCCCTTTTCACCTGCAACAGTTTTCCTTTAGTGTAAACTTTGTGTCCCATTCTTGGGCAGGTGGAGCAAGCCAGCGAGTGCACACCTGTCATCCCAGCACTTGGGAGGCAGAGGCAGGCAGATCTCTGTGCATTCGAAGCCAGCCTGGTCTACAAAGAAAGTCCAGGACAGCCAAGGTTACACAGAGAAACCTTGTCTTGAAAAAAAAGCCAACCGCCCCCCCCAAAAAACCCAAAAAACAAACAAAAAACCCCAGCAATCATTCATGCATAAGTCCCTGCCTCTGGATTCCTGCACTGGCTTTTCTCTTTGGACTGTGACTCAGGAAATGTAAGCCAAATAAACACTGTCATCCATAAAGTGTCTGTGGGCATGGTATTTTATCACAGAAATAGTAATCCCAACTAAGATAGAATTTTCTTTAAAAAATTTTTTGTGACTAAATTTCTGTGTAGTCTTGGATGTCCTGGACTCACTTTGTGGCCAGACTGGCCTTGTACTCACAGAAATGTGCCTGCCTCTGCCTCCCCAAGTGCTGGGATTACTGGTGTGCATCCCTACACTTGGCTGAAAATAGAAATTGATACCATGAGTGGGGTATTGCTGTGACAGATCTGTGTTGTTTTAGGGAGGATTGTGAACGTATTTTGGAATTTTGGGATAGAAAAGACATTGAGTGTTGAGAGCAGTGGGCTGCTCTTTAAGAGCTTGGAAGACGATGCTGAGAGCAGTGCGGATGATGGAGGCCTGGCTTGTGAAGTTGAGAGGGAAGTTTACAAACTTTTAAAGGTCCATCAACATTTTGAATGAAGAATCTGAGGTACCTGATCATCTGGGCCTGAAGAATCAGCCTTCATTAACAAGGGACCCTTGTTTTGACTGGGACAACCTATGCTGGTCAGCTGCGGCTGAGACACCAGAAGCAATTTCTAAGAGACCATCAGCTGGGTATGGTGGTGTACACCTGTAATCCTAGCACTCTGGGAGGTGGAGGCAGGTGGATCTCTGTGAGTCCGAGGCCAACCTGGTCTACAAAGTGAGCTCCAGGACAGCCAAGGCTGCACAGAGACCGTCTTGGAAGAGAGAGGATGGGGAGCATCACTGAGGTGAAATCTTCTGGGGAGTGCTTCCCTTGAGTCAGCGCACAGAAGTTGTGCTCCAGACGTGGCTCATGTTGTACCTTCTGTTGGCACCAGACTTGGTCACGTGTAAGATTCTCCCATGTTACTGTTTTTGAAGGCATCATGCAGAGCAACTGAAGCCTGGAAAGGCCATTGGTTAAAGTGCAGCCTCAGTAGCAGTTGAAGTGCTGGGATTAAAGGGGCCATGCAGAGAAATTGAAGTTTGGCACCATGAAGAAAGCTCAGGAGAGGCTATTAGTAAAAATACATCCCAGCTGCAGTAGGAGACCCAAGCAATCTGGAGGTGCCGATACCGTGGCCTGACCATCAAGGACAGTAGCAGCTGTGGACTGGAGCCAGGCTAAACCTAGCAGATAAGCGTTGTGTGCTATGAATGGGTGTACAGCCCTTTGAAGCCGCCCAGAGACCGTGAGTAGATTCAAGACATTGCACACTGTGTTAGTTACATAGTTGGACTTTGATTTTGTTATTGTTGTTCAGATTGATACTGTGACCTAGTTCTTCCCTCTTGAAGTGTTTATTTTTTATTTTACAGGAATTTCCAGTTGAGGGACATTGAAAATGTAAATAGATGTTGGATTTTAGAAGAGGCTTTGGAATTTTAAAGAGATATATTTTATAGTATTTGAATTTGTAAAGACTGTGTGACTTTTTGTGTTTGCAAATGCTTTATGTTGTGATGTTGATAATAATGTGTGATATTGGGGATAAACAGGAAAGAAAAGGTTGTATCTTAAAAGTGATGTGCTAGTGTGTCAAGTTAACAAGGGGTTAATTGTGTTGGTTAGTTTTTATGTGAACTTGACACCAGCTAGAATCATGTGGAAGGAAGGACCCACAATTGAGAAAATGCCTCCATAAGATTAGGCTATAGGCAAGTCCTTAAGACATTTTCTTCATTACTAATTGATGAGGGAGTACTCAGGCGATTGTGGGTGGTTTCACCCCTGTGCTGGTGGTCCTGGGTTCTACAAGAAAGCAAGTCATGGGGAGCAAGTAAACAATCCTGCATATGCTTTGCATCAGCTTCTGCTCCAAGTTCCTGCCCAGTTTCACTTCCTGCCTTGTCTTCCTTCAACAGACGGTGACCTGGAAGCCAAATAAACGTTTCTCACTTTGCCTTAGTGTTGTATTGTTATGAAGAGATACCATGTGCAGAATAACTCTTATAAAGGGAAGCATTTAATTAGGGTCATTATTACAGTTTCGGAGAGTTGGTATATTAATACAGTGAGGAGTGTGGTGAGAGAGAGAGAGAGAAAGAGAGAGAGAGAGAGAGAGAGAGAGAGAGAGAGAGAGAGAGAGAGAGAGAGAGAGAGAG
>OU015743.1:155564093-155615555 GCA_907169655.1 Acomys percivali
TGTGTGTGTGTGTGTGTGTGTGTGTGTGTGTGTGTGTGTGTGTGTATGTTCAAGAGAGCACAAGCCACAAAGCACCTTTTAAGGTTACAGGAAACTTCGTGGAGTCATTTTTAAACGTGCTTTTTTTGTGGGTTCCAGAGACTGAACTCACACTCTCAGGCTTGTGAGGTAAGTATCTTTGCCCTCTGAGCCATCTCTCTGGCCTTGTGGACTAATTTACGTGTAACTTTAAGCTGTTTTCCTGAAATGATTTGGATATGACATTTCAAATGTTCACTAGGGAGACTGACACAGAAAATTTTTGTCACAGAATTTCTGACAGAGATTAGCAACAATCTTAACATTTAAAGAAGGATTGGATTATTAAAAATATGCTTTTGAAGGCCTAAGAACATCCCTATGGTGGTTTAAATAAATGTCTCCTACAGGCTTCTGTATTTGAAAAGTTGTTCCCACTGGGTGGTGGTGTTTGGAAAGGACACGGGACCTTTAGCAGTTGGAGGCCTGCTAGAAGAAGTCAGCTTCTCTAGGTGGACTTTGAGGTGGTCTAGATTGACCTCACTTTGTGTTTTTTTCTCTCAACTTCCTGTGTGCAGATGAAATGTGGTCCAGATGCTCCCCCACTGCCGGCTGGGTGAGTCTCACACCTTTACCACCAGGACAAACTCTACATCCTTTTCTTCTCTAAGGCAACGTTTTGGAGGGTCTGGGTGTTCTATTGCAGCAACAGAGAAGGAAGGAATATAATTGCTTAAATGCCTTCTGCTTGGCAAATGCACTGTGTAAATTTGAAAGATTAATTTTAGAATCAGCCAGTGTGTAGAGCTACCTTTGTATGACTTTTGGGCTTCATTCTATATGAGGTAGATATTCTTTTTTGCTTAATATTTGGATGTTCTGTTTTTCTTTTGAAGTAATTGCAAGTTGAAATATATTTTATTGTAAATAGTATTATAAGTTGATATGTTAAAATCTAACTTGATTGTATGGTTATTGAGATAAGACTAGCATCACAAAAAACACAGGTTTTGGAGTTTCTGTTTCATTGTATCATTAAAAATAATATTTGTGTTTGCAACAGAAAATGGTCTTATACTATGTGTAGTTATATATATATACATATATATAATTGTATGTAATATGACAGATGTGACATGACAAGATGTAGAAGGTTTGTTTACCTTTTAGTTTTCAGATAGATTTCTACTGAATGCACAATGACTATATCTGTAAATGCCATTGACAGTTTGTTGGGAATATAGAAAAAACTGATAAGGCTTTTAGAAAAATAAATGTTAAGAGAAAAGAATGATATGTAGCTAGTTTGACCTTAAAAATTCTGTTTCTAAGGAACCTTTTCTGCTTTACATTTAAAGCAATTTGACATAGAACGTTTGTTATCTTTTAATAAGATGAGAAAGGGATTAACTTTAAAAGGGAATTTAGAGGCTGGGGCACTGGCTCAGAGGTAAAGGCACTTGCTGTCAAACTTGACTTCCTGAATTTAGATCTCCGAGACCAAAGTGGTAGAAATCATTCACATACATCTGTACACACACACACACACACACACACACACACACACACACACACGCGCGCGCGCGATTCAATAAATTAAAATTATAAAAATATATGTGTACTGTTAATTTTGTAGGACATTTGCCAAAGCCAAGGCTTATTTATGTATCAGCTTATGTTAAAATATTTTTTCTTATTTTCATGGTATTTAAGTCTTTTTATTATTTAATTATTCAAATTACATCTCAGTTGTTTTTCCCTCACTCGTATCCTCCCATTCCTCCCTCCCTCCTGCTTTCACCCTATTCCCCTCCCCTAGGTCTGTGACTGAGGGTGACCTCCTCCCCCACTGTATGGCCACAGCCTATCAAGTCTCATTGTGGTAGCCTGCTTATTCTTTCTCTGAGTGCCACCAGGCCTCCCCACCAAGGGGAAGTGGTGAAATATGGGGCACCAGAGTTCATGTCTGAGTCAGTCCCCACTCTCCACACAGTTGTGGAGAATGTCCTGTCCATTGGCTAGATCAGAGTAGGGGTTTGATGTTTACTCCATGTATTGTCCTTGGTTGGTGCAGTAGTTTGAGCAGGACCCCTGGGTCCAGATCCACCCATCATGATGCTCTTCTTGTAGGTATCTTAAAACATCTTAAATGACCATTTTCCTATCCTTTTACTTTCTTTCTTGTTTTTTCTTTGTTTTTATTTTTTGTTTGTTTGTTTGTTTTTGGTTGAGTTGCTTAGTAAAATATATGAATAATGAAACCAGTTAATCCTTTTAACCGCTTCAGAGAATGCAGTTCAATAGTTTAAAATACATTCACACATTTTATATTGAAAATCCATACAATATATTCTGGTGACAGTTTCCTTTCTCCTATCTCTGCCTGGTCCTCCCTAACTCCTCCCTCGTGTAACTCCATGCCTTTTCATCTCTGCCTAGTCCTCCCTAACTCCTCCCTCGTGTGACTCCATGCCTTTATCCCCTCTCTATCTTAAGCAATCAAACAGACAAATATAAACAAACAAGCCAGAATTTTAAAGACATCGAAAAAGCACAAGAAACACATACACACTCCATAAAATATACACAACTCCCCTATCAAAAACTATAATATACAAACAAAAAGCCAGGCAAAACAAAACAGCATCCTAAGAGAAAAAGTTCTATAAAAACCTCATGTGTTTGTTTTGGGTTGGGCACCTACTTCTGGCCATGGGGCTTGTTCTTAAGTGTGATTTTTATAGCCAGTGAAACTGCATTGAAGAAAACTTATTTTTTTCCTTGCAAGTGGTTGAAATGACCACTTAGAAGCAAACACTTTTAAGTGACTTGGGTGATGAGTGGTGACTAGGTGGTAAGAGCATTTATGATTTTTACAGAGAACCAGAAATTCTCAACCAATTGAGCCTCAATTCAAAAGGATCAGAGAATGTTAAGATTGACCTGAGAGTGAAGGCTAAATTAGTCTGGCATAGATCAGTGTCACCAACCTGACCAGCAACAGTGCCTGAGAAACCCTGAATTGAGGGTTGTGTATGGTGTAAACACAAGGATATTGGCCAAGCAGAGCCCACTCTCCAGCTTGCTAGGCCCCCTTTCTACTCAGTTATCCGACTCCCTTCAGATCAGGAGTCCCCAAGCGTGTTCACAGTCATCCAGCATATGAAGAAACACACAGGGAAGGCAGAAATATTATCAGAAGATGGAAGGCTGAAAATATTTGGACACTATCACTATCTGTGGTAGGTTAAATGAGAAATATCCCTCATAGGTTTACATATTTAAACATTTGGTCTCTGTTTGATGGTGGTGATTGGGGACGTTATGAAACCTTTAGGGGGTAGAGGCTTGTTGGGAGAAGAACATCTCTGGGGATGGGCTTTGATTATTTATAGCCCTGGACCACTTCACTTAATTTTTTCTTTGCTTCCTTTATGTTGATGGAACTATGATTTCTCAATTTCTCGCTCTGCTCTCTGCTGTCATGGCTCCCCTGCAATCCGGGGCTTTCTTCTGGACACGTAGGGAAAACCAACCGTTTCATCATTAAATTGCCTTTGGTCATGGAGTTCCATCACAGCAAGGAATAGTAACTAATATTAATATTGTGACTGATCTTTTGTTAAGAAGGG
The DNA here is from genome assembly GCA_907169655.1 of Acomys percivali. Lineage (NCBI taxonomy): Eukaryota > Metazoa > Chordata > Mammalia > Rodentia > Muridae > Acomys > Acomys percivali. The sequence continues at coordinate 155,567,744 of OU015743.1, forward strand.
CATACATTTCTTTTTGGAGAAGTATGTAAGATATTGAATGTTGCAAATAGCAACATGATTCCTTATTGTGCCCAGAGCTTAACAAGCCATTATAGTAGGAGCTTAGAAGACGGTGGCACTGAATATAACAGAGAGTAAGAGTGCAGCTCGTGAGGTTTCAAACGGAAGCAAGGTCTGTAACTATGCCTGGCTAGAGGCCGTTTGTGCGACATTCTGTCCTTGCCATGAGAACTTATGTGAAGCTAAATTTAAAAGCATGGGTTCATTACTCTGATAGAGGAGATTTCAAAACAGCACAATATTGAGACTGTGGTATGGTTACTGCTGATAATTTGAATGCAGATCTGTAACAAAAAGGAGGAAGTAGACAGCAATAAGTACAAAGTATAGTTTGGAGAGCAAAGGAACATTAGGAGGCTTACAGGTATAGCCAAGGCATATACTGAAAGAGAGGCAGCAATAGTTAAGAAGGTTAGCAGTATTTTTCTTTTCTTGAGACAGGGTCTCTCTGTGTAGCCTTGACTGTCCTGGACTCACTTTTGTAGACCAGGCTGACCTTGAACTCACAGCGATCTGCCTGCCTCTGCCTCTGCCTCCTGAATGCTGGGATTAAAGGTGTGCACCACCATGCCGGGCTAGGTTAGCATCTTAAAGAGCGGCTTCTTGCTCTGCACTGAAGCAACGGGAAGGCTGCCCAAGAGCAATGTCCTACTTACCAAGCAACCAACCTGTGGAAGGACAAAGCCTAAAGGGTTGCTTGTACCCAAAAGACAGTTGCATCTATATAGGAAGGCTGGAGCTAATCTCAAAAAATTAATTCCAGCCATAATAACATCAGAAAAAAATAAATAAAACTTGTCCGTAGAAATAACAATGCCTCAATGCAAAGAAGAATAAAATTAAAGAAGATGCTAGACAATGGAAAGTGTTCATGCTTGTGAACTAAAATAATTAATATTTTGAAATTGATTTTATTACCAAAATCAAGCTGTGGGATCTCCTTGAAAATTGCAATGACATTCATATGTATATATAAAAAAGTTATAAAATTCTATGAAAGCATAAAAAGTTCCAGTAAATGAAACTAATCCTGAACAGAACACTTGCTAAAGGTATCATAGTGCAATTGTACTAGTGAGCCACAGTAACACAAGAAGAAAGGCATTGGCACTAAAACATATAGGTAGAACACAGAACACAGGTCCCAGAAACAAATGATGTTATGTGCTCCATCATGCTAGGGTTGACTGCTCTCTTGGATAAGCCAGTTAAACCAGCCAATCAGTAGAAAAAGAGAAAATAAGATAATTATTTAATGTGGTCACAATGCGAAGAGGAACAAATAGATCTAGCTTGCTCCTCCCCCACAGCTATTATTGATATCCTGAAATGAAGCTAAAGTCTAAATATAAGCCAAGAGATATGGCAAGCTAAGCGTCTAGCCAAGATGTGGTCCCACCCATCACTGTCTCAGATCCACGTCTCTCAGTAAGTTCAACTGACACGATGTAAATCTTTCTCCAGGAGACAAAAGTCCTCCTCTGGAAGGTAAATTTCTCCCCTGGAAAACCTAGGGCTTCGGAAGTGTCTTACCCAGCTAGAGATTCCTGGGGTAATGCTAGTGTCCCAGGCTCCATGGCTTCAATAATGTCATAGCTAAAGAAGGAGGCAGGAGTGTCTGTTATGAAAATATTTGGCAATGCCAGACATGCCGGTGGCATGTACAGTGAAAAAGAGAAGTAACCAGCGAAGGGCCAGTCTATAGAACAGGAAAACAGTCTTCGCCTGCCATTCGCTTAGCAGGCGCTTCATGGCCAGATTACAGAAAGTACTAAGAAAGAAACAATCCAATAAATTTGGTAAAAAAAAAAAAAAAAAAAAAAAAAAACCAAAAAAAACTGAACAGATGTGTCCCAAAAAAAGAAATACAAATGTGTAATAAATAAATGAAAAACGTCAACAGGTTTTAGCGCCAGGAAATACAAATAACAACTCCACTGAGAAAAGCCTCTCGTCCGAGTCAGAACGTCTTTCATCTCTAAAACAAAAGCGGCATGTGTTGGTAAAGAACTGTTGCTCAATTTCTTAGCATTGGAACCAGTAGACTTAGAAATATAGACCTGGCCACCTGCCCTCAATAGGACAACTAAACAGACATGCAGAAAGAGAGAGAGAGAGAGGAGATTCATACATACAATGTGGCCATGCTGAGATAAAGAGTAAAGAAGCTCGGTTCAGGTTGAGATTGAAATCCAAGGCGAAAAGTGCTCGCAACTGAGCAGGCCTGGTAGAGGTTTAATACCCACTACCATTACACATACTTGTCTGGCGTCCGGTCCCTCCTACAAGGTGGTCTAACAAGTTCCTCTTTGGGCCGCAGCAGATTTCATCCTTCTCCTTCTTACAGCATGACTTTCCTGGGGAAAATGGCAATCCCTTGGGGATAATTCTTTCAATAGTTTAATAGCCAGTTGGATGGTGGGTGCACAATTGTTTCTTTATTCTTGTCAACACAGTTAAAGAAACTTCAAGTATTATTGGTGATAATGAATGTAAACAAGTAATCCACTATATGTGGACATAAGTATAGGAGATCCTTAAAAAACTAAAAATAGAACTTCCTTGTACTCCAGCTGTCCCACTCCTGAGCATACATGCAGAGGAATCAAGATCAGCATATAATAAAGATAATAGCATTTCCATTTTTACTGAAGCACTCTTCACTAAGATATCACATTAGCTATCCCTGGGAAGATGTAGACAAATGTCCATTCACCTTAGACGGGACACCAACCAAAGAACAAAGTCCTGCTCTATCAACACCCAGCTTGTCAAATCAATTTGTTTATTAGGCTTAATCACAGAGCATAGGTGAACCACACCTTACATCAAACCACCTACAAGGCCGAGAATCTGATAAAATTGCCAACGAATATGGAAAGGTTCGAATGTTGCAAGTCCAGAGACCAATTACAATTTATATTACAATTTTCTTAGCTCCATTAATAGCCATGCCATTCCTTATTTATCTGTTCCTCTATAACCAACACAGGTTTGTCCAGACGAATCTTATCATATGCTTGGTTATGTACTGGGAACAGCTGTTGACAAGGGACAGAAAGCATTTTCACTTTAAGAGTGTTTTTAGAGATAGAACACATGACATTGAACGATCACCTTTTGATGTTTTCAAAGGTTATGGGGCAAGAGAGGCTGGCACTCATGATAAAGGAGGAACAATTGGTAGAAGTATTTGTTCTTATTCAGGTCTAATTTGAAATAATTTCTGACTAGCTTGGGGCTGAGGACCCACATTTTTTCTTTTTCTTTTTTAATTGAAAAATAAAATAATTCACATTACATCTCATTTGCTATCCCATCCCATGCATCCTCCCATTCCTCCCTCTCTCCCGCTTTTACCCCATTCCCTTTCCCTATGACTGTGAATGAGGGGGACCTCCTCCTCCTGAATATGATGCTAGGGTATCTTCTTGGAAGTTTGCTAATCTTCCTCCGAGTGCCACTGGGCCTCCTCATCAAGGGGGCGTGGCCAAATATGGGGCACCAGAGTTCGTGTGAAAGTCAGTTCCCAGTCTCCACTTAACTGTGGAGAATGTTCTGTCCATTGGCTAGATCTGCGTAGGGGTTTGATGATGACTGCACATATTGTCCTTGGTTGGTGTCTTACATCGAGCAGAACCCCTGGGCCCAGATCTGCCCATCATAGTGTTCTTCTGGAATGTTTCTAGGACCCTCTGGATCCATCTATTTCCATATCTCCTATATTTTTCTCACCTAGAGTCCCAATAGGATGTCCTCACCTCTATTCCACTTTCCTGGTAAGTGAAGACTTTCATGGGACATGCCTCTTGGGCATAAGTGAGTATATACCATTAGAGTCTCTCTGCTTCTGGGTTAGCTCACTCATTATGATCATTTCTAGTTCAATCCATTTGTCCACAAATTTTGGAAAATCCTTGTTTTTAATAGCTGAGTAGTATACTTTTGAAAGTTTATACCCAGAAAGTCTTTCTGCAAGTGGAGGCACATAATGTGAAAATCTTAATGAGTGCCTTCCCCGCCACAGAAAGGTAAGACTATGACTGATATTTTCCATTAGAGGGCACTGTTTAGTCTCTAGTCTGATTTTAGGGTCAAACTCTAGCGCAGGAAAACAGCATGTATTTGTTTTTTAAGGTTTGGGTCAAAGTGATACAGTCTAGGGGTGTATTGTTACCCCTCTGGGTGGCCAAAGGAACATATATTGGAACATCTCCCATATTTGTTTTATAATAGACTTGACCGAAATGAAGACAATCCAAAAGGCACTTGTGTCTCTCACTGAGATTATCAGATTATGGAAACAGTAGAGTCCAAAGGAATGGAAATTGCCCCATCAATCTCATGCTGGGAGAAGGAAAAGGCCCTAGCCAGAGAGGGAACTTATATCTTGGGAAGAGATTTCACACATTTCTAACAACTTTTCAGATCATCTAACAGGTTGAGGCTAAAGTCTAGACAAGATGTGTCAGTGATGGGTGGGTGGGACACACCTTGACTAGGGCTGCCTATGTGTGCATATTCTTGGCTCTCTAGTGAAACCTTCATCTCACCACAGGACCCTGAAGATGACTTAGGAGAGTTTCTGGATCTCTTTGGTCCTCTTCCCAGTATGGCCACTTGGAATAGACATCATTTTTTGTTTCCCACATTTTAATTTAGCTTGTTTTAAACTTGCTGTGGTTCACGATTTTTATTTTATTTTTTTGTCCTGCTGAAACTACTTTCATGTTGGAACATGGAATTTGTGGTAACCTAAACCTGTGTTCCTGGGCCATGATCACTTCGGATGGATCCAGAACAAACCGTCCGTTATTCCCTTTAGGATGAGAGCCCTTGCTTTTACATCCAGGTCAACAGCGCCAAGGATCAACAGGGAACTCCCAACAACCCCAAGGGCCTCAGATTGGCTTCTCGCACCCACTTTCTCCCCAGACGTGCTACTAGAGTTTACTTGTTAGTGAGTATATATTAACTGGCCCTGGCTAGGAGGTCAAATAGAAACTGCTTCCATGTTGCCTGCTTTGTCTGCCTGAGATTAGCGAATCCTCTCTTTCCACCTGACTGCCAGGAGGACCACTCCGAGGCAGAGGAAGCTAAGGTAGCCACAGGCCTTCCAATTGGGAGCGCCTTCCAGTCTTACTTCTGTGGCAGCCCTGACAAGCGCAGCTCTATCTAACTCTGCCGCTCCATTTACAAACGAACTGTTTCTACGGGACAGAAGAAATAGCGTGTCTACAAAGGGAGGACAGGACAGCTTGAGGAAGCAACTGAAGCTACACATTTCTGTAATGTGGCTTACAACTTAAATGAGTTTTTTTTTTTAATATGCCATGTTTCTTTACATACACTTTAAAATGGAGAATAATTATTCTTTTAGCAGTTTTTTTTTTTTTTTTTTTTTTATGAGCTCATGAATGATATACCCTGCACCCACTTGGGCGTCCAGCAGGCCCGGATTTGTTTCATTTCTTACTCCAATTCCTGCTTTCTCTTTACAGTCGCCTTCAGCCTATCTCCTCCTGTGTGTGGGCATCGGGGCTTCTTACAGAGCATGCCCTTCCTTCTCTTCTTTCTCGTTCCTTCTCCAGCATCGCTGTCTAGGGACCGCACAGATGCGGTGGCTGACTGGGGAGAGCGTGAGGCCATTTCTGAACTTCGTGCTCAGCTTCTCATTGATTGGGGGCTTGAAGGTAAATTTTTGCATAAGAGCAATGAAGAAAATGAACAGCTCAGACCTGGCCAGTTGTTCTCCCAGACAAGCTCTCTTTCCTGCGGGACAAAAACAGAAGGTGAGTCACTTTCTCAGATAACTTTGGTGCGTCTTGGGGCTGGTGTCCCCATCTTCCTACTGGAGATCCTGAGATGACCCTGGGGTTTGTGCCCAGCTGACATCTTCCTGATTTGTCCATTAGAGTCTGATTCGAACTGGCATTTCCAGGCTTTGGAGTAGCAAGATGTCTGAGACTTGCATTTTCACTTTGCCAGCCCAGGAAATTGTCACAGTCCCATGTATCCTGGTTCCTTGCATTGAATATTGACATGAGGAAGTAAGACCTGGGCAGGAGACATTCTCACAAGTCTGGGAGACACTGCTCTAGGTCACCTCACACTACACACACACACACACACACACACACACACACACACACACACAGCATATTCATCAAAGTGTTCATATAAACACATGTGTTTGTACCTGTATCACTGTTGTGCCTTTCTTCTCGTCAGACTCTCTATTGGATATCTGGGTTCACATGGGTGACCTTGGATGATCCAGGGCAACCCCAGCACTCCACTGTCCTCTTACTCACCAAGTATCCCAACAGCACTGCAGCACTACACACAGTCTCTAACTCAGCCATAAGCCCCTGTTTGTGTGTATAAGTTTGTGTATATTTGTGCTCATCATGTGTACACATGTGTGTGGATGCCAGAGGACAGTCATTGGCGCTGATCTCCAAGTGCCATGTCCCCTACCTTTTGTAGATAGGGCTCGAATTCTTTAGAACTTGCCAAGTTAGCCAGACCATCAAGTCCCAAGAGACTGACTCTCCCTTCAAGTGCTAAGATTGTAAGTCCATGTCCCGATGCTCCAAGTTTTCTATGTGAGTTCTGGAGATCAAATTATGTTTTATACTCCCAAGGCAAACACTTTACCAAGTGAGATGTCTACTCTGCCACCAAGTGCTTTCTTTCTTTGAAAATAATACACGTTTGACTGGAAAAAGTTTTTTTTTTTTTTTTTTTGTCAAGCCAGGAAAAAGAAATCTATAAAGAGTACAACAAGGATTCTTAAATAAGCATTCAACCAAAAGTGTTATTACTATTTGGACATATTAAATGAGCATTCAGACAAAAGTGTTATTACTATCTGGACATACTTTCCACTGTCCTATGGGGTTTCCAGCAACATTATGGTAGCAGGAATGATAGCATGCATGGTTCTCCTCAGGCTAATATGTAAGAAGCTGCGTTGCTTTTCAAGGCTATTAAACATTCTAGAATTTTCTAACAGGTACGTGGTTACACTTGATTATCTGCCTAATACATATGGTTGAGGAAATAAAAGGAAAACGGGCCCAAAGAGCTGGATGCTAAATGTAAATGTGTTACAATGACGCCAGCATCTTATGTTACATCTGTGCTTTTTGCTGTTGTGTTTCATTCTTCTCAGCTTTCCACATGTTATTCCCGTTACATGTCATGAATAACATGGCTAGCAACTCATTAAACTTCCAAGATTCTCCTGTAAGAGTCCACATACTATGCCATGCAAAGTTAGACCCAGAGTTAAAGACGTGACCTGCCTGAATCGCCCTCTGTGACTGGCTAAACCACTCTGTCAGGAAGCTAAGCCTTCCTCATTTGACAGTTATGTGAAATTCTTTTTCTTTCTTTCTTTCTTTCTTTCTTTCTTTCTTTCTTTCTTTCTTTCCTTCCTCCCTCCCTCCTTCTTTTCTTTCTTTCTTTCTTTCTTTCTTTCTTTCTTTCTTTCTTTCTTTCTTCCTCTCTTTCTTTCTGTGCCTGGCTGGGTGGGTGGGAACTTGTTGTTCAGCATGGAGCATGGCCTGAATGATGGGTTGTATTGCTTACCATGGTGGTGTGGCTAAGAATGGCCTCCATAGGCTCACATATTTGAATGCTTAACCAACAGATAGTGGTGGCTAGAAATTTGGGATCTGTCTGCAAGGTCATTTCAGAGATGACTTGCATGTGGATTGAAGTGACATGTTCTGAGCATGTAGCATCCAGTTGGGTATCACTTGCCTGTTGCCAAGGCTACGTCTTCCTGAGCCCCTGTCTCTGTGTTGCTGTGTCTGCCCATGACCATCACACTCCACCTTCTTCAGCCTCTGAACTTGGACTTTCTTCAACTCTACAGGAGACTGTCAGGGTTTCGGGTATAGACTGCATTATATGTCCCTGTTATTCAAGACCTTCAGGTTTTTTTGCTCCGGTTACCCATTTCTTTCACTTGCTTATAAGATTAAGTAAATACTAATCCTTTTTTTCTATTGAGTTATTAACAACTACATTAGCTCAGTGATTATCTGAGATAAATTGTCTGCTAGTGGACCATCTAATTAAGAGGGGGCAACACATGTGTCGGTAGTAAAGCACCAGTGAGTCTCCCTGGGCTGCGGGCTTTTGGTTACAGCTGGTGTGAATAGGAGAACATTTTAAAGGGGAAGTGCTGTGAAGACACAATGTGGAAATGACTTTATAATACGAAGAGAATAGATGTATGAAGGCTTCACTTGGCTGAAAGGATCAGTGAAAGATGTGGAGACATACTAACATTCCCTTCACTGCAATACTATGAAACAACACATAAATCACTTGTGAGGAATGTAAAAAAGAGTCATATTTCTAGACTTTCAGGATCAGAATCAATAACTAAGAGTAATTGGAAGAAATGAAATACATAGCTGATATTTTAGCTGTAATTCAAATCTTTTCAATTTTTTTTTGTGAACAGAAAAATGGACAGACATCCTGTATTCTGTCATATTTCCTATTAAAGTGAACAGTGAACAGTCAACAAAGGTGATCAGGAAGCACAGGAAAAGGCCAAGAAAAGAGAAACAATTCCATCCAGAGATCACCAGGAAATCCAATAATTCTACATCACTTAGTCACCTTCTGCAGACAGGGTTAGGCAACACAAGCTTCAGTGTGAGAAAAGCTCCTGGATATTGATGCTAGCTGCAGCACGCTGGACTGGGTCTGTGTCCACATCTGCGCAGTGCTCACTGGTTCCAGTGTGAAAGGCTGCAGTGGGACACGTGCTGCAAGGGACAGCCCTGCCTCATCTTCTATCCCACTACTTCCATGACCTGTGTGTGTGTTTGACATGTAATATATGCTCAGTGCGTATTTATCGAACTAAGGAACTGCAAAATTATTTGAAAATATATGTGCAATGCGTAAAATCCAATAACCATAATACACTAGGACAGTTTGTTTCTGGTTCAACAATTGTAAGATATAAGTACTTGTTCATAATTAGCTGTATAGAAAGCATGAGAGAGAGGGTCATCACTACATCCCCTTTGCCTAAATATCAAGTCTCAGGACACAAATATGGCTAAACAGATTTTTAAAAGCATGCATGAAATCATAAAAGACAACTGATTTGTTCAAGGATATCTTATAGAGGATAGAATCCAATTCAGTTATGCACTGGACAGTTACAACTATTGTTTGATATTCCCATTGGAGCGGGTAGGTAGCCATTCTCCCATGCCTCCTCCTCATTAATTACAAACCTGAAGTATTTATCTTTGAGCGATCATCACTTAACAATCATTTTACCATTTAAAGACTGAAAAGATAGCATGTCTTCAGATTTCTTGGGGTCTCTGTTTCTAGTGTTGTGGAAAACGAGACAGGGGAGAGGCTGAGGCATGAGTGGTGTGGCGCAGTGCTAGGTCCAGAGAACACTGGGCTGCAAACAACAGCTGCAGTGCGTGAGGCCGTATGGAGATGTTCAAGTTAGAGCGGAGGTCTCTCGGCAGAAAAGAAGGGAAGGGACGAGGTAGGATTCTGACCTGTTTCCTTCTCAATATCACTCACCCATTGAGAATGGCAGGAAAGAGTCTCTCTTCTTAAACTTTCCATTCTCCAAAAAGTGCTCGGGATTGAAAGTATCTGGGGTGGCCCACACTTTGGGGTCCCTGTGCAGAGCAGTCAAATTGGTCAGGATCATGGTACCCTGAGAAGAAACCAAAGTTGTAAAGCGTGATGTGTAGAACAGACCCAGAAAAGGGATGGGGGTTTCCAACTTCCCATTCCTGTTCGCACCGTCAGCTCTCCACAACAGTCCCATGCATAGTTCAGATCAATGATGGACTGTGTCCTTGGAGTATTCCAGAGCCATTAGGCTTCTCTTTCTTACAAAATGCTGGTCTGAGGGAAGAGGTCAGCATGTGATAGGGAGAAGACGTGTGAGCATCCGTGGGAAGATAGTGAGACAGGGTGTAGATACTCAGCTACTTTCTACAGTGAGAACTATTGACAGTCAAAAAAAAAAAAAAAAAAAAAGATATGTCCTCTATCGTTGCTCCTTCTTCTTAGGCCCAAGTATGGAGCTTCTGGACCCAATCCCACAGTTATGGAAACATCAGGCTCACAGAGTTAGCAAGCTCAGTCCATCAGGATCCCTGTCCTGGTGCCTGGACTCCCCAGACAGTGTCTCTACCTCACACTGACTCACGCACCCCATTCTCTCACCTGGGCCATTGTCTCAATCTCTCTGTTCTGTTAGGGCTGTTTCCCACTGCCACCTTACTGCAGGTTTCTCTCTTGCTCTCTTCCAGCCACACCTGCTCTGCAGCTGACAATGCCACGACTACAATGTCACCGCACCACACGCCACCTCCCTTCGTTTTCACTACCTACGTGGTAGAGTGCTTACGTCAGTCTTAGTATGAAAAGGCATGATTTGACTCCCCGGGGTCAGTTTTTCTCACTGCCTGGGGTGCCATAGGCTGTTGTTTTTTCCGTTTAAACATTATGTATTTATTTTTATTAATTATTCATTTGACATCCCAGTCATAGCGCCACCCTCCTCTCCTCTTGACCCCACCATCCCTCTCTGTTTCTCCTATTTCCTCCTCCCCTACTCCTCAGAGAAGGGGATCCCCCCCCCCCCCCCACGCACCTGAGGATATCAAGTCACATCAGGACTGAGTGCAACCTCTTCCCCTGCGGCCTGGTGCGGTAGCCCCACCAGGGGAAAGTGATGGAAAAGCAGGCAACAGAGTTTATGTCAGAGTCATCCCCCATTCTCCTCACTAGAGGACACACATGAGGACTGAGCTGCCCTTCGGTTACACCTGTGTTGGGGTGTAGGTCCGGTCCATACGTCATCCTTGGTTGGAGCTTCAGTCTCCACAAGCTCCCTGGGCAGTGGTTAATTGCCTCTGTTGCTCTTCTTCTGGAGCTCTTGTTCCTTCTGAGTCTTTCTATTTCTGCCCCTCCCCCCTTTCTGCAAGACTCTGCTCTGCACCCAACGTTTGGCTGTGGATCACTGCACCTGTTTCCATCAGCGGCTGGGTAGAGCCGCTCGTAGAACAGCCATGCTACGCTTCCATTGGCAAGCATAGCAGAGTGTTGTTAATAGTGTCAGTCTGTCTCCCATGGGGTGGGTCTCAGGTTCGGCCAGGCACTGGTTGGACATTTCCTCAGTCTCTGCTTTATTTTTGTTCCTTATCATCTTGTAGGAGGCGGGGTAAATTTTGGGTTGAAGTTTCTGTGGGTGGGTTGATGTTTCCTCCCTCCTTCCACTAGGAGTCGTGTCTAGTTAGAGTGTGTCCTGTTTAGTTTCCATGATACCCGCTACTAGGTGTCTCAGTTAGAGTCACCCTCGCATCCTCCCAAGAGCCAACCCTGTCAGGGGTCTCAGGTTGTCCCAGAGACACCTCTACCCAAGGTTTCTCTTCTCTCCGCCAGCTCTCAATCCTCCCACCTCTGCTCTCTCCAGGCCTGATACTGATCCTCCTTCCTCTCCGTGCTCCCCAGGCCTGATACTGATCCTCCTTCCTCTCCGTGCTCCCCAGGCCTGATACTGATCCTCCTTCCTCTCCGTGCTCCCTCTCTGACTCTGCTCTCTCTCTTTAACCACTTCCTCTGTCTGTTCTGTTTCCATTTCTGAGTGAGATTTAAACATCCTCCCTTGGATCCTCCTTTTTACTTATCTTCTTTGGGCCTGTGAATTGTGGTATATATATATCCTCTACTATACGGTGAAACTCTGCTTATATATAAGTGAGTACATACCATGTGTGTTTTTCTGGGTCTGGGTTACCTAACTCTGCATGATTTTTTTTGCAGTTATATTCATTTGCCTGCAAACCACATGATGTCCTTGTTTTTAATAGCTGAGCAGTATGCTGTTTTGTAAATGTATCACCGTTTTTTATCCATTCTTTGGCTGAGGGACATCTGTGTTGTTTCCAGTTTCTGGTTATTATGAATAAGGCTATTAAGAACTGAGTTAAGAAAATGTCCTTGTGGTATGGTGGAGCATCTTTTGGGTAGATGCCCAGGAGTAGTATAGCTAGATCTTGAAGTAGAGCTATTTGCGATTTCCTAAGAAAGCACCAGATTGATTTCCAGAGTGGTTGTACGAGTTTGATCCCCTTTCTCCACTTCCTTGTCTGTGCATCCATGCGCTGTCACTTGAGTTTTTGAACAACCATTCTGATGGGTGTAAGATGAAATCTCAGAGTCATTTTGATTTGCATTTCCCTGATAACTAAGGATGTTGAGCATTTCTTTAAGTGCTTCTTGGCATTCAATATTCCTGTGTTGAGAATTCTGTTTAGCTCTCCACCCTATTTTTTAATTGGATTATTTGGTTTGGTGGTGTTTAGTTTAAGTTCTTTATATATTTTGGATTTATCCCTTTGTCAGATGTAGGGTTGGTAAAGACCTTTTCTCAATCTGTAGGCTGCCATTTTGTTCTATTGGCAGTGTCCTTTGCCTTACTGAAGCTTTTCAGCATCATGAGATCCCGTTTATTAATTGTTAATTAGAGCTTGAACTGTTGGTGTTCTGTTCAGGAAATTATCTCCTGTGCCAATGAGTTCAAGGCCCTTCCCCACTTTCTCTTATAACAGATTGTTTCTGGTTTTATATTGATGTCTTTGATCCTCTTGGATTTGGCTTTGTGCAGCGTTATAGGTATGGATCTCTTTGCATTTTCCTACATGTAGGCATCCAGTTAGACCAGCACCATTTGTTGAAGATGCTTTGTTTTTTTATTTTGTTTTTGTTTTTGTTTTTGTTTTTTTTCCATTGAATGGTTTTGGCTTCTTTGTCAAAAATAAAGTGTCCGTAGGTGTGTGAGTTTATTTCTGGGTCTTCAGTTCTATTCCACTGATCAACCAGTCTGTTTCTATGCCAGCACCATGCAGTTTTTATTACTAGTGCTCTGTAGTATAGCTTGACATCTGGGATGCAGGTAGCTCCAGAAGTCCCTTTATTGAATAGGATTATTTTAGCTATTCTGTTTTTTTTTCATATAAAGTTGAGAATGGTTCTTTCAAGGTTTATAAGGAATTGTGTTGGTATTTTGATGGGAATTGCATTGAGTATGTATATTGCTTGGTAAAATGACCATTTTTACTATGTTAATCGACAGATCCACGAGCATGGAATATCTTTCCATCTTCTAATATCTTCTTAAATTTCTTTCTCAGAGGCTTGAATTTTTTTCATTCAAATCTTTCACTTGTTTGGTTAGAGTTACTGTGAGATATACTTTATGTTTTTCTAGTGGCTGTTGTGAAGGGTGTTGTTACCCTAATTTCTTTCTCAGCCCATTTATATATTTGATAAAGGAGGGCTATTGATTTTTTTAAAGTTAATTTTGTATCCAACCACTTTGCTGGAGGTCTTTGTCAGCTGTGGGAGTTTGCCGGTATACATTTTGGTGTGAGTTAGGTATACTATCATATCATATGTCAATAGCAATAATTTGTCTTCTTCCTTTCCAATTTGTATCCCATTGATCTTCATTTGTTGTCTTATTGCTCTGGCTTAAAAAGATATGGAGGGAGTACAGCCTTGTCTTATCCTTGATTTCAGTGGAAGCAATAGGCTTGCTGTATATTGCCCTACTATGTGTAGGTATGTGCCTTGTGTGTCTCTGAGCTTTCCAAGACATTTATCATGAAGAAGTGTTGGATTTCGTCAAATGCTTTTTCAGCATCTATCTAATGAGACGATCATGTTGTTTTTTCTTTTAGTTTGTTTTATGATGGGATACATGGATAGATTTTTCATATTTTGAACCACACATGCATGCTTGGGATAAAGCCTACTTGATCATGGTGGATGAATTTTCTGATGAGTTCTTAGATTTGGTTTGCAAGTATTTTTTTTTTCCATCCATGTTCATTAACGATGTTGGTCTGAAATTCTTTCTTTGCTGAATCTTTCTGTGGTTGATGTGTTGGAGTGACTGTGGCCTCACAGAATGAGTTTGGCAATGTTACTTTTGTTTCTATTGTGTGGAGTATTGTGTGAGTATCGGTGTTAGCTCTTCCTTGAAGTTCTGGTAGAATTCTCCATTGATGCCATCTGGACCTGGGCTTTTGTGGATGGGAGACTGTTAATGGATGCTTCTATTTCCTTAGGGGAAATAGGACTATTTAACTTGTTTACCTGATCTTGATTTAACTTTGGTAAGTGTAATCTATCAAGAAAATTGTCCATTTCATTTAGAATGCCCAATTTTGTGGAATACAAGCTTTTGAAATAAGACATAATGATTCTTTGGATTTCATCAGAGTCTGTTGTTATGTCTCTTTTTTCATTTCTCATTGTGTTTATTTGAATGCTGTCTCTCTGCCTTTTAGTTAGTTTGGCTAAGGGTTTGTCTATCTTGTTGATTTTTTTAGGGACCCATCTCTTAGTTTCCTTGATTCTCTGTATTGTTGTCTGTTTATAATTTATTGATTTCAGTTTGATTATTTACTGACATCTACTCTTTTTAGTTGTGTTGGTTTTATTTTTTCTAGAGCTTTCAGGTGAGCTGTTAAGTTGCTGGTATTATTTCTCCCCCCCCCCTTTTTTTTATGAAGGCACTTAGTGCTATGAACTTTCCTCCTGGCATAGCTTTCTTGTGTCCCTTTAGTTTGGATATACTGTGTCCTTGTTTTCATTGAATTTTAGACAGTCTTTAATTTCTTTCTTTATTTCATCCCTGACCCAAAAAACGTATTCCTGTAACATTTCTTGTGAATCAAAATTCTAACGACATGTGTGTAAACAGTAAAAATTGTAGGGAGTGCTATAGGGAGTGGAAAGCACTGATGTGTGTCCTCTCTTCCTGTGAGGCCTACACATGATCCTGTGCTGTGGGTTTCACTGCATTGTACCAGTGTAGAAGTTAACCATTTCCTTACAGTCACACAGTAGGAAAAGGTACAGTTACTTCTGAAATTAACCCCATGTGAGGTCAGAGCCATGGCTCTTTGCCTCCCTTGTGTGTATATTATTCTGCTAGATTGTTAGTGTCTAGAATCTCGCTTAGTGTTGACATTGACTATCCATGTCAGAAGACATATGTTGAAGTGATTAAAGCATGGGATTAAATGCGTTATTAAATATGTGTTTCCAGGGTAGAACGGAGAACAATCCATTGTGAGCATCTAAGACAAATCACTACAAAAACACAGAGATTACCACTGGTAATTAAGCTTGATTCTGGACTCTGGTAATTGATAATTGTCTAGGAAATTACAACCGACCCAACAACTCTGATAGTAACTTTGAGGACATTTCCAGAGATCATTATCCAATGGTAGTACCCTTTTGTGACTATGTGGCTACACCCCTCATGCTGAAGAGCTGGATGGGACGTACGGAATGGGGGGATAATCTGCTGCAGGTTTTCTCTTTTGCTTCTTGGCCACCACCACGAAGACTGATCTGCTGTGCCTTCCCCTTGCTGCCATGCTGAACTGAAACCCTTGTACATTTACTTTGTCGCTGTCAATAAATGTCTGATTTAGGGGGAGAGATGCAAGATGGTGGCGCAGATCACACATGTCTGATTACCAGGACAACCAGGACTGCAAAGTGACCTAAAGACAAAACTGAGATCTACAAAACCCCAGTGCTGCTGATTCCCAGGTGAGAGGGATCCACATTGTGTGGAGCATGGGTGGGTTTGACCCCTGGCCACCCAGCTAACCCACAGAAAAATCCCAGGGGACAGTCCACATTAGCCACCATCTTGAGAAGGACTGTGGATTATTTGTGCAGCTTTGGTCTCTCACCATCCATCTAGTGGTTCCCAGATCCAGGTCAGGGGGTGGACAGAGAGAGCTGAGTCCCCGCACTGGGCACAACCCACATTAGCTGCCTCCTGAGAAAGAGTAGAGGGTACCCAAGCATCTTTGGGCTCTGATCTCTCTCAGCTCCCCAGATGTTTGCTGGCCTAAGCCAGCTGGGTCACAGAGCAGATAGAAAGAACCCTGCCATCTCAAGAGGGCCTGTGGAGTATCTGATCAGCTTGGAGTTCTGATTTCTTATAGCCCCCCAAGCCAATTACCAGCAGGGCCCATCTATGACACAGAGCATATAGGCAAAGCTGAATCCAGGCACTGGCCACAATCCACATTGGCTGCCATCCTGTGAGCAACTTCATGCCTGGGTCTGTCTCCTCCCACACCCTGAAACATACTGCTCTGTCAGAGCTAAGACACAAAGGAGACAGGCTGAGCAGAGACCTTCGTGGGCCACAGTCCACAATAGCGGCCATCCTCCTAGCATGTTATGGCACTGATCTAACCCTACCCACCTGATCCATCCAGGTCAGAGAGTAGACAACCAGAGCAGAGACCTGCATGAGGTGTACCGCACATTATCTGCCATCCCATGGACAGCTTTGGGCTCTAACCTCTCTCAGAGACCTGTTGTCTCAAGAAGGCCTCTAGAATACCCCAAAAGCTTTGGGCTCTGATCTCCCTCAGTTCCCCAGCTGCTTTCCAGCCTGGCCCATCTGGGATACAGAGTAGATAGACAGAGCTAAGTCTGGCACAGATCAAGACTCACATTTGCTTCAATCTTACAAAAGTTTGTGGGGCACCCATGCAGCTTGAGTCTCTCACAGCCCCCCATCTGCTTACTGGCCTAGCTCATCTGGAATACAGAGCAGATAGGCAGAGCCCTGCCATCTCAAAAAGCACTGTAGGGCACCTGAGCAGCTTTGGGCATACTCCTCTTCTCCCTGACCCAACTGGGATACAGTCAGGGAAGCCAGCTGAGCTGAGCTGAGTACATGCTCTAACACCCACTGTCCAGCATCCTGAGGAGGCCTCTGAGAGCCCTAGAAAACAGCCTTTGGCTTGGAGCTCTCTTTACTTGCTCCCAACCTGCCTGGTCCACATGGGACACAGACAGTGATCTCATTGTAGGAACTCTAGGCCTGCTAACACGAGAGACAACCAAATGCCTACAGGATAGTGCAAGAATACTAGGAACAAAACTCAGAACCATATAACAACACAGGAAACCAGTGATCCTAACACAGCAAGCCCTGGAGATATGTCCACCCATGAAGTTCAAGGAGAAGACTTTAAATCTGAGGTGATGAAAATGATAGTAAACCTGAAAGAGGAAAATAAATCACTGAAAGACACATAGGAATATACATTCAAACAGATGAAGGAGTGGAATAAATCCTATAAAGAATTACAGAGATATAAATCCAAAGAGATGAAGGAATTGAATAAATCCTATAATGAATTATAGGAAAATACTTCCAACCAAGTGAAGGAATTGATTAAATCCTCTAAAGAATTTCAGGAAAATTCAGTCAGATGGGAGAAAGAAATGAACAAGACTATTTAAGACCTGAAGAGGGAATTAGAAGTAACAAAGAAAACACAATCTGAGGCAACCTTAGAGTTGGAAAACATAGGGAAGAGAACAGGAACGATGGACATAAGCAAGGAAAACTGAATATAAGAGATGGAAGAGAGAATCCCAAGTGGGGAAGGTACTGTTGAAGTTATTGATCCATCAATCAAAGCAAAACTAAATAGTTTCTGACACAAAACACCCAAGAACCTGGGATAGTATAAAAAGACCAAATCTAAGAGTAATAGGATTAGAACAAGGAGAAGACTCCAAGTTCCACGGCTCAGAAACAGCATCATAGAAGAAAACTTCCCCAACTTAAAGAAAGAAATGCCCATAAACATACAAGAAGCCCACAGAACTTCAAATAGATTCAACCAGAATCCTCTTGCAACACAATAATCAAACCATTAAATGTACAGAACAAAGAAAGAATATTAAAAGCTGCAAGAGGAAAAGGTCAAGTCACATATAAAGGCAAACTCATCAGAATTTCACCTGACTTCTCAACAGAGACTGTGAAAGCTAGAAGGGCCTGGACAGAAATCATGCAAACATTAAGAGACCACAGATACCAACCAAGACTACTATATCCAGCAAAACTTTCAATTACCATAGATGGAGAAGACAAGATATTCCATGACAAAACCAAGTTTAATGAGTACCTAACCACAAATCCAGCTCTACAAAAGGTATTAGAAGGAAACTTCCAACTCAAGAAAGCTAACTACACCCAGGAAAATACAGGAAATAAATAGCTCCACGGACTGGAGAGATGGCTCAGCGGTTAAGAGCACTATCTGCTCTTCCAGAGGTCTTGAGTTCAATTCCCAGCAACCACATGGTGGCTCATAACCATTTATGGTGTGATCTGGTGCCCTCTTCTGGTGTGTGGGTGTACAAGTAGGCAGAAGACTGTATAAATAATAAATTAATCTTAAAAAAAAAAATAGCTGCACACTCACAAATCCAAAGCACAGAAACACACACACACTCTACCATCAACAACAACAAAATAAAAGGAACTAACAGTCACTGGTCATTGGTATCTCTTAACATCAATGGCCTCAACTCCCCAGTAAAAAAGACACAGGCTTACAGAGAGATGCGAAAACAGGATCCATCATTTTGCTGCTTACAAGAAATACATCTCAGCAATAAAAGCAGACATTACCTCAGAATAAAGGGATGGAAAACTGTATTCCAAGTAAACAGACATAAGAAGCAAGCTGGAGTAGCCATTCTAGTATCTAATAAAATAGACTCTCAACCAAAATTAATCAAAAGAGACAGGGAAGGTCACTTCATCCTCATCAAAGGAAAAATATGCCAAGACAATGTTTCAATTCTGAACATCTATGCCCCAAATGCAAGAGTACATGCATTCATAAAAGAAGTGGTACTGAAGTATATATCACACATTACCCCAACATTAATTGTAGAAGACTTTAACATCCCTCTCTCCCCAATAGATGGATCATTAATACAGAAACTAAATGGAAAAACAAGGAAACTAATAGACATCATGAAACAAATGGACCTAACTGATATGTACAGAACATTTCACCCAAACACAAAAGAATACACTTTCTTTTGTGCACTTCATGGAATGTTCTTCAAAACTGACCATATTCTTTGTTACAAAGCAACGTCTAAGACCACCATGGATTAAAGCTGAAACTTAACAACAAAAGAAATGACCAAAAGCCTACAAACTCATGGAAAATGAACAACTCCCCACTCAATGACATCTGGGTAAGAGATGAAATAAAAAGAGAAGTTAAAAACTTCCTATAATTCAATGAAACTGCAGGCACAACATACCCAAACCTATGGGACACAAAGAAAGCAGTGCTAAGAGGAAAGGTCATAGCACTAAGTGCCTTTATAAAATAACTGAAGAGATCCCATACTAGCAACTTAACAGCACATCTGAAAGTTCTAGAACAAAAGGAAACAGATACACCCAAGAGGAGTAGATGGCTGGAAATCATCAAACTCAGGGCTGAAATCAATAAATTGGAAACAAAGAAAATAACTCAAAGAATCAATGAAACTAAGAGCTGGTTCTTTGAGAAAATCAACAAGATTGACAAACCTTTTTGTCAAACTAAAAGGCAGAAGGAGAGTATTCAAATCAACAAAATCAGAAATGAAAAGGGAGACATAATGACAGACCCCGAAGAGATGCAAAGAATCATCAGGTCTTACTTCAAAAGCCCATATGGTACAAAATTTGAAAACCTAAACAAAAACGGGCAATTTTCTTGATACCTACCAATTACCAAAACTGAATCATGATCAGATAAACAAACTGAGTAGTCCTATCAAACCTAAGGAAATAGAGGCAGTCATCAAAAGACTCTCAACAACAACAACAACAATAACAACAACAACAACAACAACAACAACAACAACAACAACAACAACAACAAAGCTCAGGACCAGATGGATTCAGCATAGAATTCTACCAGACCTTCAGAGAAGAGCTAAAACCTATTATCTTTATACTGTTCTATAAAATAGAAACAGGAGGAACATTATCAAACTCATTCTATGAGGCCAAAGTCACTTTGATACTTAAGCCACAGAAAGACTCAATAACAAAAAAGAGAATTTCAGACCAATTTCTCTTATGATCATTGATGCAAAAATACTAATGAAATACTCCCAAACCAAATTCAAGAACACATCAAAACTATCATTCACCGTGACCAAGTAGGCTTCATCCTAGGTATGCAAGGATGGTTCACTATATGAAAATCCATCAATATAATTCATCATTTAAACAAACTGAAAGAAAAAAAAACCCACATGATTATCTCCTTAGATGACAAAAAAGCATTTGACAACATTGAGTACACATCCATCTTAAAATTCCTTGAGAGAACAGGGATACAAGGCACGTGCCTAAACATAGTAAAGGAAATACACAGCAAGACTAGAACCAACATCAAACTGAATGGAGAGAAACTGAAATCAGTTCCACTGAAATCACGGACAAGACATGGCTGCCCACTCTCTCTGCATCTCCTCAGTATAGTACTTGAAGTCCTAGCTAGAGAAATAACACAACTAAAGGAGATCAAGGGGATACAAATCAGGAAAGAAGAAGCCAAACTACCACTATTCATGAATGAGATGATAGTATATGTAAGTGACCCCAAAAATATTATAAAGGGACTCCTACAGCTGATAAACACCTTCAGCAAAGTTGCTAGATAGAAAATCAACTTAAAAAATCAGAATATATATATATATATATATATATATATATTCAAAGAATATAAAGTATCTTGGTGTAACTCTAACCAAGAAAGTGAAAGATTTGTATGAAAAAAACTTCATTCTCTGAAGAAAAATTTGAAGAATATTTCAGAGTATGGGAAGATTTCCCATGCTCATGGATTGGGAGAATGAACATAGGAAAAATGGCCATCTTACCAAAAGCAACCTACGGATTCAATGCAATTCCCATCAAAATACCCACACAATTCTTTATGGACCTTGAAAGATCAAGTCTCAATTTTATATGGAAAAACAAAAAATCCAGAATAGCTAAAATGATCCTGTACAATAAAAGATATTCTGGAGGAATGTCCATCCTTGATCTCAAACTGTACTAGAGAGCAACAGCAATAAAAACAGCATGGTTCTGGCATAGAGATAGGCTGGTTGATCAAAGGAATTGAATCAAAGACTCTGAAATAAACCCACCTACCTGTGGACATTTGATTTTTGACAAAGAAGCAAAATCCATACAATGAAAAAAAGATAGCATCTTCAACAAATGGTGGTGCTCTAACTGAATGGTTACATGTAGAAAAATGAAAATAGACACATATCTATCACCATGCACAAAACTGAAATCCAAAGGGATTATAGACCTCAACATAAAATCCGACACACTACATCTGTTAGAAGAACAAGTGGGTAAGAGCCTTGAGCTCATTGGCACAGGAGACCACTTCCTGAACAGCTCAGGCCTTATGATCAACCATTAATAAATGGGACCTTATGAAACTGAAGAGCTTCTGTAATGTGAACAGACTGGGAAAAGATCTTCATCAACCCTACATCTGACAAAGTGCTAATAACCATAATATATGAAAAACTCAAGAAATGATACACCATGAAGCCAAATAGTCCAATTAAAAATTCGGGTACAGAACTAAACAGAGAATTCTCAACAGAGGAATATGGATTGGCTAAGAAATACTTAAAGAAATGCTCAACATCCCTAGTTATCAGGGAAACGCAACTCAAAATGACTCTGAGATTCCATCTTACACCTATCTGAATAGCTAAGATCAAAAGCTCAGGTGACAGTACATGCTAGCAAGAGTGTGGAGAAAGGGGAACAATCCTCCACTGTTGTGGGAGTGCAAACTTGTACAACCACTTTGAAAATCAATCTGGTGCTTTCCCAGAACATTGTGAACAATTCTAGCTCAAGACCCAGGCTTACCTCTCCTTGGAATATACCCGAAAGATGCTCCACCATACAACAAGGAATTTTTTTTTCAATTATGCTCATAGCAGCTTTATTTGTAATAGCCAGAATCTGGAGACAACCTAGATGTCCCTCAACTGAAGAATGGATAAAGAAACTTTGGTACATTTACACAATGGAATACTATTCAGCTTTTTGCAGGCAAATAGATGGAACTAGAAAAGATCATCCTGAGTGAGGTAACCCAGACTCAGAAAGACATGCATGGTGTATACTCATAAGAAGATATTAGCCACATAATACAGGATAACTACACTACAGTACAGAGGCTGATACGTCAACCAAGGACCGTGTATGATGTGGACCTAGACCCTCAGCTCAGATGTAGTAGCGCAGGGACTACTTTAGAAATGGACTTTGGCCACCGAACTCAGATCACTTTCCCTTGGCAGGGTGGCCTTGCCAGGCTACAGAGGGAGAGGTTACAGGTGGTCCAGCGGAGACTTGATAGGCTGAGGTCAGATGTTAGGGGAGGAGGGCTCCTCTTTCTGAGAACTAGGGGAGGGAGAGAGAGGGGATAAGGGAAGGGCATACAGTCAGAATGTGAAGAATTTAAACAGCAGAACAAGCAGGTAACTTACATTGCTAATCCTACTGTATGGGACTAGCTCTGAGACTGGCTGAGACATGAGTGTGTAGGCACAGACAATGCTTCTTGTTGGCTACAGAATCCCTGTGAATTATTATTAGATGCCATTCTTTGTATGGCATGAATGAAGATTTACAGATGTCTTTTTTTCTGCTCAGTCAAAGAGCAGAGAACCAGCTTTAATTGTTCTGTGTATCACACAAACCTTATATGTTCGTAATTTTAGGACTGTATAATGCTTGTGAGAAATTGTATGTTTTCAGAACAAAAGAACCAAACACTAACTCTGGATCATACCCGGCAGGATTCATTCCTCTCAGCATACTGGACACTGGCATCCTGCATCCTTCATGTTCCAGCACCAAGTGCTTCAGTTGCTGTTCCTCATCAGAACAAGACAGCTCCAAGGACAGCTTTGAAGAAAGCTACCAATCGCAATTGGTCCAGCATTTCAGACTGTCCCACACAGGACTCTAATTAAGCCTGGAATTTCTAAACTTTTAGAGACTGGACCACAAATGCTATTCTTAACTTGTTTAAACATTTCCTCAATTTTATTTTGGCCCCTACAAAGGTATTATTTATCCAAAATCAGCCAGAAAAAAATTTGAAAGAATGACTCCCCATTTCCTATAAGGGGGCCAGGAAGGGCTTTGGCTGCTTTCTTGGGATATAGGTGGTTATTGTCAATGGGAGTTGGTTACAAGTTATTATTGATCTTATTTAGAGTGAAAACAAGGTTGGATTCAGTGATGTTTCTTTTTTCCCTTATCTCCCATTCTTAGGTTTAGAGATAGGGGTTGAAAGGAAAGAAGGAGGAATATAGAAATATATAGGAGAGATAGAACAAAAAGTAGATTAGTAAATCCACTCCTCAATGCCTCAATTGTCACTCACAAGGTTATTTTTAATTCACTGGTATAGAATTTTGTATATAGATGCAAAATAAGTTTAGTCTTACATACAATGATTTAGAATTCAAATGTAAGATTATTCTTCACACACACACACTACATATATATATGATATATATTTAGGATATATATATATATCCTAATATGAGGTATTGTACCCATATAACTCAATTAAAATATAAGATTTAGTTCCAGTACTTTTAAAGTGCTATTTCAGGCTGTTTAGGATAAATAAGTTATACAAGTTAATTGTTAGTTGATCACATCATGGTCATGTCAATTGCTGGTCTATTTTTATCACAAGAATATACATCTTACATCTTAGGTGTAACAGATAAATATGATTCTAAGAAAGATAAGGTAAAATAGTTAGATAAGGTCTTCAAAAACTTCAGAGATATAAAGAATATGGCATTTAAAGTCTTTTTAAAAAAATTATTATTTTAAAGATTTACTGATAATGAGACAGGTTAATTCCTGGCAAGACTCAGCCTACTTCAAAGAGGATGATGAGCATCAAAGAACCTCCTTATGAAGATGGCTTTAAATGTGGAAAAGAAGCCACTGGTCAAGCTGTCCTTGCCTCTACCAAAGACAGAATTCTGCCTAAAAAAAGGAGAAGCTTGGATGCAGGCAGAGTTGATGTCCAAACTCTGCCATGACATGGTAAGCAAGTCCTCAATAGCTCCTGCCTCTCAAATATGTCTGTCAGATATATCGGGCCAGAAGGCTGAAGAAAATGCTCCAATCTTTTAGAGAGTTTTGGGGTGACTATTCAGGTAGCAAACTCTCTCTGTCACCTCATTTGGAAAGCTGCTAACATGCACTCCCTGTATACTCAGTTTATCAATTTTATCCCTTCTCAAATATTAGATGGGGTTCTAGACCAGATAGTTTAGTTTTATAATTAAGCTTAGTTGTTTAGGGGTTAAGATGTTTTTAGGTCTAGATAGGTGTTTTAAGTTGATAATGATGAGATATCATAGATATTGATTTACATTCAGAATTTTAGATGCACCAAGATAGGAAAGATGTTTTCTTCAAGGCTGCCAAATACAAATAGCCAAAACACTAAGAATGTAATATTTATATAATTCCTGATTGTGTCATGGTTCTTCTTCCTATAGGTAATTTAGTATATATGTGTGATAATATAAAAGTATATGTAAGAAATAAAACATATTTAGTAAAAAATGTAAAATATGTCTGATTTTGTTCAATATACAGTATATAGGAAGAATGGAAGGGATGATAATTGTGCCTTGACCAGAAAGAGTGTGGTATGGTCTGGAGAGCTCTCTGCAGAAACCATGAGCAGATTCTAAGCTGAGAGCTGCATACGAGCCGTGAACAGAGCGACTGTAAGAGGAATCTATGAAGAAAAGTATGAAGGAGGCCATTCACTATCTAACACAGTGAGTTTTTGGAAACACAAACCATCAGAGCAGGATTGTTCCAGATCCCAAGCCTTAGGGAATTGTATGTTGTAGTAGAGAGACCTTATGTAAGGTTATTTTACTGAGTTTCAACTTTCTAATGTGTAAGGTGGGACTAATACTTAAGAAAAGGGGATTAAGACATTTTGTAATGAATAAGCATCCTCAGCTCATGTTTGCTCAGCAACTATCTGCTTTTTCTCTCTCCTTTCCTTATAATTAATAATTCACTTCAGGCTGGTTTTCTTCATGGGATGGAAAGTTCTCAGCTATGGGAGAGTAAGCAGAAGCTGGAAATCCTCCTTAGAGCACACATGTGCCCAAGAAATGCTGACTCCCGTGAGAGCACGTTAGCACAGGCTAGGCAAGGATGTTCTTTAGAAAATAAATACAACTTTGACTGAGCAAATTCAACAAAGGAATCTTCCTTTCTCTGCTCCCCATAGTACACATAAATGTCACTTACATACATTGGAAGAATGCTCACATTTTGTTATAAATAATATCTCTCTTCCAGTTTAAATGATTTCTTGTGACTCTCTCTCTCTCTCTCTCTCTCTCTCTCTCTCTCTCTCTCTCTCTCTCTCTCTCTCCCTCTCCCTCTCCCTCTCCCTCTCCCTCTCCCTCTCTCTCTCTCCCTCCCTCCCTCCCCCCTCTCTCACACACACACATGTATATATTATTTTTATGTTTGGGTTCTTTAGCTAATGCCAAGGATGGACTAAAGGTCAGAAGCTGAGACTGCAAAGTTACCTTCGGCAGGTGGAACCCAGCCAATGTGATATCAGTTGTTACTTCTCTGGGAACATTCAAAGGGACAATGTTGCCCATCCTCTGCACCTCATGGATGACAGCATTGGAGTAGGGCATGGACTCTCGGTCGTCTGTGCTTGGCTGTCTCTTCTGGCCAATCACTCTATCAATCTCAGCCTGCACTTTCTCTGCAGGAAAACAGGGCACTCTGTTAACTTCAGAGCTTAGTGCTTTATTCTGCAGACAGAGACGTTGTCTCCAAGACTTTATCTTTTTACATTTCACCCAGGGTTCTGTTTACAAAGGATACCGTGGTCCTCATCTCCTCAAAGAACTGATTTGAAAAATGTTATCTCTGTAATTTTCCTTGTGCTTACAATATAACCACAGCTTTCTACATACTAGGAACTGAACAGCTGTGGTCAGCAAGGCTAAACTTATAGAAGTACCCACTCGGGCTTTTGCAAATTAGAAAAAGTAAAAGCTTAGTATTCAGAGTTTGAGAGTCTGAGATGTCTACAATCAAGACATTAGGAGATATCTTATCTGATAAGGATTAACCTTCTGTCTCTAGAAGGCAAAGCTTCTGTGTGACCTAGTGTCCTAAAGAGAAGGGAATCTCTTTGGTTCCTGTAATTTTTTTAAAAAAAGAAACATTCAGGACAGTCTCCACACTTGAGTGGAGAGAGGGATATGACTTTCTCAAGTACTCTGGTGCCTCACATTTGACTATGTCCCCTGGCGGGGGAGACCTAGTGGCACTCAGAGGAAGGACAGCAGGTCACTGAGAAGAGACTTGATACCCTATGAGCATATACAGAGGGAGGTAATCCCTCTGAGGAACAGTCATAGGGGAGGGGAATAAGGGGAAAATGGGAGGGAGGGGAGAATGGGAGGATACAAGGGATGGGATAACCATAGAGATGTAACAAGAATAAATTAATTAAAAATAAATAAATAAAAAAATAAAAGGTTTTCTATTTTTCTATTCGTGTGCACTCGCACATGTTCCAAAGTGAAACAGTGAAGTGCATAGGTCAACTTGTCAATTCTCTTCTTGTGCCTTCTAGTTTCTGGGTAACTCAGGTTGTTAGGCTTGCAGCCTG
Source organism: Acomys percivali (assembly GCA_907169655.1). NCBI lineage: Eukaryota > Metazoa > Chordata > Mammalia > Rodentia > Muridae > Acomys > Acomys percivali. Next base: position 155,594,494 of record OU015743.1, read on the forward strand.
TACCTGAGCCATCTCTGGCCTGTCTGGTATCCATTTGGAGGCACTAATGCAGTTCACAAGACTAAGGACTTCCTAATACTGCTCCATCTATAATTTCACAAAATGAGTTCATAGGGAGGACACAAAGTTTCAAAGTACTGAATATTTAAAGACTGATTTCCTAAGGAGATGTATCAGAGTAGATGGAATTGCAAACTGTTAGAAATCATTGTTGCTACTGAAGCTAATTACATTCTTCCAGGCTCAGTATTTTCTCTGACAGTGTATACTGGAACTATATAAATCTGTCTTTTGGATTTACAATGAGTTACAGTTAAGAGATTGTCTTGAGGCTCAGAGGAGACTTTGGACTTTTGAACAGTATTGAGATTGTAAAAGACTATGGGATCTTTTAAAGTTAGACCAAAAACACTTTGGATCATGACATACTATGACCAATAGTGCAAATGAAAAGGATTAGATGAGAAATGTTACAAGCATAGGCTCTACTGTTTAACCACTTTGTCCTGGGAGGTGGTACTGTTTGGGAATCCCTGAAACCTTTAAGAAGTAGCATCGTGAAAGAAGAAGCATGCCACCGGGTATGGGTGTGAGCATTTCTATTGATGTCTTATTTCCAATTTTCTCTTTGCTTTGTGTTTGCAGTTTGATGTCTCAGCTTCCTGCTCGTGCTATCTTCCTGAATAGTTATAGATTCTGTCAGTTCAAATTAACTCTCCAATATACAAATTAGTTTTGGTTATAGAATTATATCATAACAAGAATGTATTCAGCAAATAAAAAAGTTTGGGCATGAAAGAAAGCTCAGTAAATAACATGATAGCTATGAAACACGAGGATCCGAAATTATTCCTACAATTCATGTGAAAAAAATTCAGGTATGGTAAAAATGTACTTCTAATGTACTAGGGAGGCAGAGACAGACAGATTTCCATGGCTGACTGACAAAAGAGGCTAGTCTACTTGGTTAGGTACAGACCAGTGAAAGACCTGTCTCTAAGTGAATGGAGCCTAAGAAATGACCAATTTAACGTTACTACTTGGGAGAGATTGTGATCACTATTCTCATTTTTATCTTACGCCAAAAATAGTTGGCTTGAATGTGCCACAGTGACTTTATGTTTTGCTCACAAACTCTTATGAAAATTTGGAAAAAAAAAACGTTTCATGACATAAAAAATATTCTTATCTCCCATGTGATAAACATTTCTATAATTTGGAGGAATAAAAATGATGGGATGGGCCACTATTTCTGAAGGACTGAAAGTCTCTGTGGAGACATGAACAATACGCAAAGAGCTCTGTAGTGAGGCACAATGTGGCATCTCTCAAGCAGGAGCATGGCGGCAGGTCTCCATGCAGTAATTTCTTAGGAGAATTTCAAACATTCATGAGTAGCCTCTGATAAAATTCATCTGAAAGCTCACATCCTTGGTAGCCGGAAAGCCTAACACTGTGCTTTGTGGCAAGAGCAGGCTAATGCCAGTGGAGACAATGTAACACAGGGAGACACCATGACGAGTGTGTAGGCAGCAGAGGTAACATCAACAGGATGCCATGTGTCAGACTGACGTGTCTTGATGTTCTCTGTGAGAAAATGAGAAGGCGGTGCTGGGAAGGAAGGACAGACTTAGTGGCTTTTCATGGGACAGTGCCATTCTTTGGGGCAGCCCACAATGACAGCTGACTTCTCTATTTTCCTCTAGAGTTGAAGAGCCTTCAAAGCCTAGACTACAAAGTCTGTACCCACTGCTCATCACTGTCCTGACAGGACATGTGAAGGCTATGCCCTTTGCCCAAAACACCCCGTCTTACAGCTGTTCCATGTCTTTTTCAATGCCACTTTTCTAGCTTCTGGCCCATGTAAACCACACCTTTCAGAAGCACCATTTTGCCTTGTCCAGGTGCAGTCTGCACACGCTCACCTTGCACTTCCGGGTAGAGGGCCATGTAGAGCAGAGCCCAGCGCAGTGTGTGAGATGTTGTCTCTGTGCCAGCAAAGAAGAGGTCCAGAGTGCTGCAGATGAGGTTTTCTTCATTGAAACTTGTAGTCTTGTCTGGATACTAGAAAAGATAGTGTGTATTATTAATTTTTTTAGTTGGAAATTTTCTGATTATATCAAGAATAAGAAAACACATTTAGAAGGAATTTGGCCTCATTGAGTAGCGGCGTTCTCCTTCAAGTGATAGGTTGATCAAAAGCACTTGAGTGGTTAAAAATCAAAACAGTCAGTTGCTTATGACTATAGCTTTGTAAAAGCTTTTAGTAATGTGGGAAATTTTACTAAACTTGGATACAAAGGAGGCTTTACTTTCACGCATCAGTTACGTCTTTCAGTCACGACATGGCCTAGCACGCCCAGTTTACATATCTCTGCTTCAGTTGTTTAACATAAGAAGAATGTTTGTGATGTTCATTTTTTTGTTGTCAACTTGACTACATCTGGAATGAATTAAAATACCATTTTTAGGACCTCATGTAAAATATCAGCAAACCCTTTCCTACTAATGATACTCCCAGCATACTGCTTTATGTATTTCTAAAATACCACTCCTAACTTATAGTGTGTTTGTCTGTGATCTACAAAGATGTCCATATCCTTATTTTATAAACTGTGCATATCACTGATAAGCTAAAATTGACTTTGCAAGTATGATTAATTTTATAGAGGACTATTAGCATGAATTATCCTTATTAGAGGGGGGTTCACCAGAACATGAGAACCAAAGAAAAGAGATGTAAATATGGAAGCAGGTGATGAGAAAAGAAAGATGCTACATGCCTGGCAGTGAAGAGGATGGAAAGAGCCATAGCAGAGAATATTAGCATCCTCTGAGAACTTGGAGCATCAGGGTGATCCTCAGAAGGAGCTCAGCTGGCCAACAAGCACAGGGATTCATCGAGCAGAGGAACAGTGCAGAGCTGTACCCTTAAATATATGGCAGCAGGATGCAAGATCGACTGGGAACTTCGACACAACTACCTTCCTAAGAAGACCCAGGCAGCATCTTCCTCACCTTTGTCATTTCTGTAAGGAAAGCGTCAATGAAGTCTCTTGGCTCAACAGGGTTCCAGTCTTTCCTGTGACTGTCCATCATATGGGAAACAAACAATTTCAGTTTTCCCCAGTTTCTGAAAACTCTTTGATGTGGTCCCGGAAGATATTTGAGTATGGATGGAAAGACATTGTAGAGCTGATAAAGAAAAAATAAGAAAATATTGGAGAAGCCATGGAGTAAGTTTCTGACCTAAAACAATCTTGTCCCTTCCTATTGTTTCCTGCAGTGGAGCTTAGGGGCCATCTTGGTTTCTTGATTCCCTCCCACCACTTCAGTACAGGTGTTTTCACTGTGCTGTGCAGAACACAGGAAACAGCATGCCACTCTTAATGATTCCAGCTCCTTCCTCCATGGTTTACACCATCACCTCTCCATCTGAATGATGTTATACTATTCAATCATTTTTATGATTTCACTGTTAATGCCTTCTCAGATCTTTTTGTAAATAGTTTTTCTAAAGCATTTACCAATGTGATCCCATGGCTTCACTTCCTGACTTACAATCCTTGGAATCCATCTACTACACTCAATGTTAAACACTGTGCTTTGCAACTGTAAGCCCTACAGAGATAAAAATCCTCCAAACTGTCATCATTATCTATGTTCCTCTCTGTAGCTCAACCATCTCAGCCTCAGCGATCGCGCTGAAAGCATTTCTCATTCAGGTCTATGCAGCTGGCATTCACTGTGGAAAGATGGTGACTCTGAAATGAGCATGGTCCCCATCCTTCTCTTCATGAAATTAGTATCCAAAAGCCAGTTCTTGGAAATTTTTTATTTGACTGTAGTCAAAGAGATAGGCATCTTTTCCCCTTCTTCCTAATTCTTTGTAAGAATTTATTTTATCTCAGGGAAATCATCGCTGATATGTTTTGTGCAAGTAACTGTGTATGCTCGTGTTCCCAACATGATTTAATTTATGTATGTTAAGGTGGTAATCTTAAATTAAATTAATGGTGAATAAAGTGCCTGATATAATTTGTCATGCCAAGAATGTTCTTTATCATTCTCTGCCACCTCTCTGTTCCCTCTAACAAATTTCCCCCTGACACCCACACACACCTAGTGGTCGGCTGTGCACTCACTGAACTTCGCTGGCCTCCTAGGTTCTGCTTACTGGGAAAAAAGCAACGGAGCTGCTGGACTTGGAGCTACCACGAGTGAGAGTTAAAACAAGTACACAAGGTAGCGTAGACAATACGAACAACCAATCTCATCCTTTATGGTCCTTTTCATATCATAAGTCATGTAAACCAATTTCCAAGTCTTTAGCTAAGGGCATTCCTGAACTTGAGGAGAAAGTGATTTTGGGGTAGCATGAATGAGAATAAATCTATATTTTCATGCATCATAGAGATGTCAATGCATAGAAACAGAAGGTATTAAAGAGAAAATGAACTTTTAAAAGGCCAGTAAGTGTGTTTTAGATTCATTCTCTCTGGAACCATTGTATATGCAATGTATGGCAAAGCTAAACCATCCACAACTATTACCTCCACACACTGCAGAAAGGATATAAATTGCAATAAATAAGCACAGAAATATGAAAATACCACTGGAAGAAAGCAACTAAAAATCATTAATTCTGAACACATGAACCCAAACATACTAAAAACAAGTTAGGTGCTACATGAAGAGCTCAAGAGTTTTCTTATAGAAATGATCAGTGGACCGAAAAGGCATACAAATAGGCAAATGCATTAAATACAGAATGAGGCAAGAAAGTCATTAAGGTAAATGAAAAAGTCATCAAAATCAATGAGAAAATCAGTAACATGGTTAAAAAGACTACTAACATGGAAGATACATGCAGCAAAGAAACAGATTCCCAAGAAAACAAAAAACAAATGGAAATGTTAAAATATGAGCAGCTTGATGAATCAAATAAAAACATACTATGGAAAACATTACTGATAGACTAAATTAAACAGAAGACTATAAGGAATGGACAACAATGTTAGGAAACATTGCATTCAAATATCAGTAAGAAAAAAATACTGAGAATAACTATAATGTCTAAAAAGTCTGGGATAAAATTAAGAAAAAATATATACATAATACATACAGATGTGTGTGTGTGTGTGTGTGTGTGTGTGTGTGTGTGTGTGTGCATGTGCATGTGTGTGTGCATTGCTACAGCCAGAAAATTTATCATTTACTAATGGAGATAGGGGACTAAGGAGATGGCTCAGTAGATAAGAGGACAGATTGCTGTTTGAAAGGACCTGGGTTTGATTCCCAGTACAAACACTGTGGCTCACAACCATCTTCAGTTTCAGGGGATCCAAGGTCCATGTTTTGACAGCCAAGGACATTGCATCCATGTGGGGTACAAACTTACACATAGACACACCTCCCGTACACATAAAATACAATGAATAAAACTTAATTTTTTTTTTAGCAGATCTTTTACAAATCTGGGTGCCCTTGTATTGGGAGCATAGATGTTCAGAATTGTGATGTCATCTTGGTTGACTTTACCTTTGATGAGTATGAAGCGTCCTTCTGCATCCCTTTTGATTAATTTTGGTTGAAAGTCTATCTTGTTTGATATTAAAATGGCTACGCCTGCTTGCTTCTTGTGACCATTTGCTTGGAATATTTTTTTCCAACTTTTTACCCTGAGGGAATGCCTATCGTTATAGGTGAGATGTGTTTCTTGAATGCAGAAGAATGTTGGATCTTGTTTATGCACCCATTCAGTTAGTCTGTGTCTTTTTATTGGAGAATTGAGACCATTGATGTTGAGAGATATTAACGACCAGTGACTGTTAAGAGTCTTAATTTTGATGTTGTTTCCAATCGAGTGTTTGTGTAGCTGTGTTTTTGCCATGGTATAGTTACCTATTTCCTGAGTAGTTTTGGTTGTAGCTTGACCCTTTGGGATGGAGTTTTCCTTCTAGTACCTTCTGTAAAGCTAGATTTGTGGATAGGTACTGTTTGAATTTGTTTTTGTTATGGAATATTTTGTTTTCTACATCAATGGTTATTGATAGTTTTGCTGAGTAAAGTAGTCTGGCCTGGCATCTGTGGTCTCTTAGGGTTTGCAGGATCTCTGTCCAGGCTCTTCTGGCTTTTATGGTCTCTGCTGACAAGTCTGGTGTAATTCTGATAGGTTTGCCATTGAATGTTATTTGGCCCTTTTCCCTTGCAGCTTTTAATATTTTTCTTTGTTCTGTATGTTTTGTGTTTTGATTATTATGTGATGGGCAGTTTTCCTTTTCTGGTCAATTCTATTTGGTGTTCTGTAGGCCTCTTGTATGTTTATAGGTATCTCATTCTTTAGGTTGGGGAAATTTTCTTCTATGATTTTGTTGAGAATAGTTTCTGGGCCTTGGAGTCTGATATCTTCTCTAATCTTAAATTTTTTAATTGATGGAAAAATACAACAGTTTTCAAGAAATGCAGAAAGTACGGTAATTAAGCTTCACCCAGGTAGTAATGCAGAAGGTGCTAAAGCAACGTTATACAGAGAAGAGGAACAAAACCGTCGTCAATCGGGAGACACAGGAAAGGGTAAGTTTCATAAAAGTGCCTGAACTCATGAGCACTATGAAAGAATCTGTTGTGGCTAGCAAAACTAACCAGCAAAGCTGTAATAGTAATAGTGAGGAAAATGAAGAATAGATAGTAATTCAAGCAACTAGAAAAACATTTCAAAATTATAAGGATTAGTGAACATTGTTCAACAGTGATCTTTAATGTCAATGGCTCTAACACAACAACAAAACAGAAAAATGTGGATGAAGTAGTTGAAGAAACCGAGACTAACATCATACATTTTCTAAGGAATACACTTTACTGACATGGGCACCCACAAACTGAGAGTTATGAGAGAGAAAATACATAATCCACCAAGCAAAAGAAAATTTAAAACACATAGGTACAACTATTCTGGTATCTTAGAAAGTAGATTTCAAATTCAATTTAGTTGAAAGTGACCTTTAAGATGATATTGTAAGTTGATAAAGAGAACAATAAATCAACATGGACAGTTGTAACTAAGTATGACTTAAATCAAATTCAGGACTGCCAATTTTACAGAATAAACAATAATGAACAGACAATGTCACAGAATTCCTGAAGTAATAAATAAGGATGATTTTGGTAAGCTGCTCTCATCTCTTGATAGCTCCTCCACAGTGAAAATCAAAAGAAAAGAAAGTTAAATTACACTGTACATCAAATGCTCTTGAGAGCTAGCTAGAGAGCATTTCTTCCAAAAGCACTACAGGCAGCTACGGAATGCTGAGAAGGAGAGAGAGAGTCTTCCCCAGGGAAGAGGTCACCAACTGGTTATCCAACACCAAATTACCATCCTTGAGAACATACAGAAAAATAACATTATAGAAAGATTATGAATAGGTTGCATTATGAATTTAGAGATACATATGTTTCTCCACATATATAAGAAAACAATAATTAATGATCAGTTGAGGCTGTGGATTTGAAAGAGATCAAGGAAGTTTACTTGTAAGTGTTTGGAAGACACAAAGGGAAGAAGGAAATGATAGTAACTATAGTATAACTGTAAAAATATAATAAATAATTTCTTTAAAAAAATCACACTAACAATCCAACTGAGCAGATGTGTTCACTTGAACACTGGCACCAGAATATTCATGGATCTATTATTCTTAACACCCTAAACCAACTTACCTTAACACTAACCTCAATTCAAATACCTAACAATAGAGAAAGTGGCATCTCATTTAGACACCACACTGTGTAGAAAGAGGAATCTTTTTTCTGTTTTTCTTAAATATATTTACATATACATTTATATTACTACATACATATACAATAAACTCCCTACAGTAAGAAGAACCATGACAAAATCAGGAATTATATTAATTTACATTCTTAGTGTTTTCGGCTATTTGTATTTGGCAGCCTTGAAGAAAACATCTTTCCTATCTTGATGCATCTAAAATTCTGAGTGTAAATCAATATCTATCATATCTCATAATCTTAAAGCAAGTTGATGAGTTAGAACATACACTCAGAAGGTGACTCAGGGAAGGAAGGAGAGACATAGAAGGAGACAATCCTAGTCACTCATAATGTTATTATTTGTTTTTCTAAAAACATTGTTGTTTTTTAAAAAATATATATTTACTAAGGTAAATGTTAAAGGGTTCATATAACTGTTAGAAATATTTTGTATTTCCTACGTTCTTATATTATAAATAGGTTTGTGTCAAATTCAGGTTTTAAAACATTATGTATTAGCTTCAAAAATTCCCCCAAACAGAAGGAAAGACCTATGTGTTTTAAAATAAATCACAATCTACTATTCTTTCCAAAATATGCAAAGGCAGAGAGCTTACCTGGCATATCATCGATGCCTCCAAATATGTGGCCTCATCTAATAACCTCAGCAGTTCCTGAAACTGCCCATCATCATACGCAAAGCGCTCCCCAAAGGTTAGGGAGCAAATGACATTTGAAACTGCACTGTTGATATTTAATTGAGGGTCAAAAGGCTGACCTGGAGGTAGAGAGGGGTGGGGGAGTCTTTCAAAGATTGTGGTTTCTTCTGTCCTCCCTCCCTCCCTTCCTCTTTCCTTTCTTTCCTTTCCTTTTTCCTTTTCTTTCTTTTCTTTTCTTTTCTTTTTTTTTATTTCATGAAGTTTCTAGTCTGTGTGACAATACATAAAATATTCCCAATGGAATATACTATGGAAAGCTGTGGCCATGGCCCCTTACATGGAGACTTTCATGATTCAAGGGCTTTGTCAATATCTGGGAAGCCACAGAGATAAAGTAGACTTTAAGTTCAGCACTCTGTATAGTGGCCCATTATTTGTGTTTAGCTGTAGAACTTCTGGGCCAGGGTCATGGCTAAATGATCACTGTTCAATCCTCCATGTCCAGCACACTACAGACCAAGGATAAGCTCTAGACAATTAATGAGAATCTGTTCAATGAATGAAAGGGCCAGAGCCTCCTCCATCACCCTGTGAAATGCTTACCTCCCTCCTCTGCGATGGCCTCCACAAGATACTGAGCTTCCTCCTGTATGCGCTGCTCTAAGCTCTTCTTCCCCAGCCCAAAGTTCCTCAGCGTCATCAGGGCGAACCTTCTTTGCTCCTTCCATGTCTGGCCATTGGACATGATCAGTCCTGGAGAGCAGAGACTGAACATTATGACACTGTAATTCTGGCTTACAGGTATCTGAAAAATGTACTAGCTGTGTGTACAGGTGAAAAGAAAGCTCAGCATGGGAATTAGTAGTTATGTAGAAACAAACCCAATGCAAGTAGCTAACATGTTCTGGTGACTTGCAACAGCACATAATTTAGTAAATACTTTTTATGTATTGTATGACTTTGAAACTCTATATGTTCATTACCAACTAAGGAAATGTCCATTTTAGTTGGTTAAAGGAAATTTCCATTTCAGTTGGTCAGAACATTGAGGCATGATAATAAATTGCAAAATAAACTTTGAAAAACAAGCAGATAGGCACCCAAGTGTTCAACCTCTAGCTTCTCTGGTTCTGAAGCCCCCACTTTGATTAGTAGACATATAAGTCTATTTATGTCACAATCACTAGCAGACAGGCACTCATGAATAAGACAAAGCACACATTTCAAAGGAATAAAGAAAAGGAATTATAGGAGAGGTTCTAGTAAAAACATACTTTAAAAATGACAATAACTTAGGAAGTTAAGAAATATGAGTATTTCTCACACACACATATATATGTTTATACAAATATACAAATATGCGTTACGTGTGTATGTATGCACATGGGGCCTACATTGGAGGTAAATGCTACTGAGCTCAGCATCCATTGTGTCTCAAGGCGCATACAGTGCCAGGCTCCTGTCTTGTCTTACCTTTCAGAACCATGCTCAACTCTTAAAACACAGCACCTAGACTGCACCTCATGTGTGCTTTATCAAGCAAGTCATTTACTTGCTGAAACTCTCCTTTCCATTCTGGGTCTGGCAGTTGCAGATTTAACTCCTAATTCTCTGCCAGAGATTTCCTATAATTTTTGTTGTTTTATTTTTTCTGTTAAGTCCTGAAACATTCTAGTTCTTTAAAACTATGTCTAAAATATCCCTTTTATATTATATTTCCTTTGGGGGTATATAACGAACTCTTTAATTTAAATAACCTCTCCTGATAGGAACTGTAGTTTTGTCCCAGAAGGCATTCACTCCTGAGTCATGCAGGTGACTGTAACCTTGGTCAGTTACAGGAATCTACACTCAGCACATGTGTGATAGAAGCTACTGGTGTATTCCTGACATGCCCGCCAACCGTGTTGGCTCCTGTCATTGTTCTTCTTTTCATCACCCACCCCTCTGATAGTCCCCCGAGAACCCTATTTTCCTGGTATCTGAGTCTTGTGCCATGATGGCTTCTCTCTTGAATGACTTAAGTGCAGGAGGGTTTAATGTCACCACCCCAGTATAATTGACTTCTTTTTTTTGTCACTTTGAGTGTTCAACTCCTTATTTTATAACTTAAAATATCTTTGCTGTCAATCCCCTGTTCTCAGCCTGGCACCCAGCTGAGTCCCAAAATGTGTAGTGTCAGATCTCATTCTCTATCCAACCGCACTCGAGAGCTTCTCACGCTGTGTGATGGAAGTTAAGAACTGGACTCCTTCGTGTCACTCTCGGCGGTTCTGTGCCCACTTCCAAACGCCACCTAGACACTACTTGCCACACCGGAGACCTTGCGGTTTGTTAAGGCCCTGCCTTCTTGTCCCTTCAAGGATATTCTGCTCCTATGGAGTGTTTTTGATACTGTTCAGTGAATGCTACAGGCCCATCAGGTTTTCCTGAATCCTAACCCAACTTGAATGTCTTTAATAAATGCCTTACCAATGTAGCATGATGGAATTTTAATCAGTATAGTTAATAGATTCAGACTTCCTTGTTAGATGAAGTATGTGTCTGTCACACAATGAGAATGGTTTTTCCTAGTCGGCTCACTATTGATCACTTATGCTGATGACTGGACTTCTCCTAGCAGATGATCTAGTCAATGATATACAATTAATTGTTGATTGATTGTGGAATAATTAGGAAATGGTTAAAAGTGAGGCTTTTATAGATTAAATCAGTTGAAGTCTGTTTTCAACTTTCACACACATAACTTGATTCAATGATCGCCTTACACACTCATGCTAGTCTATTCCAACACTATCTGGAAGGCTAGAGATCCCTGTGTGCCCTGGCCTTAAGGATGCAGTTTAATGTGGCATAAGCAAGAGAGCAACAGTGGGAGGAAGCTGGCTCTCAGTGTGTTCCTAAGGCCAACGGGTGGAGTGGGCACAGGAAGTGAGCTCACAGTGGGTCTGGCTGTGGAAGATGCTGCTGTTACTTCCTATCCGTGCCTTTAGAGTGAGTCTACAGGACACTCCATTTCTCCAAGACTCTCTTGCAGGGACACACTGTCAGTCCTCTGAAGGTTGTTTTCATCTAGGAAATGTGACATCCAGCTGACTTTAAAGATAACATTTCATGAAGGGTTTGGTTTACAGACATGATGTTGTAAAATTACAGACAGAACAGTACCACTAACATATCATACACACACCTTATATTGTACTAGAAACTTGATATTTATTATCTTCCCTTTTTTCTTTTTTGAAAATTCCATGGGTGTGTAATGTACCTTGGTCATATCCCTTTTCCACTTCCTTCCTTCAGCTACTGCTGGAATCTTTCCAAACATGTGTCCCATTTTCCATCCAAATTCATGTGGAGTTTTTGTTTGCTTGCTTGTTTTTAAATAATCCACTGAAGTCAATAGTGCTGCAACATAAACTTACCATTGTTGTTAAAGACACGCTCTCTGATGGGCGTCGTGGGGCGTTTCAAAAAATTTTGTTCCATGTGAATGAAAACTTCTTTGATTAAGGGCAGTCCAGTTATGATCACTGAATGGATGTTACCAATATCAATGCTAATTATGTTTCCATACTTCTTCACAAACTGAAAAACATTTCAATAGTCATAGTTGAGTGTGTGTGTGTGCCAGTGTGTCAATACATGGCAGACACGGGTGTATGTAAACATACACATGTTGAGATGTCTGTGTGTTACTGTGAATGGAGAGATGCGCCTTGGTCTATGGAAGTGTTTCTGAAAATATTTTTCCTCTTGTGGGCTAAATTCAAATTCAATTAAAGATGAACTTATGCTCAGACAGGCATGATGGCACACATCTTTAATCCTAGCACTTGGGAGTCAGAGGCAGGTGGATTGCATGTGAGTTTGAGGCCAGTGTGGTCTACAAAGTGTGTCCAGGGCAGCCAAGGCTACACAGAGAAAACCTGCCTTGAAAAACAAAACAAAACAAAAGACAAAGAAAAACCCAAAACAACAAACAAACAAACCAAAAAACCAAAAACAAAGTCCAAAACATTGATATAGGTGAGTATGAATTGAGTGGGCATCTGACTAAAGGATGTTCAAGGATGTAAGTGTCAACAAATAAGGAAAGTCTCTACTGAAGCACCGTAAAGTCCAGTGAAGGCAGAGTGTGAGACATGAGTGACCTGACCTGGGCTGAGGCAGAGTGAGAGACACCTGTGACCTGACCTGGGCTGAGGCAGTGTGTGAGACACCTGTGACCTGACCTGGGCTGAGGCAGAGTGTGAGACATATGTGGCCTTACCTGGGCTGAGGAAGGCCTGTGTGTGCTATGTGTAGCTTGCTTAGACTTCTTAGAAAACCAAATGTCTGTTTATCTAGAGGATAACAGCATCTACTTAGACATGAGATATATGTGTGTGACAATGAGGCTACCACTGTGTGTAGCCTCTGTGTGTGGAAGAGGTACCTTAGTGTAAGAGCAATGTTTCAGTACATTTTTCTAATCTAACCTCCACCAAAGTTCAATTCACTTTAGAATTTGAAATTTCTCTTTAAACTGTCACTCATACATTCAATCATAAGGATTGAGTGAGCGTCAATGTGTTTCCCAAAAGTGTTGTAAAGAAAACAAGGTCTCTAACTAGGTGTCTAGTGAAGGCAGTGACATAAGGGCATCAGTTTTTCAGAGAGTTCAGGATGTCTAGTGGGAGTCTAGGCATAGAAGCCTTAGTAAAAATTCCAATATCGGTGTAGGGAGGAGAATGATCTCTGGTTTTTGTCTGTTTGTTTGTTTGTTTGTTTGTTTTTGTTTTTGTTTTGTTTTTTTTGAGACAGTTTCCCCTGACTTTCCTAGAACTCTCTCTGTATAACAGATACAATGAAGGGGCCTCATGCGAGACTCTTGCACCCACATTAAAGACAGCTTAGACTTCGTCTTTCTTTTGCTCTTAACCCACAGTTCTTAATAACTTCATTTCACCCCAGCCAGTCTTGCAAGCTGGCCTCAAACTCAAAGATCTGCCTGCCTCGGCCCCCGGAGTGCTGGAATTAAAGGTGTGCACCATCACCACCCATGAGTAGATATGGAAAATGCAATGAAGGATGGAATGTGGGGATGGAGGCATCTCTGAAGATCTGGGTGGTGTAAGCCTTTAGGCTCTATGGTTCACTATGAGTGGGCTCTTGGGGCAGATGCTATTTTCCAAGTCAACTCTCAGACACCAACTTTTTGATTATTCCCCTCTCAAAGGCTTCTGTGTCATCAAGGGACACTGTGAGAAGCATTTGTTTAGTTCCAGGCACGCAGCTACCCAGCCACCCAGCCACCCAGCCACCCACTGCGTTTTCTGGAAAATGAATGAGCTCTGTGTTTAAAGGCTCAGGGATAGAAATGCATTGTGAGAGCCAGGACAGGAACCTCCTGTTCCCAGACGACCACACTGAGTGGATGCTCATATGCTTTGTGATTTACTTCATTCATAACCATCCTATTCTAGTCAGGATTTTCTTCACCGTTCCGAGAAGGCAAATACCTTGCGGATGTAGTAATCTAGGCAAACCCAGATTTTGCCTGGAGGAGAGAAGTTGCCAGGTGTGATGTTAGATTTGAAGACAAATGTATGTGTTGAGATGCCCACGGGGCCTTAGAGTTGAGTGAAGAGAGAGTGTGAGGTGTAGCCACGAGGATGAGGAGGCATTTGAGAGAGAAGGAGAGTGCCCACGAGATGCACATTGTACAGAACGTGGTTGGTTTGAACGACAGCATGTGGGCAGTATCAACGTTTCTTCTACTTGTGTGCTTGAGACTCAGAACTACGCAGACCCGAGCCCTGCCTTTTGTCTGCCTGCAGCAGTGGCACCAAACAGAAGAGGTCCATTCCTTCAGGTATCTTTGGTCCTCTACCCCATGCCCATCCTCAGGCAGCATCACCCTACCCCTTGGAGACCTGAACCCATGGTGACAGTGTCAAAACAGATGTGATGAGGGGGTCTCATCTAAGAATCTTGCAACCACATTAAATACAGAGACTAGACTCGGCCTTCTTTTTCTTCTTCATCCACAGTCCTTACTAACTTCCTTTAACTCCAGTCAGTCAGCCCTGTCGTGGTCATAAGGGCAGAGCGAGTGTCTTTTATCTTAAGAGATATCAGTAATGGAGTCATAAAAACCAAGTAAATTTCTAATTTCATTTTGTGAATACTCAATGAAATAGTCACAGAAACAACTGAAAATCTTGTTTAGGCTAACTGACTCCTCACTGGCAATGTGTAGCACCCATATTTTGTTTCTGAATTTGAGAAGGATCCAGAAGCTAAGTATTGAAGTGAATAACTCTTTATTTTATCAGTTCTCTGCCAATGTATATTTCTAGGTCAGGATAATTATATCACTAAGATTTATATTGTTACCAACCAAGTAAAGATGAGCAGGTAAACTAGCCTCTAGAGCTCTAGCCTTGTGAATCTCAAATGTGTCAATCTGTCTGCAATTGTTTCATGTGGCCTAAGTGGCCCAGATGATATCTTACAATATGTGGTAGGGCGGGGCGTGTTTTTCACTGTGCAACATTAAGTCAATAAAAATAATTTCAAAAGAGAATAACAATTAGGCCAGGCCAGCAGAGGTGACTCAGTGGTAAGGCTGCTCTTTCTGGTGACCTGAGTGCTATTCCTGGAGCTCACATGGCTGCCATGCTGTCTGTACCTCCTATTCCAGTTGATCCAAGGCCATTTTTTTTTGGTCTCTGTGGACACAAGGCATGCATGTAATGCACAGACACACATGAAGGCAAAATATTCATATACATAACATAATAACGCAATTTAAAAAAGTAAAGTGGTTCAGAAGGCTGAAACAGGCTTTAAAATGGAATAATGAATAAGAAAATGGATAGCAGTGTATTAAAATAAGAGATATTATATTTAACAAAAGCAATAGAGATGTGCATTAATATTAGGAATGAATGTCTAAACGTAGTGAAAAGAAACAAGATTCAGTGGAGGGAATGTTTAGAAGAAAGAGAAATTTATTCCAAGAATTAGTGAGATATTACTGGAGTAATGAAGACCAACGGTGCAACTTGAGAAATATTTCACTATATCAAAGTAGTTAAACATGAGAAGCAACAAAATAGAGTCACCTGGAAATAAAAAGAAAAAAGTATACCAATCAACTCTCCAATAAGGAGCAGGTGAGAAGTTTTATTAGCCTGAATATTCAAACTACTGGGCAGTGAGGTGTGTGTATGTGTGTGTGTGTGTGTGTGTGTGTGTGTATGTGTGTGTGTATGTATGTGTGTGTGTGTGTATGTGTGTGTGTGTATATGTGTGTATGTGTGTGTGTGAGTGTGTGTGTGCGTGTGTCTTCGTTTTCCTTTTACTCCAATAGAGTACATGTGTAAGTGTTCTGAATGGGCACAAGTAAGCCACCGTCTCTGTTGCCTCAAGGTCTAACATGTTTTTCTTTATCTTTGTGTATGTTCAACTGTGTGTGTGTATGTGCATGATTGTGGAGGCTACAGCTCAGCCCCAGGCATCTTTCTCAGGGCTCATTCACCTTGCTTTGTTTCTGTTGTTGTTATTTGGTTGTTTGTCTTTTGATTCGGTGTCTCTGGCTAGCTAGCCACTCCTGGAGATGTACTTGTCTGCCCCTCTCAAGTTCTGCCATTACAAACGCAGGACTTTTATTAGCTCTCTGGGCTGATGAATGGGCTACACTAGGCTTTTCTGGAGACCGAACTCAGATCTCCCTACTATGCTAAGTGCCAGGAACTTTAGTAATTTTAGCTACAAGCAATTTGCATCATAATGAAGACCAAAACTTAGTTCTTATTATCATGGTGTCGATTAATTATTTGAGGAGGGAAAGTCAGTACATGGGAGAGCTAAGAGCAGGTCAGGCTCCTGGAAAATGTAACTGCTCATGATAGGGGGTGGGAAGCAAGTGTGCAGCACCTGGCGGCTGAGACGCCTCACTGCCAGCTGCCATAGTGACTGTGCTTAGTTTCCACAATGAAGCCTGAAGAGGTTTGATTAGGAAAGGCACTCAAATGGCTGTTCAATAACGTGTATGGCTCTAGCCTTATTGGATGAAGATTGTGCTTGTTACTAGATGTTTCCTTTGGGGGGAAAATAGTGAGGTTTTACCTGTCTCAGTTTTCAAATATCTTGAGTGTAGAATATTACTATTTCTCATCCTTAACTTTATTGTCATAAAAAAAACTTATGCTACCCCCCAAAACCCTATTATTGCTCTTTATAAATAAAGAATGTATTTTATAAGAGGGTAATGGGAACAACAGAGGGGTGCAGGGGAGGAGCCCAGAGAGCAGGCAGATGTGCTTATGTAGCAAGGAGGCCATGTAAGTAATACCTGTTATGCAAACAACCCACTCATACATAAACAAATAAACCTTTAGGGAAAAACGGGCAAACACAACAACACAACATATGATAGGATTCCCTGGAGTTTGCTGCTCTCATTTATTAATGAAAAGAGGTTATAAGAGAAGAAAAAAAATAAGTAAATGAGTGTGATAGGAGTTTTGTTATTGCCTTAAATTTTACTAACTTTATACATATCTTATAAAATGCTTCAGTTTTTTTTTTAAAATAGCATGTACAGAGATTTAGGGCAGATTTAGTTTAAATAGTGGCATAGTCATGGGGTAACTTTCTGATTAGATCTGGGACACGTATCACAGGAGAGAGTTCATGCTTGGTAACTATAAGCACAGCCAAAACCACATGACTGGGAGATTATAGGCCAGAAGGGTGGAGCTACTGTTGTTATTTATTAAAAAGTCATGCTGTCAGCCTGACTTCTAAACATTTACGTTTGTCACCCATAAATTTGTATTGTTCTCAACTTTGTTCAGGCAAGCTACTTTTTGTGGTGGATATTGGTTAATATAGAGAGTCATACACCACCAAAATAACACACAAAAGTAACTGTGAGTTTTCAGCTTGGGATGAATCATCTATATTAATATCCCCTCATTTAAGATTGAAAAAGCACTGTGGGAGACTGGGTGGAAGGAAAGGCCGGGTCAGCGGGGAGGAGAACTGTGAACTAGTTACTTCTGCTCAAGGTCTGGCTGCTGCGGACATCAGCTGGAAGCACCTGCAGAGATTGCAGGAGGCCTGCTGAGGGTCAGGCCATTCATTCTAGCATCCGGTTGGAGAAACAGCTCAGCCATTAGAGGCCTCTATTTGCACCCTAAACTTCAGAAGTTATATCCCCGAATCCTTGTATGAGTTGGCGATGTTCCCTTGAGGCCCCTTCCTTGGCTAGGGATCTCTTGGATACCGACAGAGGGACAACCAGTCTCCTTTGGGAATGTGGAAGTTGATAGGCTTCCTGTACCCCAGTGTATGACTCCACACTCGTGCAATTATAAGCAGCGTTAATTGAGTCCTGGGGGGTCACTGATATCAACAATAAAAAGCAGACATGAAATTGAGAAGGTGTCAGTGTAGGGAGCAATCAAGGGAATTGAAGGGATGGTTTGGTGGGCAGGTGTGGCTAAAAAATGGATTGTATAAATCTAAGAAAATTTCTGAGAATAAATGAAAATACTATTAAAAGAAGTCTGCGCTCTTTGTCAATCATTGTGCAGATTCTATTCCACGATGAGTGAATGAAGACAAACTACTTCTGTTCCCTGAAGGATGGAGCTGACAAAGTATAATCTGGCCATGTGAGTACCTGTTTTGTTTCAGAGCTGAGGACTGAACCCAGGGCCTTGTGCTTGCTAGGCAAGCGCTCTACCACCGAGCTACATCCCCAACCCCTTCCATGTGGGTTCCTAGGAAAAAATTTTCTTTTCCCAGCAGTTCTAGGCATGGCCGGTTAGCGGAGTATGGTGATTATATGTGAACCTTCTGGGCAATAGAGCACCAACGTTTCTTGCTTGAATTCCCCTTTCCACCTACCAGAACACATACACATGAAATAGTGGAAGGCAAGAGTGGTAATACAGAGCAACCGGACGTCTCAAGTGAGCCTGTGGTACAAAACAGTCTTTGCGTCTTGGGTGTTCAGCCTCCAGATCATAACAGCATTGTGAGAGGGAAAATGTTAATATTGCTTATACCATTCTATTTGGAATGCCTTGTAACAACTAGTAATGCATGCAAATATATATCTTACATACCACTTTAGGCTAATAAGCCTTTTTCTGTTTAAAGAATATTCCAGGGCTGAAGAGATGGCCCAGTGGTTAAAAGAGCTTCCTGCTCTTGCAGAGGACCACAGGTTGGTTCCTAGCACCCATGTTGATGGCTCACAACTGCTTGTAACTCCATGTCCAGGGGATCCAAGAGTGCCCTCTTTTGGCCTCTGCGGGTATGTGCACACCACACACACACACACACACACACACACACACACACACACACACGCATAAATAAAAATATGTAAGAAAATGCTCCTAGAATGATTCAGTAGGCTGTACTAGAAGAACTTGATAAATCGTGAGGTGGAGGGAAATACAGTTCCCACATGCTTAGCAGGAAGGCCAGCTTTTTCGTAGTTACCGTGTTTTAATTCATGCCAGCTCCTCCATTTAGAATTACTTATACTTTACCACACTAGATTCCTTTTTAGGGAAACCAGTTTAGACCACCATTCTTCCAAAGGCTATTTATTCGGAGAGCTTCCCACCCACTGTGATCTGATCTGATGCCACAATTGGTGACCAGATGCTGCGTATGATCATCTTGCCCTGTACCTGTGATGGTTAGTGCTTAATAAAGGCTCAGTCATTAAATAAGATGGTGAATGAACAGCCTCTAACTATGTCATGAAGAGGAAGGCAGGAAGTGCAGAGAACAAGTGTCTACTCAAATCATGTTGGGTTTAAGCCCTTGTTTGCCATTACCCAGGTGCACGTCATGCTAAAGTCAGGTTCCTGTTGTCCTCAGACAGTTTGCTCAGTGGAGGGAGGGGACGCTACCATAAGCCAGGTCACATGGGTGCCTGTCATGGGGCCTGAATGAAGAGAAGCATGCAAACCAGAGAGAAGACCTCTGGCCTTCGAGTGTTATGTACCAGGGGCAAGAACCCAAACAGTATAAGTAAACTGCACCATTTTTACTCCACTTGTGTCTATGCACAAATCTCAAAATGTAGACTCATATAAAATACAAAACGAATGGATGAAAAATGACTGAAATGGGAAGAAGAGCCCAGGTTCGCTTTCATCACGAGCCATTATGGTGACATAGGCATCTCACCCCAAGCCCTGCTGTCACATCCAATTAGGCGGCAAAAGGAAGCTCTAGATCAATATTTTTAAATAACTCAGAATTAAGTAAAACAATTACTTAATCATGCCAGCTACAACAGCAGTGGATAGAGCATAAACTCCAATCAGACTTTGCAGTCTTTAGGCGAAAGCCATAAAAAGTGCAGACCAGCAGGGCACGATGATTGCCTTCCTGCCTGTATGCTTTTGAATTGAACACCATAAAACAGCGTGGACCTCCCCAGCCCTTCAGTCGGCTGCAGTAGTGGGGTTCCTAGGCGGAGCCCTATCACTCACCCTGCCTTGGTATCACACCTGGGCTGAGTCCCTCAGCAGAACAATGGGTTGCCTAGTTGCACTGGTACAAACACAGTCTGCTAAGGAGCCTGGGGTGGGACTCTGACCTCTATCTCATCTTGTGGCTAAAAAAAAGTGTCTCTTCCTCATAAAAAAGATGAAGAATGATGTCTCTGACTTGCAAGACCTCTTCCTCTGATGGAGTCCTGTGGTCTGAGGCCGTTTCTATTCTCAGCTGCCTGTGTTGGTTGCACTTTCAAGTGAGTTCCTGTGGGAGTGGGGAACACACACAGAGGCCACCAAGATTCACACGAATGACTCTCTAAAACCTAAATATACTTTGGAATCACCACTCAAAAAGGTGAGTATTCAGATCCCCCAAGAGGACACCTCTGCAAGTAAAATGTATCACCTCAAAACAGGAATTTCTCAAGCCTATTGAGACAGCACACGTTGAGATTAGTATAATGAAAGACATGGAATAAACTGTCACGAGTTTTAAAAGCTTTGACACGTCTCAAAAAAGAAAGGAAAGATACAGAGAGGAAGCAAAGGGAAATGCGAGCACAGAAAGCTGGAGTGCTGTAAGTTTAGGTCTGTGCAGCAGAGCTCAGCAGAGCGGGAATGTGAGGGCAAACATGGGCTGTGCAGAAGCAGCTCCAGCCCGCACAGTACAGAGAAGGCAGATGGTGAACAGCAAGACACAGCACCAGACAGCTGTGCCACAGCTGTGCCTCAGTGTCCAGCTGTCTGCCACAACAGGAAATAGGAGGCATAGATGAGAAAAATTCTTGAAGAATGGTAGAAACACAAACTTCCCATGAAGAACCCAACAGCATGAAGCCACAAGTGAAGGAAAGCCATCAATGTCAGCATGAAACTACAAACCCAGAAAATCTCTTGAAAGCAGAGGAAAAATAGCTCAGTACTTATGGGGAAAGCACAAGAGCCAAGGCAGTGCAGGAGTGAAGGGGAAGGCAGTGCAGGAGTGGGGGAGGGGAAAGGCAGTGCAGGAGTGGGGGGGGAAAGGCAGTGCAGGAGTGGGGGGGAAGGCAGTGCAGGAGAGTGTGTGTGTGTGTGTGTGTGTGTGTATGTGTGTGTGTGTGTGTGTGTG
>OU015743.1:155619748-155661671 GCA_907169655.1 Acomys percivali
TATTTATTTATTTATTTATTTATTTATTTATTTATTTATTTATTTATTTGGTCAGTGTCTCACTAAGTGGCTATGGTTGGCTTGGACTGTGTTGAGATCCACCTGCCTCTGCCTCCCCAGGACTGGGATTAACAGCCTGCAGCACATACCTGCTGGTCTCATTTTCTTAAAGCAACAGCTTCTCTGAGGAGAGAGAGTGTGTGTTGGGGAGCAGGGGTGGTAGTGGGCAGATTCGTGAGTCTGTGGCACCTGTTACAAGACAGGTAGGAAGCATCACTGGGAAGTTTATGAAATAACTTCCTACCCATGAGGTTTGCTGTGCAGTCATGAAGGTGAGGAAAGGCATTTTGAGCTCTACATGTATTTAAAATCTTGTTTTTGGGTATCCATTTAAAGTTGTACTGGTATCTATTTAAAAACTAACACATTTGTGTGCTCATAGTCCCCTGTCCCCACATCCATCAAGACAAGACCACGTACTCTGAAATGGGAAGGCTCTGCAAGTTTTCATGCTTATCACTGATATCTGATGTATAATATATTATTAATAAATCATGATGAAAATTGACAATATTATCATGAAGCTTGATATCAAAGTCCAGTTGCATCCACTCTTAACCAAGTAGAGGAGGTGATTCTATTATTTGGCTTCCACATTTAGAGAGCTATCATGAGCTATATGTGTGTGTTAGGAAACCAATACAATTTTACCAAATAAGAGTCTACCAGTAGCAGCCCACAAAATAGGAAAATTTTTTTTTTCTAATCAACTCTGCATCTGATAGAGGGTTAATACCCAGAATGTATAGAGAACTTAATAAGATTGATGTCAAAAAGGCAAGCAACCCAATTCACAAAACAAGGTACAGAGCTGAACAGAGAAGTCTAAGTAGAGGACACAGAAAAAGGCTAAGAACCACCTGAAGAAGTGTTCTGCATCCTTAGCCACTGGGGAAATGAAAACCAAAACTACCTTGAGATTCTGTATTATACCTGTTAGAATGGCTAAGATCAGTAGAACCAATGACAATTCATGCTTGTGAGGATGTGGAACAAGAGAAACACTTCTCCATTTTTGGTGGGAGTGTGACCTTGTAGAGCCTCTCTGGTCCCTCTGAACGATGAGAATGAATCTGCCTGAGCATCCAGCTGCATTGCTCTCGCTCACATACCCAGCCACATGGACACTTGCTCAGTCATGCCCATTGTTGCTCCATTCATAATAGACAGAAATTGGGAACAACCTGGATATTTCTCAGTTGAAGACTAGATGAATAAAATGTGGCATTTTTTACACAATGGAGTATTACTCAGCTATTCTTAAAAAAAAAAAAAATGCCACCATGAAATTTGCAGGCAAATGGGTGAAACCAGAAAAATCCTCTTGAGTGTGGTAATACAAACGCCTAAAAATAAATATGGTATGTTTTCACTTGTGTCTGGATATTAGCCATTGAATAAATGATAACCAAAGCTACAATCCACAGACCCGGAGAGCTTAGGTATAGAAGAAGGAAGTGGGATGAGGCATGTGAATCTCCATACAAGGGGTAAGTAGGATAGATTTTATGGGTGGACGTAGAGGAGGGGGGTGGAGGATCAGGTAGGAAGGGAGAGGGGAGATGGGATTGAGGGAGGGAATGAGGGGAGAGGCACCTAGACTTGAAAGGCATTTGAGTGGACGTAGAAACCTACTGCAGTGTAAACTTACTATGGTACATGAAGATGAACCTAATGAAGTGTCCTAATAATAAGGGAGACAGAACTGCAACTGGCCGTTTCTTGTTACCAAATGACACTTTGAGTGCCAGGAATGTGTTTCTTACAACGGAGTAATTGGCTGAAAGGGTCCAGTAGAAATCCCTAAACAACTCTGTCTGCTGCTCTTCACAAACTGATAGCAAGTCCATATTAAACGAAGACAATGGCTACACAGCTCACTGAACATGTAGAAGTAGAGCTGGTGCCTACATAGAACATTCACCCAGTGTCCTAGGGTCGACACTATGAAAAGACGAAACCTGAGAATAATAGACATTGAGGAAAGAGAAGATGCCTGACTCCAAGGCCCAGAAAATATTTTAAACAATATCATAGAAGAAAAATTCCCAAATTTAAAGAAGGAGATATCTATTAATATACAAGAGGCCTACAGAAAACCAAGTAGAATAGACCAGAAAAGAAAAACATCCCATCACATAATAATCAAAACACAAAATATACAGAACAAAGAAAAAAATTTAAAAGTGGTGAGAGAAAAGGGCCAAGTGATATTTAATGGCAAACCTATCAGAATTACACCCAACTTCTCAGCAGAGACCATAAAAGCCAGAAGGGCCTGGACAGAGGTCCTGCAAACTCTAAGAGACCACAGATGCCAGGCCAGACTACTATACCCAGCAAAACTTTCAATAACCATTGATGGAGAAAACAAGATATTCCATGACAAAATCAAATTCAAACAATATCACTCCACAAATCCAGCTTTACAGAAATTAATAGAAGGAAAACTCCACCCCAAAAGGACAAGCTACAAGCAAAACCACACAGGAAATAGATAACTACACCATCACAAAACACAACCATGCAAACACTCTACTGCAACCAACATCAAAATCAAGGAACTTAACAGTCACTGGTCACTAATTCCTCTCAACATCAACAGTCTCAATTCTCCAATAAAAAGACAGACTAACTGAATGGATGCATAAACAAGATCCAACATTCTTCTGCATTCAAGAAACACATCTCAGCCACAAGGATAGACATTGCCTCAGGGTAAAAGTCTGGAAAAAATATTCCAAGCAAATGGTCACAAGAAGCAAGCTGGTGTAACAATTCTAATATCCAATAAAATAGACTTTCAACCAAAATTAATCAAAAGGGATGAGGAAGGACACTTCATACTCATCAAAGGGAAAGTCAACCAAGATGACATCACAATTTTGAACATCTATGTTTCCAATACAGGGCACCCACTTTTGTAAAAGAACTATTAACAAAGCTTAAACCACACATTGATCCCCACACATTAAAAGCAGGAGACTTCAACACCCCACTTTCACTGAAGGATAGGTCATTGAAATAGAAATTATGCCAAGAAATTATGACATGAACCAACATCATGAATCAAATTGATTTAACAAATATCTAGAGAACTTTTCACCCAAACACAAAGGATTACACCTTCTTCTCAGCACCCCAATGAAACCTTCTCCAAAACTGATTACATAGTAGGTCACAAATCAAGCCTCAACAGATACAAGAAAATTGAAATAATACCTTGTATCCTATCAGATCACCGTGGCTTAACGCTGGACTTCAACAACAACAGAAATAACAAAAAGCCTACACACACACATGGAAAGTAAATAACTCTCTACTTAATGACACATGGGTTAGGGAAGAGAAAGATAGAAATTAAAGACTTCCAGAAATTCAATGAAAATGAAGAAACAAATTTGTGGGACACATTGAAAGCAGTGCTAAGAGGAAAATTTATAGCACTAAGTGCCTTGATAAAGAAAATGGAAACTTCCCACATAAGCAACTTAACGACACATCTGAAAACCCTGGAAAAAAAAAGCAGAAACACCCAAGAGGTGTAAATGCCTGGAAATAATCAAACTCAGAGCTGAAATTAATAAAGTAGAAACCAAGAGAATAATTCAAAGAATCAACAAAACCAGGAGCTGGTTCTTTGAGACAATCAAGAAGATGGACAAACCATTAGCCAAACTAACTAAAAGGCAGAGAGACACTATCCAAATCAACAAAATCAGAAATGAAAAAGGAGACATAACAACAGACACTGAAGAAATACAAAGAATCATAAGATCCTACTTTAAAGGCATTTGTGCCACAAAATTTGGAAACCTAAGGGAAATGGACAATTTTCTTGATTGATTCCGCTTGCCAAAATTGAATCAAGATCAGATAAACAAATTAAATAGTCCTAATTCTCCCATAGAGATAGAAGCAATCACTGATAGTCTCCCAAGCAAAAACAGCCCTGGGCTAAGCAAGTCCTTAATAGTTCCTGCCTCACAAAAATGTCTGTCAGATATATTGGGCCAGAAGGCTGAAGATAATGCTCCAACATTATAAAGAGTTTTGGGTGACTCTTTAGGTAGCAAACTGTCTCTGACATCTTCTTATTTGGAAAGCTACTAACCTGCACTGCTGGTATACTCAGGTCATCAATTTTATTCTTTCTCAAGTCTCTGATGGGGTTGAAGACCAGGTAGTTTAGTTTTACAATTAAGCTTAGTTTTTTAGGGGATAAAATGTTTTTAGGTCTAGATAGATGTTTTAAGTTGATAATGACACAATATGGCAGATATTGATTTACATTCCAAATTTTAGATGCACCAAGATAGGAAAGATGTTTTCTTCAAGGATGTCAAATACAAATAGCCAGAACATTAAGAAAGTAACATTTATATGATTCCTGATTGTGTCATCATTCTTCTTGCTGTAAGTAGTTTATTGTATATATGTATGCAATCTAAATGTATATCTAAAAATATAAAAAAATAATAAAAAATGAAAAAAGAACAACAACAAAAAACAAATGGTCGTAGACCTAGAGGAGGGGAATAGGGTGAAAGCCAGAAGGAGGGAGGAATGGGAGGATACAAGTGATGGGATAACAATTGAATTGTAATATGAATAAATTAATAATATTTTAAAAAGTAAAAAAAAAAAAAAACAAATGGAACCACACATGGTCTATTGTCAGACTGTAATGGAATAACTGAGCTGAGCCAATCCCCTAGTGACAGCCTTCTGTTAAATTCCACCCTGCTCTTTGCAGATTAAGGCACCCTCTGTCTTTCCAGAGCCCTATTTTCTGCTTTCTTCACCTTTTCCCAATTGGGCCTGTCCCATCTCTCTGCCATGCCGCTATTGTCATCACTGCACAGTACTGGAGGCAATCACAGAGGCTTCTGTTTCTCTGCACTTTTACCCAATCTACTCTGTGCCCTGCTCTACTAAGTCTTGTCCTGTTGTGCTCTACTCTGCCCCTTCTCCCCAGTCATGCTCATGTGCAGGTACTGAATCCCCCGTCCCTAGGTGCCAGACACTGTGTTCCCAGAAACTCACCCCCAATATTGTTTCAAAGGACTGGTTAATGTTTGGAATTGTGGTCCTGCTGCAGCCAGGGACCAGGATGACATCTCTGGAAAGTGCTGTCTCTGGGAGCCATGTAGATGTGAGTGGCCTGTGCTGCCAACTGAGGTCATGTTGATGTCTGTGAGCTGTGATGCTGCTAAGGGCCATGCTATGAAAAGCTCATGAGTTTGTCAAGGCACCTCACTGAGGTAACAGGTGGTAACCTATTGCTAGGCTGTGGGATGGGGAGGAGACTCTTTGATTGTTCAGCTGCCTGAAAAGAAGCAGGAAACATCTTGGTAAAAAGCTGTCCTTGGATTAAGTGGTCTCTTGTAAATGACTCCAAGATGCAGGATTTCCATGACATAGGGTCACAACTGTATATCCAAAAGGAATTCAAGTGAGTTTTTTTTTTTTTTTAATTTAAAGTGTAGCAGAAGTCAGAGTGGCAAGGCCAAGAGTTCTGGGGGTGTTGTTTGCCAAAATTCCAGTTGCCAGATGACTGAACATCTTTCCTGCGTTTCCTGTGGGCATTGCTTGACAAAGTTTCAGTACCTGGAAAACTTGGATTGACCCTCTTCCTTCCTTAGTGGAAATTTATTCATGTTCAAGGCTTCTTTCCAAATGTTAGAGTGGGAATAATTATAACAAAAGCTGGTGTTAATAAAAATTAATAAAACTAATGGTGGTTCCCTGGGGAAAGCAGCTTTGCAAAAAAAAAAAAATTGAGTCTTCCATAGAATCTATTTAGATTTATTGGTTATTAATGATATTAGTAAGCATAAAAATCTGAGAAATTCTTTAAATAGAAAAATTAGGGTCTTTTCTCACAGCCATATCTAAGGGAAACAGCAAAGGTCATAGAGTCAGCGCAGCTGAGTGATGTAATTACTGTGATAGGGTCCCCTGATTTTTGGCGTTGATCTCTACGTGTCACATACTTGGCAGGCTTTTATTATTTGTACAACTTGGGGATATTGGATTAATGGAAATCTTCTTATGAATCGTTTATGCTGCCTCCACAGGGTGCTGCTTCTAAGCTTCCCTAGGAATGTGCTGATCATACTATCCCACCTGCTTTTAGGGAGCTGCCTTTATCTGGCCCTGCTTCAAGGGCTTCCTTATTCCGTGGAGGCAGTGCCTCAACCAACTATCCCAGAGACCTCCTTATGAGGCTCTGACTCAAAGATACTCTTTGGCACATCTGCCCCTGGATGTTCCTTATTCAGGAACAAGACAATCAAAACAAAGTAGACTTGTAACGGTAAACAGTATCCAGCCATGGGCTAGAGAAGTTGGCAGCAGATCAAATGAAAAGCCTCTTCCCTGGAATGATGAATGAAGAATGGTGTGGATCAATGATAGGAGAATAAAATATTAAGACCTCCGTTTCTTAGAAAAGGTTGACTCACACAAGGCCACTATGGTGACGTATGACCAAGGAACAAAGAATTCCAAGATAGATATATAAATAAATTTGACAAATAAATAAAATAGAAACATTGTAGTATGGTAGAAATTGAATAATAACTGCAGCAACTTTGACCTGAAGATTTTATTTTGGGCCTAGTAACAATTCATACTCTGTGACTATTAAAAGTTGATAATGCACTGCTTGGGACATGGAAATCTGCCTAGGTTGACTTGGATATTTTCTTTTGTCTAGTGCACTTGAAACTGCAAGAGTTATGAGCCTGAGAGCAGGCTGTCATGTTTTGACAAAATATGGCCTTGGAACTTCAATCTTGTTAAATGTTGGGTTATGGGGTTAATGAAGAAAAGTGATTGTAAAAGACGACTTTTTCAATGATGACTTAATTTATGACCAAGTGGAAGGTAAAACATGTTTGGGCACAAAATTGATCTGATCTATGTTTTGGAACACCATGCATCTATCCCTGCCTACGGAGTTCTGTAGAAAAAAAGAAGCACCCTGACTGTCAGTCATTCAGGCTGTACAACTCCTCCTGATCCCCACACCTCACTCATTCCTCCATCTCTTCCCTCATCGTTTTTGCACCCATCCTTTTTCAAGCCCTTCCCTCATCCTGGGGCAGGACCCAGGCACCAGAGGCCTTGGACCAAGCTGATGACTGATTGCAATGAATATTTGCAAGCAAAGAATTATGGACAACAGTATATTGTGGGATACACAGTGACACACTACAGCATCCATATCAGATGTTTTTTTCGTCTTTTGAGGGTAAGGTTGCAATGGTGAAAAGCAGGGATGAGGGAAAATGGCGGTTGGTGGGATTGGGGTACACGATGTGAAATTTACAAAGAACCAATACAAAGTCTCTAAAAGACAGAAAACTGATCTTATACAACTTGCTTTGCCTGCCTGTGAGTAGGGAAACATCCCTGCTCTGCTGGATTCCAGGACAACTTGGAGGTAGAACTGCCTATATTAGGGACATATCTGCCATACAAGACAGTCTTCATGGCCTGCTCTGTGGGGGGAAACCAGAAACTCTGTTCTGATTAATAATTTCTCTTTTCCCCACTTCAGGACAATATTTCAATGAGTCAGAAACAGATGCACATGTATGGCAGGAAGGAGAGCGCATGCTGATGGCACACCTCTCAGGATGCACACATGATGCACTTAGCATGTTTAAGTTTTAACTCATAATTAATTTTTATTATTAATTTTAGTTCAGTTTAATGCATTTTCTTTACAGAGGAATCACTGCTCTACTTGAAACTTTTAGATAAAAAGTTAACCCATTGAACTCATAAATGACTTTCCCACCATTTAACTAAGAAACAAGCATTTCAGAAATTTAGTTTGAGTCTCTTAGCCCAATTTCTTCAATATCTCTTGAATCATCTGCATTTATGACATCTCTCTCCTCCCGTGTTAGCAAAGCTCAGGTTTAGGGCATACAGCATATCTTCCAGTTCTCTCTTTCCATCTCCATCATTACTGCCTAGGGACAGCACAGATACGGTAGTTGACTGGAGAATGGGTGATGTCACTTTTGAAGGCCAAGGTCAGTTTTTCATTGATTGGGGCCTTGAAAGTAAATTTTTGCATAAGAACAGTGAAGAAAATGAACAGCTCAGACCTGGCCAGTTGTTCTCCTGGGCAACCTCTCTTTCCTGTGAGACACAAACAGAAGATGAGTCATTTTCTCAGCTGACTTTGGTACATCAAGGGACTGGTATCTCCACCTTCCTACTGCAAATCCTGAGCTGACCTTGGGCTTTGTGTCCAGCTGGCTATGTCTAGCCTCTTCCTCATTTGTCTATTAGTGCCTGCTTCAAACTTTGGCATGGCAATATACCTGAGATTGTGTTTTCACTTTGCCAGCACAAAGACTTGTCATTTTCTCAGGTATCCTGGTTCCTTGCATTGAATGTTGATATGAGGAAGACCTGAGCAGCAGACATTCTCAAAAGTCTGGGTGTGCTCATCCTGTGTACATGTGTGTATATGTGTATGGATGCCAAAGGACAGCTATGAGTGCTAATCCTCAAGTGCCATGTCCCCCACCTTTTATTGATGGGGCCCTAACTCTTTGGAATTTGCTCTAGGTCAACACACACACACACACACACACACACACACACACACACACACAGAGTATTCATCAAAGTGTTTGTATAAACATATATATTTGTGTCTATATCCATTGTTATATCCATTCTTGTCACTCTCTATTGAATATCTGTGTTCACATGGGTGATCTCAGTTGATCCGGGGCAACTCCAGCACTTCACTGTTCTCTTCCTCAGTGAACATCTTCATCAAGTATCCCAACAGCACTACAGCACTGCACACAGTCTCTCTAAGCCATCTTTTAGCCCCTGTTAGTGTGGATGTGTTTGTGCATATATGAGCTCATCATATTTACATGTGTGTGTGTGTGTGTGTGTGTGTGTGTGTGTTTATGCCAGAAGACAGAGAAGGGTGTTGATCCCCACACGACATAGTCACCTTTTAAAAATAAAGTCCTAACTCTTTGCAACTTGCCAAGTAAGTCAAGCCACTGAGTCCCAAGAGATACGCCTTTCAAGTGCTAGGATTATAAACCCATGCCCTCATGCTCCATGATTTTTTATGTGAGTTCTGGAGATCAAATTATTCTATGCTTCCAAGGCAAGCACTTTACCAAGTGAGATGTCTGCTCTGCCACCAAGTGTTTTATTTCTTTCAAAGTAGTACATTTTCTGACTGAAAAAGTTAAATATTAAGGAAAAGAAATGTGTAAACTATAAAGACATTGCTTAGACCAGCATGAGGATAAAACTATTATTAATATTTGGACATATTTTATACTATACTCATGGGGTTTACAAAAAGAAGATAGTGGCAGGAATTACAGTATGCACCATTTTCTGCAGGCAACTATACAAAGTTGCATTTGTTTTCAATGACATTAAACATTCTAAAATTTTCTGATGGATGCATGTTACCTTTCTTATTTGCCCAGTATATATTGTTAAGGAAATAGAATGTGTACAGACCCAAAGAGGGGCATAGTAAATGCAAATGTGCTACAAGGATGATGACATCTTATGTTACATTGTGTTTTGGCTATTGTGTTTCATTCATCTCTGGTTTTTCATGCTCCTCCTGCTGCCTGTCTTGAATAACATGACTAGACACTTATTAAATTCCCAAGTAAGAATCCCCATACCTTGATATGCGAAAGGTAGAAGTCAGGGTTAGCAATATGACCTGTCTGCAGCCCCATCTGTGCCAGTGCCTAAGCCACTCCTCAACATGAATCTGAGCCTTCGTAGTCTGGCAACTCTCTCTTACTTCCTGAGTATGGCCAGGTAGGTGGAAACTTGTTGTTCGGCATAGAGCATATGATGAAAAGCTTGGCCTGTGTGATAGGTAATCTTCCTTACCATGGTAGTTTAGGTAAGACTGCTCCCCGTAAACTCACAGTTTTGGTAAGAATTAGGATGCATGACTAGTTGGAGGAGGTGTGTTACAAGAAGTGAGCTTTGAAGCTTCAAAAGCCACACCAGGCCCAACTTCTTCCTCCCCTCCCCCATCTCTCTCCACTACTCTCCCTCTCTCTCTTGTAGAGGAATTTTAATCCAACAACATGGCTGCTCTGATCACATCTAAAGACTTCTAGATGAGCATGGTCCAGCTGAACACAGAAACTCCCTTAGTATACACCTTTATCTCCAAACAATGAAGGTAAAGTTAGTTTGTAGAAAGAAGCATCCATGTTTGAAAGTGATGTCTAATTAAGAGGCAGACAAAATGAGAAATAAGAGAAAGATTTGACAGAGTAGGATATGCTCATCTCTCACAAGAACAGAGAGGAAAGAGAGGCAACCTAAGAGTGAGCAGTACAGAGAGATAGGAGAGAGAGGAGGGCAGTTCATTGAATGCATTTCAGTTGAGTTCAGGCAATGCAGTGAGGATTCTTGAGTTCAGTCCAGTGCAGTTTGGTGCAGTTCAGTTGACTGCAATTGAGTTCAGTTGAGCTTCTGCAGTTCCATTCAGTTTTGTTCAGTTCATATAGAGAGGAGGCAGTTTTGCTGGATGAGTTTTACAGAGACAGGTTGAAGAGAGAACAAGATAGGCACAGGTGAAGACAGGATGAGCCAGAGAGTGAGAAGAGGCAGAAGATTAGACTGTTAGAGTTAGTTTGAGGCCAAACAGAGCAATTCATTCAGAAGCTGAGAGAAGGCAGCTTGAATCAGAAGGCAGCTTGGAGAAGAGCCACTCAGTGAACTAGCCACTCAGAGTTCAGAAAGAGCAAGAAAGAGTGATGTTATTCAGAAGTCTCAGCCTGAAATATTCTAGGCCTTGCTAAGATTGTATGGAGGCAAGAAACTTCTTAGACTAGACCAAAGTTGACAGACAGAGGCAACAAACCTCCAAGATGACAAGTAGACAGGCAAATAAAAGTTGCCTTTACATCCCACCACACATACTGCACTTCTCTTTCCTTCTGCTTGTAGATCAGGACCTAAAGTTCTAACTGCTCCAGTGCCACGTCTGTCTGCTTTTTGGGCTAATCTTTGGAATCTGACTTTCTTTCATAAGAGTTTCATTGGTCATGGCATCTCCTCAGAGCAATAAAACAGTGAGCAAGTCAGTTACCATCTTGACAGAGAGATACCTAGAAAACGAGTTCTGTCTGTGAGGTCATTTCAGAGATGACTGAATAAAGGAAATTGAATATAAGAATATAGGTTATTGAGTTGAGAAAAAAACCTGTTCTGACCCTGGATGGTAGCATCCAGTTTGGTATCACTTGCCATTTGGCAAGGCTGCCTCTACCTGAGTCCCTGTCTCTATGTTGCTGTGTCTGCCCATGACCATCACACTCCACCTTCTTCAGCCTCTGAACTTGGGCTCTCTCCATCTCTACAAGAGACTTTCAAGGTTTCAAGTATAATCTATATTATAGGTTCCTCCTATCTCGAGGATTTCAGTTTTTTTTTGTTGTTACTTTCAGACTTGGTAGCACTGGTTACCAAATTCCATCACTCTCTAACTTGTTGAAGGCCATTTTGTCATTATGCACTGGTGATGGTGTAAATAAAAATAGTACTAACAACACATCTTGTTGGCTGTATCTGTGTCTAGATCATCCTGATCAATGTTAGTGTCAGAGTTCATGCTGGCGAAGAAGAATGTCTTTCTGTTTCTCCTTTTACTGCCCTCCATTTTTTCTTATTTCTCTTTACAAATGGCCCAATTCATTGTGGAAAGTGCCACCCCTAAGCAAGTGGTCCTAGGTGTTAAAAGAAAGCATGCTGAGTAAGCCATTGGAACAAG
Source organism: Acomys percivali (assembly GCA_907169655.1). NCBI lineage: Eukaryota > Metazoa > Chordata > Mammalia > Rodentia > Muridae > Acomys > Acomys percivali. Next base: position 155,631,624 of record OU015743.1, read on the forward strand.
CCAGTAAGCTTAGTGCCTCTATGGCTGTGCTTTAGTTTCTTTCTCCAGATTCCTGTCTTGAGTTCTTACCTTGGTTTCCTTCAGTGATCAGGAATTACAAGCTAAATAAACCCTTTTCTCTTCAAGTTAATTTTTGGTCATGGTTTTTATCAGAACCGTAGAGAGCAAACAGGGCATTTCAATTACTGAGGAGTATTGGAATTCTAGAATAATTAGTAGGGGAAAACCTACACTTTAACAGTTGCCACCCCCAACTCTGAGGATAGCACAAGATGTAGCCTGCACTAATATGTCTCTTATAGTATCAGTGAAGGGTTTACCTTCTCAAGGATGCACTTTCATTGCTCATTTATGGACTTTCATTGGAGAATGCAGTCACTCTACTGGGAATCTTGAATGATACTACAATGTTCACTCTGGCTATGTAAATTGAACATGTGTAGTTGAGCTTTTGTTAACTTGTTGGCAACAAATACCATTTACAGGCTTGGTTGCCAACTATGGCACTATGGGGGTGCAGAAGATAATTAAGTAGGTGTGTGTCTAAGTTAAGGCATTTGAGCCAGGTCTCTAATTGGATATCCACAATCTGGTAGCATCCTTTCCTTGCTTTCTGCTAATAATGAGGTGGCCACATCCTTCAGCCAAACACTTCTAATAAACACTCAGTGTCATTTAAAGGCACAGGCCTCTTGGCCAGCTGAGCACAGACAGAAACTGATGAAACCATGACCCAAAGAAGTTGGGTCCATAACTCCTAAGAAGTTAATCATCTCAGACCTAGTTTCAGTAAAGGAAGTTTGACAAACATAGCCTCGGCTAAAGGCTATTCAGACAATTTCTCTTCTACCAAACCCAAGAAAATCTATGTGTGTGTTGATGATTTCACTTTGCAGCTGGTGTGGAAGGAACAAATACAAGAATGGATGGTATATGAAGCCACTATCAGGGAAACACTTTGCAGTATGAAGAGAATACATGTATTCAGGCTTTACTTGTCCTGGAGGATGATCTTCCTATGAAAGCCATGAGGATACTCTGTCATTCCTTTCACTGCAGTCCTCAGAAAGAACACATAAAGTACTTATGGGGGATGTAAGAAGAGTCATATTTCTAGACTTTCCAGACATGATTCAATAAATTAACATAATTAGAAAAATGAAATACAAAGCTGAGATTTTTTTGAGCTACAGTTGAAATCTTTTTAATTTTTGCGAACATAGAGTCTGGACAGATGTCCTGTATCCTGCCATATTTCCTACTACAGTGCATTGTGAAATGCCAACAAAGTTGACTGAGAAGTACAAGGAAAGGCCAAAGGAACAGAAGCACTTCCATCTTAACATCACCTGGGAAGCACCAGATTCTGCAGCTTGACTTCTCTTTAGTATCTAGTCACCTTTTTGAGACAGTGTTAGGAAAACACAAGGTTCAGTTTGAGAAAATGTGGTAAACACTGAGCTACAGCACATTTGCTGGGTTCTGCGTCTTTGTCTCTGGGTAGTACTCACTGATTCCAACATGAAAGGCTGCAGTGGGACATGTGCTGCTAGGGGCATCTCTGCCTCATCTTCTATCCCACTGCTTTCATGACTCAAATGTGTTTTGAAATGTAATATATGTTCAATGCATACTTACAGAACTAAGAAACTGCAAAATTATTTGGAAATATATGTGCAATGCCTAGAAGCTGATAACTGTAATATACTAGGAAAGTTGTTGCTGGTTCAGCAACTGTAAGACTACAAGTATTTGTTCATAATTGGCTGGAGCGAAAACAAAGAGTGGGTCATTATTACATTTCCTTAACTGACTATCAAGATGCCAAACACAAATTATTTACCTAGATTTTTTAAAAAGCATGCTTAATGCCATAAAAGATAAATGACTTGGTCAAGGAGTTCTGGTATAAGCCAGGACCCAATCTAGTTGTGCAAATTTCAATTATAACTATTGATTGACATTCACATTGTAGTGAGTGGGTATCCACTCTCTCATGCTTCCTTGCTATCACATTACAAATCTGAGACATTTACCTTTGAGAGCTCATTACTTAAAAATAATGTTGACATTTAATGACTTTGAAAAGATGGCATATATTTAGATTTCTTTGTGACAAGGAGGCAGAGAGATTTGGTCTATGTTTCTAGTGCTATGGAAAACAAATCAATGGAAGCCAAAATTCCCATCAGAGGCAAGGGAGAGCCTGGGACACAGGAGGGGTGTGAAGCAGTCATAGGTCAAGAGAACACCGGGAAGCAAACAACACCCTGGAGGTGCACTGGCTGGAGCTATATGGAGGTGGTCAAGTTAGACTGGAGATCTCTAGGCAGAAAAGAATGGAAGGGATCAAGTAGGATTCTGACCTGTTTCCTTCTCAGTAACACTCACCCATTGAGAATGGTAGAAAAGATTCTCTCTTCTTAAACTGTCCATTCTCCAAAAAGTGCTCAGGATTGAATTGAACTGGTCTGGAGTGGCCCACTCTTTGGGGTCCCTGTGCAGAGCAGTCAAATTGGTCAGGATCATGGTACCCTAAGCATAAATCAAAATGTAAGCCTTGATGCGTAGAACAGTCCCAGAATAAGGACAGGTGATCCAATATCCCATTCCTCTTCATACCCTCAGCTCCCCACAAAAATCCCATCTTTAGTTCAGATCAATGATGGATTGTGTCCTTAGGGTATTCCAGGGCCATTAAGACTTCCCTTTATTACAAAATGCTGGTCTGTGGGAAGAGGTCATTATGTGATCTGGAGAAGACATGTGATCATCCATGGGAAATAATGGGACAGGTTGTAAATAACCAAGAACCCAGCTACGTTCTACAGTGAGAACTATGGATATTTACAAAAGAAACTGTGTGTCTCCCACCGATCCCTGCTTCTATTTTCTTAGCTGCACCTGAACCAAGTCCCACAGCAGGGTTTGGAACACATCAATCACGCAGAGGAAGCAAGCCAGGTCCATCAGCCTCCTCCTGGTGCCTGGAGTTCCCAGACTGTGCCTTTACCTCACATTGACTCACACACCCTATTCTATCACCTGAACCATTTTCTCAATCTCTCTGATTTTATCATGTCAGTTATAATTTCCCAATACCACCTTATTGCAAGCTTGCCCCTTCTTCTCTCAGATGCACATTTGCTCCACAGCCACCAATTAAGTATGCCAGGGTTACAACATAACCACATCACACCCCCCCTCCCTTCATTGTCATTATCCACTGGGTAGACTGTCTACATCAGTTTGAGTGTGAAGAGACATTATTTGCTTCTCCAGGACTAGTTTCCCTAAACTATCTTGGTTGCTGTCACCTGTTTTGTTTTTGTAATAGCTGGGTTTCCTATTAATTGCAATCCTCTTTAAGCATTGTTTCCCCTGTCATAGACACCCCCTCCACCCCTGTGTTGTCTGACTAAAGTCTGATGCTCCTCTTATTCTCAGTACCAACATGTTCCCCTTTTGAACCTCTCTGATTTTTTTCCAGGTACCGTTTTTCACTCCAGTCTATCTGACTCTAGACATGACTGGGATGCTTTCTTCTGGGCATTCTCGTGATTTATACTCTGGCATTTACATGTTTATTTTTCAGGGTGTTTTACAGACAGAGAAAATCTTCAGATGTGCAAAGAATATTAATTATAACTCATATATGGGGCACGAGTCTCCCTGAGCCTGGTCCCTCTGTCTTTGAGTACTGCACATTATTCTGTATCAGGGCTTCCTCCGCACTGTAGAGATGTAGGATTCAGTGCCACGAGAGATTAAAACTTAGAGTCAGAGCGTGATCAGAGATGCAGCCACTTCTGGAACTAGGCACACGGAGGTCAAAGCCATGGTTCTCTCTGTCCATTGCAAATTATTCAGTTAGATATTCTATCCAGAATGACTCTTAGATTTTTACATTGAGTACCCATTTCAGAAGTCATATGTTGATGTGGTTTGTTCTTGCGGGTTAAGTGTATGGCTGCAGATGTGTTTCCATGGTAGACTCTGTGATCCTAACTCTGAAGGCCTTCCTGGGGAACAATCCATTAGAGCAAATGGACAGAGCCTACCCCTCACAGTTAACCTTGATTCTGGACTTTGGCAATTGGTAATTGTCTAAGAGATTACAAAAGAACACCACTGATAATAGTAGCTGTGAGGACACCAACAGAGATCATTTTCTAATGTCAGCAGACTTCCCCTGACGCGTGCGGTAGACCTGGGTGGAATGTAAGTAGTGAGGAGACAGTCTGCTGCAGGCTTTCCTTCTGCCTCTTGGCCACCAGCATGAAGACTGGTCAGCTGTGCCTTCCCCATGCTGCCATGCTGAATTGAAACCTTGAGCATTTATTTTGTCCCTGCCAAGGAATTTTGTTTACAGAATTACACATTCCAGTTTACAGAAAGAATGGAATGTGTGTTGTCTGGAGAGCTTTCTGCAGAAACCCTGAGTAGATACTAAGCTGGGGTCTGCATATGGCCCTGCAAACAGAGGGAGTGTAAGAGGAACCCATGTACAAAATTACAAGGGAGATATTTCAGTATCCAACACAGCAAGTCCTGGGAAGTATCAGCCATCAAAACAGGTTTTGTTGCAGATCCCAATCCTTAGGAAATTGTATGTTGTAGTAGAGAGATCTTATTTAAGGTTATTTTACTGAGTCTCACCTTTCTAATGTGTAAAGTGGGTTCAATATTTAAGAAAAGAGGATGAAGACAGTTTGTAATGAATAAGCATCCTCAGCACAACTATCTGCTTTTTTCTCTCCCTCCCTTATAATTAATATTTCATTTCAAAATGTTTTCTTTATGAAATGGAAAGTTCTCAACTATGGGAAAGTAAGCAGAAGCTGGAAAACCACCTAAGAGCACACATGTGCCCAAGAAATACTGACTCCCACGACAGCATATTAGTACAGGCTTTGTGAGGATGTTCTCTAGCAAATAATGCCAATGTGGACTTAACAAATTCGACTGAGGAATCTTCCTTTCTCTGATCCCCACAGTACACATAAATATCGCTTATAGACATTGGAGGAATGCTCACACTTTGTTATAAATAATATCTCTCTTCCATATATATATATATATATATATATATATATATACCAAGGATGGACTGAAGGTCAGAAGCTGAGATTGCAAAGTTACCTTCGGCAGGTGGAACCCAGCCAATGTGATATCAGTTGTTACTTCCCTGGGAACATTCAAAGGGACAATGTTGCCCATCCTCTGCACCTCATGGACGACAGCATTGGAGTAGGGCATGGACTCTCGGTCATCTGTGCTTGGCTGTCTCTTCTGGCCAATTACTCTATCAATCTCAGCCTGCACTTTCTCTGCAGGAAAACAGGGCACTCTGTTAGCTTCAGAGCTTAGTGCTTTCTTCTGCAGACAGAGAAGTTGTCTCCAAGACTTTATCTTTTTATAAAGAAACACTGTGGTTCTCATCTCTTTAAAGAACTGATTTGAAAAACTTTCAACTGCATTTTTTTCTTGGGCTACAAAATAACCACATTTCTAGCTACTAATACCTGAACAGCTATGATCATCAAATCCATAATTATAATAGTAGCCACTCAGGCTTTGGCAAATAAGTTTCCTTCATCTAATGGTTTAGAAAAAGTAAAAGCTTAGTATTCAGAGTTTAAGAGTTTGGCATAGCTACAATCAAGGCACCAGGATATTTGTTATCTGATAAGGACTAATACTCTGTTTCCAGATGACAAAGCTTTGCTGTGCCCTAAGGAGAAAAGAATCTCTTTGGTTCCTGTTTTTTTTTAAAGAGAAAATTAAAAACTATTATGTCTTTCTATTTGTGTTCATTGGCACATGTTCCAAAATTAATGAATAAAGTGCAAGGACAACTTGTAGGAGTCAGCTCTCTCTCTTTGTGCCGTCTGAGTTCCAGGGATTGCGCTCAGGAGGTCAGGCTTGCAGCCAGTGCCCCCATCAGATTACCCATCTCATTGGCCTGTCTGATGTCTCTCTAAAAGGCCTCTAATCACCACTGTATTGATACCTGATTTTCATGAAATGAATTCAAAAGGAAGAATACAAACTTTCATACTTCCTAATATCTATAGACTGTGCTTTCCTAAGGAGATGTATCAGAGTGGAACATACACTGCAAACTGTTAGTGAAAATTGTTTCTGCGGATGCTACTTATATTCTTCCATGCTCAAGTTTTATAATCTGATTATGGAGAATGAATAGGCCCCATTTTAAGTATGTTTTATTAATCACATGAATTTTCTTTTCTTTTTTTTTCACAATAAACACTGAATATTTATTTAAATCTTCCCCTTCCTCTATCACCATTCCAGAAGCAACTCAGTCAAGGGATCAGATTTTTGCACATGTCCAAAAGCACTGGAGGAACATAGTGCATATCAGGTATATCACGGTGTGCAAACAGTTAAGCTCTGCTACTTAATTCTTATGGAAATTCTATTTCCTTAGGACTGTGATAGCATCTCAGATTAGAAATAGTGATTTATGGCATTTAACCAATTTGTCCAAATCCACACAACTAGTAAATGACTTTGGAATCAGATAGAACTTCATATACACTCTTTTTGTTTCCTTTTTTAAATTTAATTAATTTATTCTTGTTACATCTCAATGGTTATCCCATCCCTTGTATCCTCCCATTCTTCCCTCCCTCCCATTTTCCCCTTATTTCCCTCCCCTATGACTGTTCCTGAGGAGGATTACCTCCCTCTGTATATGCTCATAGGGTATCAAGTCTCTTCTCGGTGACCTGTTGTACTTCTTCTAAGTGCCACCAGGTCTCCCCCTCCAGGGGACATGGTCAAATGTGAGGCACCAGAGTACGTGAGAAAGTCATATCCCACTCTCCACTCAAGTGTGGAGACTGTTCTGACCATTGGCTAGATCTGGGTAGGGGTTTAAAGTTTACCGCCTGTATTGTCCTTGGCTGGTGCCTTAGTTTGAGCGGGACCCCTTGGCCCAAATCTGCCTATCATAATGTTCTACTTGTAGGTTTCTAGGACCCACTGGATCCTTCTACTTTGCTATTCTCCCATGGTTCTCTCATCTAGAGTCCCAATAGGGTGTCCTCCCCTCTGTCCCAGTTTCCTGGTAAGGGAAGGCTTTTGTGGGACATGGCCCTTGGGCTAGTATGCAGATATAAGTGAGTATATACCATTTGAGTCTTTCTGCTTCTGGGTTAACTCACTCATTATGATCATTTCTAGCTCAATCCATTTATCCACAAATTTCGGGAATTCCTTGTTTTTAATAGCTGAGTAGTATTCCATAGTGTATATGTACCACAGTTTCTTTATCCATTCTTCTACTGAGGGACATTTAGGCTGTTTCCATGATCTGGCTATTATGAATAAGGCTGCTATGAACATGGTTGAGCAAAGTTCCTTGTTGTGTGCTGGTGCATCTTCTGGGTATATTCCAAGGAGTGGAATAGCTGGATCTTCAGGAAGCCCTATTCCAAGTTTTCTGAGATAGCACCAGATAGCTTTCCAAAGTGGTTGTACAAGTTTGCATTCCCACCAGCAATGAAGGAGTGTTCCTCTCTCCCCACATCCTCTCCAGCATGTGGTGTCGCTTGAGTTTTTGATCTTAGGCATTCTGATGGGTGTAAGATGGAATCTCAGAGTTGTTTTGATTTGCATTTCCCTGATGACTAAGGAGGTTGAGCATTTCTTTAAGTGTTTCTCAGCCATTTGATATTCTTCTGTTGAGAATTCTCTGTTTAGTTCCAAGCCCCATTTCTCAATTGGGTTATTTGGTTTGGTGGTGTTTAATTTCTTGACTTCTTTATATATTTTGGATATTAGACCTTTGTCAGATGTAGGGTTGGTGAAGATCTTTTCCCAGTCTGTAGGCTGTTGCTTTGTTCTCTTGACGGTGTCTCCAGCCTTACAGAAGCTTCTCAGCCTCATGAGGTCCCATTTATTAATTGTTGACATTAAGGCCTGGGCTGTTGGTGTTCTGTTCAGGAAGTTGTCTCCTGTGCCAATATGTTCCAGGCTCCTCCCCACTTTTTCTTCTAAGTGACTTAGTGTTTCTGGTTTTATGTTGAGGTCTTTAATCCACTTGGATTTGAGTTTTGTGCAAGGTGACAAATATGGGTCCAGTTGCATTTTTTTACACATAGACATCCAGTTAGACCATCACCATTTGTTGAAGATGCTATCCTTTTTCCACTGAATGGATTTGGCTTCTTTGTCAAAAATCAAGTGACCATATGTGTGTGGATTCATATCTGGGTCTTCAATTCGATTCTACTGATCAACCAGACTGTTGCTGTGCCAGTACCATGCTGTTTTAATTACTATTGCTTTATAGTACAATTTGAGATCAGGTATGGAGATTCCTCCACAGCACCTTTTATTGTACAAGATCGTTTTTGCTATTCTGGGTTTTTTGTATGAAGTTCAGAATTGAACTTTCAATGTCTTTAAAAAATTGTGTAGGTATTTTGATAGGGATTGCATTGAATCTGTAGATTGCTTTTGGTAGGATGGCCATTTTACTATGTTAATTCTCCTGATCCATGAGCAAGGAAGATCCTTCCATCTTCTCATGTCATCTTCAATCTCCTTCTTCAGAGTTTTGAAATTTTTTTCAAACAAGTCCTTCACTTGCTTAGTTAGAGTAACTCCTAGATATTTTATATTGCTTGTGGCTAATGTGAAGGGTGTGGCTTTCCTAATTTCTTCCTCTGCAAGCTTGTCATTTGTGTATAGGAAGGCTACAGACTTTTTTGAGTTAATTTTGTATCCAGCCAAATTGCTGAAAGTGTTTATCAGCTGTAGGAGTTCTCTGGTGGAATTTTGAGGGTCACTTATGTACACTATCATATCATCTGTAAATAGGGATAGTTTGACTTCCTCCTTTCCCATTTGGATACCCTTGATCTCCTTTTGTTATCTTTTTGCTCTGGCTAGAACTTCGAGTACTATATTGAAGAGATATGGAGAGAGTGGGTAGCCTTGCCTTGTTCCCGATTTTAGAGGAATTTCCTTGAGTATCTCACCATTTACTTTGATTTTGGCTATTGGCTTGCTGTATATAGCCTTTATTATATTGAGGAAAGTGCCTTGTATCCCCGATCTCTCTAAAACTTTAAACATGAATGGGTGTTGGATTTTATCAAATGCTTTCTCTGCATCTAAAGAGATGAGCATGTGATTTTTTATTTTCAGTTTGTTTATATGGTGGATTACATTGATGGATTTCCATATATTAAACCATCCCTGCATGCCTGGGATGAAGCCTACTTGGTCATGATGAATAATATCCTTTATGTGTTCTTGTATTCGTTTTGCAAGAATTTTATTTAGTATTTTTGCATCGATGTTCATAAGAGAAATTGGTCTGAAATTCTTTTTCTTTTTTGAGTCTTTGTGAGGTTTAGGTATCAACGTCACTATGGCCTCATAGAATGAATTTGGTAACATTCCATCCAATTCTATGTTTTGGAGTAGCTTGAAGAGTATCGGTATTAAGTTGTCTTTGAAGGTCTGGTAGAATTCTGCACTGAAACCATCTGGCCCTGGGATTTTTTTGTTTGGGAGACTATCAATGATTGCTTCTATTTCTGTAGGGGAAATGGGACTTTTTAGTTTGTTTATCTGTTCTTCACTCAACTTTGGCAAGTGAAATTGATCAAGGAAATCGTTCATTTCCCTTAGATTTTTCAAATTTTGTGGCATAAAAGCCTTCAAAGTAGGATTTTAACATTTAGTATTATTAATATCATTAAAAATGTCTATATTAAATAGTATTAATAATGTTACATAATGTTTATATTATACACTTCGCTCTATCTGTCTACTGAATACTTTTGTCTAGGATTCAGACATCCTGTTTCATCCTTTTATATGTAGAGTGTAACTATAAAATTAAGGATGTTTACTTTTACAGTGTCTATCAAAGTTCCTGATGTAATTGGCCATGCCAAGAATGTTTATTATCTCTATTCCAATTTTTTGTTCCCTCTAACAAATTTCCCCCTGACACACACATACCTAGCAGTCGGCTGTGCACTCAGTGAACTCCACTGCCCTCCTAGGCTCTGCTTACTGGGAGGAAAGCAACGGAGCTGCTGGACTTGGAGCTACCATGAGTGAGAGTTAAAACAAGAACACAAATTAGTGTAGACAATTTGAACAACCAATCTCATTTTTTTCTGCTTCTTTTCAAACTTATAAGTAATGCTAACAAATTCCTTAATTTTTAGTGAGAGCATGCCTGAACTTGAGGAAAAAGTGCTTGTGGAAATATGATAAATGAAAATAAATTCACTTTTGTGTGCATCACAGAGAAGGTGATGTGTAGAAACAGAGGTATTAATGAGAACAACTGAACTTATGAAGGACCAGATTCATTCTCTCTGGATCTGTTGTGTACCCAGCATATGGTAAAGCTAAAATATTTGCTACTATTACCTCCACACATTCCAGAAGAGTTGCCCAAGTTAACATAAACTGTAGCACAGATATGAAAGAAATATGAACATACAGACATCATTAAATATTAACAAATGAACCCAAAGATACTGAAAACAAGTTAAGTGCTACATGTAAAGTTGAAGATTTTTCTTATAAAAATGATCAATGGGCTGAAAGGGCATTCAAATATGCAAATGAATTCAAACAGGACCAGGACTGCAAACTCATTTAGGTGCAAGAAAAAGCCAGCAAAATTAATGAGAAGATCAGTGACATGGGATGAAAAGAGTCAGTAATATGGAAGACACATGCAGCAAATAAACTGAGCATTGGGACAAAACAAAAGAAAAAATGCAAATATTAAGATATAAACAGCTTGATGAGTCAAATTAAAACACATCATGGAAAATATCAGTAATAAACTAAATTTAATAGATGACTACAGGGAATAGAAGACAACATAGAGGAATCTTTGCACTCAAATATCAATAAGAAAAAATAATTAACGTATCCACAATGTCTAAAAACTCCAGGATAAAAATCAAGAAACTAATTCTCTCTGTATAGAGTGCTATATCCATAAAACTATCACTTAACATTGATGATGAGGGCTGAGGAGACGGCTCAGCAGATGAAGGCACTGAGCACTGTTGCAGAGGATCTGGCGTTGATTCCTAGTGTGAAAATGTGGCTTACAGCCCGGTGCGGTGGTGCACATCTGTAATCCCCGGACTATGGGAGGCAGAGACAGGCGGATTGATGTGAGTTCATGGCCAGCCTGGTCTACAAAGCCAGTCCAGGATAGCCTAGGATACACAGAGATATCCTGCCTCGAAAAACCAAACCAAATCAAACCAAACCAAACCAAACCAAACCAATCCAAACAAAACACAATATAACCAAAACAACCTGTGGCTCTCAGCCATCTACACCTTCAGTTTCAGGGGATCCAAGGCCGATTTCTGGCCTCCAACATTATTGCATACATGTGGGGTACAAACTTGCATTCAGGCACACCTCCCATACACATAAAATAGAATGAATTTTTAATTTTCAACTGATAGAAAAACAAGAATATTTCCAGAAGAACAGAAACTAAGGCTATTTAGCTTCACCAAGCCAGCAATGAAGAAGGTGTTAAGCAACAATATCCAGAGAAGAGGAACAAAACAAAAGCAATGTAATTATGAGGACACAGGAAAGACTAAATTTCATTTTTAAAAATCTGCACTAATGAGAGCTATGAAGGAATCCACTGTGATCAACAAGCTTTACAATTTAACCTGTAGTATTAATAAAGAATTAAACAAGGAATAAATATTAATCCAACAAGAAAAAACTGTCTAAATTATAAAAGTTAGTAGGAAGGTTGAACAATAATCTTAAATGTCAGTGCTGCCAACACACACACACACACACACACATACACCAAACAAACAAACAAACAAAAAACCCCACCAGACTGGATGAAGAAACCTAAACTAACATTGTATTTTTCTAAGAAACACACCTTACTCTCATGGACACCCACAAACAGAGTTGTTAGAGAGAAAATACACAATCCACCAATCCCACAAAACAAACACACAAACAGACAACTAAAAACACACTGGGATAACTATTCTGGAATCTGAGAAAGTAGATTTCAAATCCAAACGAGTTGAAAGTGATTTTTAAAAAAGGTATTGAAAATTAGTAAATAGAATATTCATTAAATCAGGACAATTGTAGCTAAATATGACTCAAATCAAATCCAGGGCCACCAGTTTCACAGAAACAACAGTGATGATAAAATGCCAGAGAAGTCTAGTCATAATAATAAAGGATGAGTTTAACATAAGCTGCTCTCATCTTTAAAAGCTACTCTACAATAAAAATAAAAAGAAAAGAAAGTTAAATTACACTGTACATCAAATGCTCTTTGGATCTAGCTACAGGGCATGCCTTACAACAGAAACACTCACCTAAAACCTTCTCTGATGCAGAACACATTCTACACCACAAATGAGGTCTTATCAGACACAAAAGAATCAAAGATATCTGTGGGCCGAGCCAGGGCAACAGCAATAAACATGCCTCAGAGACCCCAAGCCTACCCACAGCACGACAGGCAGCTAAGGAATGCTGAGAAAGAGAGAAACAGTCTTCCCCAGGGAAGAGGTTACCAATTGACTATCCAACACCAAACAGTCATCCTTGAAAACATATTATGTATTCAGGAAAATATATGATTATACACACACACATGAAACAATAATAAAAAAATCGAGGCTGTGAAGTTGAAAAAGAGCAAGGAGGATTTCTTTGAAGTATATGAAAGAAGAAAAGTAAAGGTGGAAATAATATAATTATGTTATAGTAATAAAAATATAACACATACTTTTTATAAAAGGAGGCAATTCTAGTAAATAATAGCATGATTTGTTTTCCTATAAAACATTTTTTTATTGATTATTTATTGAATTTCACATCAAGCACCAAATCTAACACATTTCTCCATCCCTTTGTATTTACATTCTTTTGTTTTTTTAAAAGTATGCTTTATAGATTTCTATCCATTTATTTTAATATTACTGACTTTTTTCTTTTTTAACATATATATTTATTTTATTATACAGGAATAAAACAAACTACATACAGCAGGGAGAAGCATGAGACAATCATGAGTTATATAAATGTTACATTCATAGTGATTTAGTTATTTGTATCCATCAAACTTGAAATTAACATCTTTTCTATCTTGTTGGGTCTAAATTTCTCAATGAAATTCAATATCATATTTCATCTTTATTAATGTAAATCCTTTATCTTGATCTAAAAATATCCACCAACAAACTAACCTTGATTGTAAAACTAAACCATCTGGTCTTCAACATCCCTCAGAGACTTGAGAAGGGATAAAAGTTAAACACCTGTGTGAACTGGTAGTGCAGGTGAGCAGCTTCCAAAATGAAAAATAAAAATGACTGAAGACAGCTTACTTCCTGAACAGTCACCCAACACTCTCTAAAATGTTAGAGCCTTGTCTTCAGCCTTCTAGCCCAATATCTCTCCCAGACCTATTTGCGAGGCAGGAACTATTGAGGACTTGCTTACCCTGTCTTGGCAGAGTTCTGTTGTTGACTGCCTGTAGCTAAGCTTGCCCATTTTTAGGAAGAATTCTGTCTGTGGCAGAAATGAGGACATTTTGCCCAGTGGCTTGTTTGCCACATTTGAAGCCATCTCACTAAGGAGGTTCTTTGATGCTCATCATCATCTTTGAGGTTGGCTGGGTGTTGTGAGGAGTTAACTTGTCTTGCTGTCAAAGAATCTTTAGAATAATAAAAGCATCTTTAAGTGCCATATTCTGTGGGTCTCTGAGGCTTTTGAAGACCTTATTTAACTATTTTACCTTATATATCTATAGAATTATATCTATTAGGCTTAGGATATATATTCTTGTGCTAAATCAGACAATCTGTACCACACAGAACTCTTATTAAGCCTGGAATCTCTCAACATTTAGAAACTGGTCCACAAATGCTATACTTGGCATGCTTAACCATTTTCCCCAATTTTTGGGCCCTTTCTAAGGTATTATTTGCCCCAATTCAGCTTGGAGAAACCTTAAGAGAATAACATACCATTCCCTCTAAGGGGGCTAGGATAGGTTTCTGTTTGCTCTCTTGGTATACAAATGGTTATTTTCATTAGGAGGTGGTTATAAGTTATTATTGGTTTTATACAGAGAGAAAGCTAGCCTGAACTCAGAGACATCTCTCTTTTCCTTTATCTTCCATCCATAGGCAAGAAGAGAGGAGCTGAAAAGAAGGAAAGGGGGCTATAGAAATATAGAGGGAGGATAGAACAGCAGGTAGATGATTGAACCTACTCCTTAACACAAGGCCTTAATGTTACTCACAAGAAGGTTATCTCTAAGTCATTGGTATAGGATTTTGTATATTGATGGAAGTCATGGTCATGTCAAATACTAGTCTGTATCTACCTTCTTACCTTTCAAACTCACCTTGAGAAAAGAAAAGAAAATAAGATAGAATTTTTAAAAAATCAAGTCATGGAATTTGCAGTGTACAAGTCAGTGTGTTTCACCGTATATGCTTTTGCGCATATATCTCTGCTCGAAATGTTCATTGCAGTGCATCATTGGTCTGGTTTGAGGCCTCTGGCTTCTACTACACTATCTGTACTAGAACCTCACAAGAACTCCTCTAAGATATCTTGTTGTTGCCCTGTGTCATGGAGATCCTGTAGCTTTAGAACTGCAGAGATAGCCCTTTGACATGTTGGAGTGGGCAAACTCAGAGCTCTGGATCTGGCCTTGGGAGGCATTTGATTTGGTCAGCCTGCCAGCTCTCCTGAGGCCGTATCACCAGGACAAGCTCCCCAACACTTCTCAGGCTAGTTCACCCAGTGTTGCAGTCCACAGTGGGTCAGGTTTAGCTCTTCTGCTCTCATGTCCTTGGGCCAGCTCACCTGTGCCCACGTTGCAAAGGCCACCTCTACTCTGCTGCCCAGGTGAGGAGCAGGGACTACTCTCCCAAGTGTTGCAGCAGTGGGGGGCAGAGACAGTTCTTCCAATCTCAAGACCTGCCTGGCTTAGGCAGCAAGTGGGGAGGGAGTAAGGAGTTTCCCCCTTGCCCACACCACCCCAATGCATCTGAGGAGTGAGGACAGCTTTCCCAGGATCACACCACTGGTTACCCACCTTGCGACCCTCAGGGTCAGTTCTCCTGTGCTGTCCAGCCAAGGTGCATGGCCCACTCTCTCATTGGTGGTTATTTGTTTTCAAAAAGTAGAAAATTCCGCAAATATTTATATATACCAATGTAAATATTAAAATAGTTCATCTAAATACTATAAATGTTCTATATATGCCAAGTTCATATTATTATAAATGGGTTTGAATCAAATTTAACTTTCAAGATATTATATATTAACATCAAAGTGTCCCCCAAACAAAAACAAAAACCCTGTTTTTGCATCAGTCACAATCCAATATTCTTTCCAAAACATGCAGAGACAGGCAGCTTATAATTACCATTACTGATGCCTCCAAATTGGTGGTCTCATCTGCTAACTTCAGCAGGTCCTGAAACTCATCATCAGAATAATCAAATCGTTCCCCAAAACTGATGGAGCAAATGATATTGGAAATCACATCATCGACCTTGAATTCAGGGTCAAAGGGCTGACCTGGAGGTGGAAATAGGGGTCAGAAATCTTTCAGAGGTAGTGGTCCCCCCCCCCTCTCTCACATATGCACACAAAGTTTACCTTTTGCTTGATACAAAATATGCATAGTAAGGGATAATATGAAAAGCTGTGGCTATAGCCACCTACATGGGGACTGGTTTGATTCATGGGCTTTGTCAATATGGAAAGTCACATAGATAACCAGACTTTAAGCTCAGCATTTTGTTTAATGACCCATATGTGCATTCACCTGCATACCACCTGGGACAGGGATATGTGTACATGTTTACTACTAAATCTTCCATGTCCCGCACACTGTGTCACAAGGACATGCTTTAGACAATTAATAAGAATCTGTTCAATGAATAAAATGGCCAGAGGCTCCTTTGCCACCCTGCGAAATGATCACCTCCCTCTTCTCTTAGGGCCTCCACAAGATGGTGGCCTTCCTCCTGTATATGCTGCTCTAAGCTCTTCTTCCCTAATCCAAAGTTCTTGAGCATCTTAAATGTGAACTTTCTTTGCTCCTTCCATGTCTGTCCACTGGAGAAGACTAGTCTGAGAAAGAAGAGATCCAGTATTATGGTATTGCAATGTAAGTACTGAAAAACTGTGTTAGACACAGGGACTGATGAAATGAAGGGCAAATATGGAAACACACAGCTTCTAATGAGAATTCCAAAGCAAGTGGCTAACATGTTATGGTGATTCACAACAGCACATAATTTAATAAGTACTCTTTATGTATTATGAAATTTGCTCTGACACGAGCCCTTTAGGTTTATCTCTAAAAAAGAAAATATCTGTTTCAATTGGTAAAACGCTGAGGCATGATAACAAACTGAAAAATAGACTTAGAAGAACAACATGTAGGTAGGCATCCAAATGTTCAAATTCACATTCTTCTGGTTCTAAAGCCCCCACTTTGGTTAGTAGACATGAAAGTATGTTTATCACAATGAGTACTGAGAATGAGACAAAAAATACTTCTATATGGAAGCAAGAAAGGCAGTAAAGAAGGGATTCTACAAAACACAGACTTTAAAAGATGACAAATGTCTCAAGAAGTTAAGAAGGAGGGGCTCAACATCCATTACATCTCAGGGTACATACAATGCCATCCATGCTCCTGACCATGTCTTACATTTCAAAAGAATGTTCAACACTTTAAATTCAGCTCCTGGCTTCTTTTCTATGTTTTCTTTAATCAACTCAATCATTTATTTCCTGAAACTCTCCTTTTCATTCTTGATCCTTCCACTGCAGATTTTCTACTTACTTCTTTGTCAGATATTTCCTGTAACTTTTGTTGCTTTATTTTTTTTTCTATCAAATCCAGAAACATTGGAGTTCTTTTAAACTACATTTAAAACCTCCCTTTTATACTATATTTTCTTTTAGGAAATATAATGAAATCCTTAGTTTAAGTAACCTCTTCTGATAACAACTGTAGTTTTGTCCTAGAAGGTACACACTCCTGAGTCATGGAAATGACTGTAACCTTGGTCAGTTACAGGACTTTACAGTCAGCACATGGGTGACAGAAGCCACTGTTGTGTTCCTGACACACACGCCAACCATGTTGGCTCCTGTCATTGTCCCTCTTCCATCACACACCCCTCTGATAGTCCCCCCAAAACTCTATCTTCCTGGTCTCTGAGTCATGTGCCATGATGGCTTCTCTCTCTCTTTTCTTAATTAGTTTACTTACATCTTGATCAAACCCCCCTCCCTCCTCTCCTTCTAGCCCCACCATTGCCCATTCTGAATTTCCCACAACCCATACTCCTCAGAAAAGGGGAGTACTCCCACCAACCCACCCCAGCACATCAAGTCATACCAGGATTGAGAATACCCTATTCCATTCCTCTGGCAAGGCTGCCCTGCCAGGAGGAAAGTGATCAAAAAGCAAACATCAGAGTCCATGTCAGAGACAGCCCCTGCTCCCCTTACTAGGAAGACCAATATGAAGCCTAAGCCTAGCATAGCATAGCTGTTCTATGAGAGCTTCCACCCAGCAGCAAATCAAACCCGATGCAGAGAAGGGTAGTCAAGCATTAGGTAAAGTCTAGGGAGACTTGTGGAGAGGTTGGGGGTGGGGAAGAATAGAAGGATCTGAAGTGGGCAGGAGCTCCACCAGAAGACCAACAGAGCCAACTATCCAGGGCCCAGATTGGCTTACAGATATTGAAGAAACACCAAGCCAGGACCATGTATGGGCTTGACTGAGTCCCCCTACACAAATAGCTACATTTTTTGAATGACTTCAGTCCATGGGGTTTTAATGTCACTATTCCAGTCTAACTTACTGCCATTTTTTTGTCACCTTGAGTGTTTAAACTCCCTCTTTTTTTCTTTTGGTTTTTCAAAACAAGGTTTCTCTGTGTAGTCCTGGCTAGCCTGGACTCACATTGTAGACCAGTCTTGCCTTGGACTCGCAGTGATCCCCCTGCCTCTACTTTGTAAGTGCTGGAATTAAAGGTGTGCACCCCCATGCCTGGCTCAAACTTCTTTTATAACTTAAAATGATATCTTTGTTATCATTTTTCTGTTCTCTACCTGGCGTGCTAAATCAGACTCAACATGTGGAGGGGTTGATCTTCTCTACCTAGTGCCATTCAAGAGCTTCTCTGGCTGTTATGATGAAAATGAAGGGCTGGGCACTTTCATGTCTACCTAAATACAGTCTTCACATACCATGTGTCATACAATGAGAATTACTTGTATCAAGTCTGCTCACTATTGATCACTTATGCCAATGACTTGTTTTCTCCTAGTAGATAATCTAGTCAATGATGTACAATTAATTGTTGATTGATTATGGAGTAATTAGGAAATGGTTGAAAGTGAAGCTTTTATAGGTTAATACAGTTTAAATCTGCTTCCAACTTTCACACACATAATTTGATTCAATGATTGCTTCACACACTCATGCTAGTCTATTCTAACACTATCTGGAAGACTAGAGATCCCTGTGTGCCCTGGCCTTAAGGATGCAGTTTAAGGAGGCATAAGCAAGAGAGCAGCAGTGGGAGGAAGCTGGCTCTCATTGTGTTCCTAAGGCCAACGGGTGGAGTGGGCACAGGAAGTGACTGCACAGCAGATCTGGCTGTGGAAGATGCTGCTGTTACTTCCTATCCGTGTCTGTAGAGTCAGTCTACAGGACACGCCATTTCTCCAAGCCTCTCTTGCAGGGACACACTGTCAGTCCTCTGACAGTTGCTTTCATCTAGGAAATGTGACATCCAGCTGACTTTAAAGATAACATTTCATGAAGGGTTTGGTTTATAGACATGATGTAAGATTACAGACAGAGGTATACCATTAATATATCACATACACACGGTATATTGTACTAAAAACTTAATATTTATTATCTTAATCTTTTTCTTTTTTGAAAATTCCATGGATGTGTAATGCACGTTGGTTATATCTCTTTTCCACTCCCTCCCTCCAGCTCTCCCTGCATCTTTCCAAATATGTGTCCCATATTCCAATCAAACTCATATCTGCTTAAAATAACCCACTGAAGTCAAAAGTGCTGCCAATTAAGCTTACCATTGTTTTTAAAGACATGTTTTCTGGAAGGCACAACTGGGCGATTCAAGAAGTGTTCTTCCAAGTGCAGTAAAGCTTCTTTGATTAAGGGTAGTCCACTTATGATCACTAATGAGAGGTGACCAAAATCAAGGCTAATTATATTTCCATACTTCTTCACGAACTGAAAAACATTTCAATAGGAAGAGTTGAATGTGCCTATGTCAGTGTGTCAAGGGATGGCAGATGTGTGTGTTCAATGGACTTGTATTGAGATGTCTGTATGATAATGTCAATGGAAAGATGCACCTTGCTCTGTGGAAGTGTTTCTTACAATGTTTTTTTTCTCCTTTGAACTAAAGTGAAATTCAGTTAAACATGATATGTACTCCATAAAAATCATTGATATAGGTGAATATGAATTGAGTCTGCATCTACTAATTTACTCCTAAAAGAAGATATAAGTATGCAAGTATCAACAAACAATCCAGGTTTCTACTTGAAGCATTTTAAGTCCAATAGAGCCAGAGACTCAGACACATGTGACCTGACAGGGGCTGAGGAAGGTCGCGAATGTTTTGTCATGGACTACATTAAAATCAAGTGTCTGTTTATATAGAGAACATTGATGTCTAGTAAGCTTCTGCTGGACAGGAGACGTGCATGGGCAAATAACGAGACTAACACTGAGGAGAGCCTGTGTACCCGTGTGTGGAAAGGTACACTGTGTAATAGTAATATTTCAGTAATTTTCCCCTCACCTCATTCCACCAAAGTCCAATTCTCTTTAGAACTTGAAATTTCTTCTTTAACCTTCATTCACAGATTCACCATTAAGCTTTGAGTGAGCATCTGTGTTTCTTTCCCTAGACATAAGTCCTTTTTAAAAAGCAAGTTCGCTAACCTGATGTCTAGTGAAGGCAGAGAATCAGGGGCCATCAGCTCTCAGAGAGTTCAAGCTGTCTCTGTACGACTCTGTTGCAGCTAGCATGGAAAGCTTTATTAGGATGTTCAATATCAGTGTAGGAAAGAGAATCTTACCTGTTTCACCATTAGTGCAGGCATTCTCAAACTTCCTAGATGAGACTTTGTAATACCATTCCTCATGTTGTGGTGATACCAACCATAAAATTATTTTGTTGCTACTTTATAACTGTAGTTTTGCTACTGTTATGCATTGTAATATAAAATTTCATATAAAAGATACCTGATATATGACCCCAAAGTGGTCATGACCCACATGTTGAGAATCACTGTATTAGTACATAAGGAAAATACAATAAATGGTGGAGGTTGGGAGTCGAGACATCTCTGAAGAGTGGGAGTGATGTAAACATGTAGGCTCTAAAGTTCAATAACTGAGGCCTCTTGGAGCAGGTGCTGTCTTTCAAGTCTCAAGCTGCCCATTATAAAAGTGTTAAAAAATCCCCTCTGTGGGGAAGAATGAGAGAAGTGCTGTGAGAAGCACTTTGTTTAGTTTCAGGTACCTAGCCATCCATGGCATCTCTGGAAAAGGAATGAGCTGTGTTCAAAGGATCAGGTGAACAAATGTGTGGTGAGAGACTTATTAATCTCAAATGTGTCAATCTGTCTGCAATTGTGTCATGTGGCCTAAATGGTCCAGATGATATCTCAAAATATGTCATAGGGCAGGGTGTGTTTTTCATTGTGAAACATTACATCAATAAAAATCATTTCAAAAGAGAATAACAATTAGGTCAAGTCAGCAGAGGTGACTCAGTTGTATGGCTACTCTTTCTGATGATCTTGGTTCTATTCCCAGCATCCACATGGCTTCTCACACTCTCTTTACCTATCCAACATCTTGTTCTGACAGCTGTGAGCACCTTGAATACATGTAATGCTCAGAGGTGCATGCAGGAAAACTATTGGTCTTCACACAATATTTTAATATGCAAGTTCAGAAGGCTAAAACAGGCTTAAAATGGAGCTAATACTGGAAAATTAAGAATAATGAATTAAATAAGAAACAGTTTTTATAAAAAACAATATAGATAGGGCATTTGTAATAAGAATGAAATATTCAAAAGTAGTCTAAGGAAGTAAGGTTCAGCAGAAGGAATGTTTAGAAGAAAGAAAATTTGATCCCAAGGATTAGTGAGGCAAGACTCTGAAAAATGGAGACCAACACTGCAACTCGGGAAAGATTTCAAAATAACAAAGTTCTTAAACTTAAGAAATAACAGGAAAGATCCAAGATGGAGGCGAGCAGGGAGATCCAAGATGGCGGTGAGCAGTGTGGACCCTGTTGAGAAGCTCCAGTAAAAAATTCAGGGAATTGCACAGAATTCTGAACCAGGAACACTGACGTCCCCACACCACTGCAGCAGGAGTGCTCCATGGTTTGAAGGGACCAGGGTGCAGAGGACCTGTGTGCCTCTGCACACGGGACGAACATGGATTTTCTCAGATCAGAGCAGCAGAGGCAGCAGCGGTGGCAGAGGCTGAGGTTTGCAGCTTGGAGCCCTCTGGCAGAGGTGATTGGTGTGGTGGCCAGTGGGAGTTGCTGTGGGAGAGGGGACTCTGGGCAGGATTTGGGCCATGTGGTGCCCTGAGACCCAAACTGTACTAGGCGGGCAGTTCAGCCCCCGAGTCCTAAGCTCAGCTCAGAGCGCAGTTCCACCATGGAGACGTTAGCTCAGCTCAGCATGCAGATCTGCTGCTGTGACACAGGCTGAGTTCAGCGTGCAGATTTGGCCCAGAGTCCCTAACAGAACTTTCCGAGCAGGTTGGGTCCAGAGACTCTAGCTGAACTTTGCACACATTGCAGCCCTGAGACTCTGGCTGGATTCTCCGTGCAGTTTAGGCCCGGAGTCCCTGGCTGAATTCAGCGTGCAGTGTGGGTCCAGAGTCCCTGGCTGAGCTCGGTGAGTAATTCCACCCCTAAGACTCTGGCGGAGATCAGTGTGCTGCGCTTGGCTTGCAGGTTGGGTCCAGAGACTCTAGCTGAGTGTTTAGCGCAGTCCTGGCCCTGAGACTCTGGATGGACCTTGTGTGCAGTTTGGGTCCAGAATTCCTGGCTGAGCTTGGCAGAAGTTTCAGGCCCTGAGACTGTAACTGACAACAGCATGCACTTTGAGCCTAAAGAAGCTAGCTGAGCTTGATGCACAGTCCCAGCCTTGAAACTCTGTCTGGACTCTGCATGCATTTTGGGCCCAGAGTCCCTAGCTGAGCTCGGCAGATGGTCCAGGCCCTGAGAATCTAGTGGAGCTTGGTGCATGGTTCAGGCCCAGTGTCCCTGGCAGGTCTTGGCAGGGGACCCAGAAGGCTGTGGACACTTTGACCTGACCTAATGTACATGCAGAGACCCAGAACGATGGCAAGACCCACTGTGCAGGGGAGATGAGGATCACTGGCTGTGAGAGTCCAAAATGACAGGGCTAGCCTCCTGCCATCCACACCAGTGAAGCATCAGCGCTTCTGGCCTAGGGAAATCATGAGAAAACAGCTGAATCTATAATCAGACTTCCTCCACCCAACTCTGGAAACTAACCAACAAAAACAGAGATGGCAAGATGTCTAAAGGACAGCGTAAAAGCAAATGCAAAAAAAAACCCAAAACAATATGGCATCTCCAGATCCCAGCTATCCCAAAGAAAACAACCCAGAGAACTCAAAAACAATGGAAATACAAGAAAATGACCTCAAATCCTTAGTAATGAGGATGATAATGTAGGAAACAAATAAAATTCGTAATCAAATGCCAGAAGACACAGCCAAACAAGTGAGAGACATAAAAGAAGCCCATAGAGTGGAATTGGAAAATTTTCAGGAAAATACAAACAACCATATGAAAGAAATCAATTAAAACGGTTCAAGCTCTGAAGACCTGTAAAGAGGCAATGGAAGAAACTCAGGAATATACAAAAAAATCAGATGAAAAAAAATAAAAAAAATCAGTTCAAGATCTGAAGATGAAAATGGATTCAACGATAAACACACAGACAGAAGAAAAACGAGAATGTGAGACTTCAAAGAAGAAGGCAAGCAACACAGAGGTGAGCTTTTCTAACAGAATCCAAGAGATGGAAGAAAGAATCTCAGGTCTAGAAGATACAATCACAGATCTTGAAGCAACCATTAAAGAAAATGCCAAATCTGGAAAACTCCTGACACAAAACATCCAAGAAATTAAGGACACCATGAAAAGAAGACATCTGAGGATAATAGGCATTGAGGAAAGAGAAGATATCAGACTCCAAGGCCCAGAAACTATTCTCAACAAAATCATAGAAGAAAATTTCCCCAATCTAAAGAAAGAGATGCCTATAAACATACAAGAGGCCTACAGAACACCAAATGGAATAGACCAGAAAAGAAAAACTGCCTGTCACATAATAATCAAAACACAAAACATACAGAACAAAGAAAAAATATTAAAAGCTGCAAGGGAAAAGGGCCAAATAACATTCAATGGCAAACCTATCAGAATTACACCTGACTTTTCAGCAGAGACCATAAAAGCCAGAGGGCCTGGACAGAGATCCTGCAAACCCTAAGAGACCACAGATGCCAGGCCAGACTACTTTACCCAGCAAAACTATCAATAACCATTGATGGAGAAAACAAAATATTCCATGACAAAAACAAATTCAAACAGTACCTATCCACAAATCCAGCTTTACAGAAGGTACTAGAGGGAAAACTCCATCCCAAAGGGACAAAGTACAACCAAAACTACTCAGGAAATAGATAACTATGCTATGGCAAAAACACAACTACACAAAGGCTCTACTGGAACCAATATCAAAATTAAGAATCTTAACAGTCACTGGTCATTAATATCTCTCAACAGCAATGGTCTCAATTCTCCAATAAAAAGACAGACTAACTGAATGGGTGCATAAACAAGATCCAACATTCTTCTGCACTCAAGAAACACATCTCGCTCATAACGACAGGCATGCCCTCAGGGTAAAAGGTTGGAAAAAATATTCCAAGCAAATGGTCACAAGAAGCAAGCAGGCATAGCCATTTTAATATTGAACAAAATAGACTTTCAACCAAAATTAATCAAAAGGGATGCAGAAGGACACTTCATACTCATCAAAGGTAAAGTCAACCAAAATGACATCACAATTCTGAACATCTATGCTCCCAATACAAGGGCACCCACATTTGTAAAAGTTATGCTAATGAAGCTTAAACCACACATCGATCCCCACACAATAATAGTTGGAGACTTCAACACTCCACTCTCACGGAAGGATAGGTCATTGAAACAGAAACTAAGCCGAGAAATAACATCATTAACCAATGCCATGAATCAAATGGATCTAACAGATATCTATAGAACCTTTCACCAGATCAAGAAGGAATATACCTTCTTCTCAGCACCCCATGGAACCTTCTCCAAAATTGGTCACATCTTAGGTGACAAAGGAAGCCTCAACAGATACAAGAGGACTGAAATAATACCTTGTATCCTATCAGATCAGCATGGTCTTAGGCTGCAATTCAACAACAACAGAAATAACAAAAAGTCTACAGGTATGTGGAAACTAAACAACTCTCTGCTAAATGACACCTGGGTCAGGGAAGAAATAAAGAAATAAAGGATTTCCTGAAATTCAATGAAAATGAAGGAACAAAATTCCCCAATTTGTGGGATACATTGAAAGCAGTGCTAAGAGGGAAATTCATAGCACTAAGTGCCTTTAAAAAGAAACTGGAAACATCGCACATAAGCATCTTAACGACACAACTGGAAGCCCTAGAAAAAAAGAAGCAGAAACACCCAAGAGGAGTAGACGTCTGGAAATAATCAAACTCAGGGCTGAAATTAACAAATTAGAAACTAAGAAAACAGTCCAAAGAGTTAACAAAACCAAAAGCTGGTTCTTTGAGAAAATCAACAAGCTAGACAAACCATTAACCAAACTAACTAAAAGGCAGAGAGACAGTATTGAAATGAACAAAATCAGCAATGTAAAGGGAGATATAACAACAGACACCAAAGAAATACAAAGAATCATAAGAGCCTACTTTGAAGGCATATATGCCAAAAAATTTGAAAATCTAAGGGAAATGGACAATTTTCTTGATCAATTTCACTTGCCAAAATTGAGTGAAGAACAGATAAACAAGCTAAATAGTCCCGTTTCCCCTACAGAAATAGAAGCAATCATTGATAGTCTCCCAACCAAAAAAAGGCCAGGGCCAGATGGTTTCAGTGTAGAATTTTACCAGACCTTCAAGGGCGAGCTAATACCAATACTCTTCAAGCTACTCCAAAAGATAGAAATGGATGGAATGTTACCAAATTCATTCTATGAAGTCATAGTCACATTGATACCTAAACCTCACAAAGACTCAAAAAAGAAAGAGAATTTCAGACCAATTTCTCTTATGAACATCGATGCAAAAATACTAAATGAAATACTTGCAAAACAAATACAAGAACACATCAAAGATATCATTCACCATGACCAAGTAGGCTTCATTCCAGGCATGTAGGGATGGTTTAATATACGGAAATCCATCAATATAATCCACCATATAAACAAACTGAAAATAAAAAAACACATGATCATCTCTTTAGATGCAGAAAAAGCATTTGATAAAATCCAACACCCATTCATGTTTAAAGTTTTGGAGAGATCAGGGATACAAGGCACTTTCCTCAACATAATAAAGGCTATATACAGCAAGCCAATAGCCAAAATCAAAATAAATGGTCAGATATTCAAGGAAATTCTTCTAAAATTGGGAACAAGGCAAGGCTGCCCACTTTCCCCATATTTCTTCAATATAGTTCTGGAAGTTCTAGCCAGAGCAATAAGACATCAAAAGGAGATCTAGGGGATCCAAATGGGAAAGAAAGAAGTCAAATTATCCCTATTTGCAGATGATATGATAGTGTATATAAGTGACCCCCAAAATTCCACCAGAGAACTCCTACAACTGATAAGCACCTTCAGCAAATTGGCAGGATACAAAATAAACTCAAAAAAGTCAGTAGCTTTTCTGTATACAAATGACAAACAGGCAGAGGAAGAAATTAGGAAAATTACTCCCTTCACGATAGCCACAAGCAATATAAAATATTTAGGAATAACCCTAACCAAGCAAGTGAAGGACTTATTTGAAAAAAAATTTTAAATCTCTGAAGAAAGAGATTGAAAATGACATCAGAAGATGGTGGGATCTACCTTGTTCGTGGATCGGGAGAATTAACATAGTAAAAATGACCATCCTACCAAAATCAATTTACAGATTCAATGCAATCTCTATCAGAATACCTACAAAATATTTTGAAGATATTGAAAGAACAATTCTCAACTTCATATGGAGAAACAAAAAGCCCAGAATAGCAAAAACAATCCTATACAATAAAAGATCCTCTGGAGGACTCTCCATACCTGATCTCAAGTTGTACTATAGAGCAACAGTAATTAAAACAGCATGGTATTGGCATAGCAATAGGCTAGTGGATCAATGGAATCGAACTGAAGACCCAGAGATGAATCCGCACACATTTGGTCACTTGATTTTTGACAAAGAAGCCAAATCCATTCAATGGAAAAAGGATAGCATCTTCAACAAATGGTGCTGGTCTATCTGGATGTGTACATATAGAAAAATGCAATTAGACCCCTATTTGTCACCATGCACAAAACTCAAGTCTAAGTGAATTAAAGACCTCTACCTAAAACCAGAGACATTAATCGAGTTAGAGGAAAAAGTGGGGAAGAGCGTGGAACACATAGGCACAGGAGACAACTTCATGAACATAACTCCAACAGCCCAGGCCTTAATGTCAACAATTAATAAATGGGACCTCATGAGGCTGAGAAGCTTCTGTAAGGCAGGTGACACTGTCAAGAGAACAAAGCGACAGCCTACAGACTGGGAAAAGATCTTCACCAACCCTTCATCTGACAAAGGTCTAATATCCAAAATATATAAAGAACTCAAGAAATTAAACACCACCAAACCAAATAACCCAATAGAGAAATGGGGCTCAGAACTAAACAGAGAATTCTCAACAGAGGAATATCAAATGCCTGAGAAACACTTAAAGAAATGCTCGACCTCCTTAGTCATCAGAGAAATGCAAATCAAAACGACACTGAGATTCCATCTTACATCCATCAGAATGGCTAAGATCAATAACTCAACTGACACCACATGCTGGAGAGGATGTGGGAAGAGAGGAACACTCCTTCATTGCTGGTGGGAATGCAAACTAGTACAACCACTTTGGAAATCTACCTGGTGCTTTCTCCAAAAAATGGGAATAGGGCTTCCTCAAGACCCAGCTACTCCACTCCTTGGAATATACCCATAAGATGCACTACCACACAACAGGGACATATGCTCACCATGTTCATAGCAGCCTTATTCATAATAGCCAGATCATGGAAACAGCCTAAATGTCCCTCAGTAGAAGAATGGATAAAGAAACTGTGGTACATCTACACTATGGAATACTACTCAGCTATTAAAAGCAAGGAATTTCCGAAATTTGTGGACAAATGGATTGAACTAGAAATTATCATAATGAGTGAGTTCACACAGAAGCAAAAAGAGTTAATTGGTATATATTCACTTATATCGAGACACTAGTCCAAAGGGTATGTCCCTAAGAAAAACTTTACCTACCAGGAAAGTGCGTCAGAGGGGAGGACATCCTATTGAGACTTTAGGTGTGAGAAGCCTGGGAGTTTTTTGGTTTTTTAATTCAGGGTTTTGCTATGTATCCTAGGCTGCTGTGGACATACTTTATAGACCAGGATAGCCTCAAGTTCACAGAGATCTGCTGCCTCTTCCTCCACGAGTGCTTTGTGCTGCTTTTATTTCACAGGTGATATGGGTGAAAGAAAAGTTTAACCTGAGTGAGACATGAAGTCTCTATGGGAAGAAGATTTTGCACTCATAGAATAGAAGGCCTGTACATGAGCAACAATGGGCCTAGAAGACATGGATGGGGAATTACTTACACTCCTCCTGGCAGCCTCAAAATATTCAGACAAAGCATTTATTTGGGATGCAAAAATGGTCACATTTTCTAAAATTTTGCACATTACATGGATCTGATTCATAACGTGAAAGAGACCTAGGATAGAACCACATGGGCCCAGCAAAAAAAAAAATCCATGAAATGATTCTCAATGGTATTCTCCTATGGTACTTGTAGATTGGCGCCTTGTCCAGTTGTCATCAGAGAGGCTTCCTCTTTCAGCATAGGGAGTGGATGCAGAAGCCCACAGGCAGACATTATGCATAGAGAGACAGTCTGTATTGCATGTCTCCATTGGGTCCCTCAGAGATGCTGGGATCCAGTAGAAGAGGGGAGGGAAGGAGTATGGAGTCAGAGAGGAGGGAGAACACCAGGAGAATATGGCCTACTGAATCAGCTAAGCAGGAATTACAGAGCCTCCACCGCCTGGTATATCTCTGCTTCTTTTGGTTGCACTTGGGCCTCTTTTTCTCCTATTGGTTTGCCTTGTCCAGCCTCGATATGAGAGCTTTTGCCTTGTTATATCTTGCTTTGTCCCATTTCTCTGTCTTCTCTTGGAGGCCTGCTCTTTTCTGAAGAGGAAAAGGATGGGGAATGTGTCATGGTGAGAGGAAAACTAGAGAGGAGCTGGGAGGAATAAAGGGAGGAGAACTGTGGGCAGGATGCATGTACGAGGTAAGAATCTACTTTCCATAAAAATAAAAGAATAGTTAGAATAAGTGAAATATAGAACTGAGATTTGGTGCTATAATTCACTTTGTCAGTTTTTTATAAGTAGGACGATTGGATAGTGTGTCTGGTTCCTATCCATTTTCCTAGTAAATTGAGTTGTGCACAGTGAACAAAGGCACAGACATACCCAGGTAGAAAGAAAAAGAGGGCAGAACCAGTTCTGCAGGACACACCAAGGGCAGGCTAGCACTGACAAACACTGGCTGTGGATCAAGAGGGCAAATTCAGGCTTCTCCCTTTCCCAGCTTCATTATCTTGAGAAATGCCACTGCCTTATGTAAGCAAGCAAACATGATTACTTGTTAAGCTTTCCATTGTCCCATCTGTGCTATGTTTAGTCACCTTCTGGAAGCAGTGTTAGGAAAACACAAGCTTCGGGATGGGAAAATCTGCTGCACACTGAGCTCCAGGAGGAGCACACTTGGCTGGGTCTGTGCCTTTATCTCTGTGCTGCTGACTAAGGCCAACGTGAAAGATTTCAATAGGACACATGTTCCAAGGAGCAGTTCTCCCTCATCTTTTTTTTTCTCTTTAAATTTATTACACAGAAAATCACTTGAACATACAGCTCTACTTATATTTTTGATGAATTAATTGATTTACTTTACGTCCTGATCACAGCTTCCCCTTCTCCGTCTACTCCCAGCCAGTCCCTCTCACCTCAAGTGCCTCCACACCCTCTTTCTTTCTGCTCAGTGAAGGGGAACACTCCCATAGGTATCAGGCTGCCTTGGCACATCAAGTTGCAGTGCCACTAGGCACATCCTCTTCTATTCAGGTGAGAGAAGACAGCGCAGTTAGTGGACAGGGCTCCAAGGGAAGGCAGAAGAATCAGAGAGAGCCCCTGCTCCAGTGGTTAGGGGAACAATATGAAGACCAAGCCACACATCAGTTACATATGTGTAGGGGCCGAGGTCCTCTTATGGTTCCTCTCCAGTTGGTGGGTCAGTCTCTGGAATCCCCTATGGGCCTGGATTAGTTGACTCTGTAGGTTTTCTTGTGGTATTCTTCACCTCTCTGGGTACTTCCATCCTTCCTCACCTCTTCCACAAGATTGCCTGAGCTCCACAGTTTCTCTTGTCCTAGGTTTCTGGCTCTTCCCAGAATCCCCTCGCTCCCTGATTTTGGTTTCTTTCTCTCTTCCAGTTCCGTCTCCCTCAGTCTTCCTCACA
>OU015743.1:155669459-155700924 GCA_907169655.1 Acomys percivali
TTACCCTGGGGACTATGGTCACTCAACTGGAAAACTTTAATGTTCACATAGGCCATGTAACTAGCATTCATGTAGTTTAGTTTTTGTTTGTTCATTTATCAGCAGGTGCCATGAGCTACAGCCTTAGTTGCCAATTGACGCCCTTCTAAGAAATGGCAAAAAACTAAATACATGTGCCTAAGATAGGTCATTTGAGCCATCCTGGTGATGGAATTGTCAACATCTGTTTGCTTCCTTTCCTTGTTGCCTGGCCACAGTGTGTTCTTCACCATCCAGTTCTAACAAATGCTCTGTCTCATGTCAGGCACAGGTCACATTTCTGACAGAGATTTCTGAAACTAGGACCCAAACAAAACTTCCTTCTCAGAAGCTGTTCATTTCAGATATTGTTTCAGTGAGGATAAGCTGACACAGACAGTCTGGGCTAGAGGGTACTTGGACCTTTTCCCATTCACAAACCAAACCTGTTGAGTGAAGTAAGAGGGTTGGCCTAGGCCATAGTCAATAGTCTTCACGAACTCTGTCCCTATGTTCTCTGACACCATTTATAAATATAGAACCTGGCATTCTTTTCTATCGTGAAACGGTTAAGGTTGTTGACTCCCACAGAGCAATGCAAAAATGGCAACACACTCATGTTTATTTTTCTTTTTTTCTTCTTCTGAGACAAAGTTTCTCTGTGTTAGCCTTGGCTGTCCTGGACTTGCTGTGTAGACCAGGCTGGCCTCAAACTCACAGTGATCAACCTGCCTCTACCTCCTTGCATTTTGAGATTACAGGCATGCACTACCATGGTTGGCTTCATGTAAATACATTTTTTCATCTTGAGTGATGAAGCACAGAAAATCATTTTGCTTCTGTTTTTCTTAAAAAAAAAAAAAGAAGATAATCTTCTAAATGTGCCCCACTTCCCAAGGTGGCTTCATTTAAAACTTCTACAAATGGTAAGAAAAAGCAGCAAGATGGTTAAAAAAAAAAAATCAAAGTCTGATTTAAAAGTTCACTTTGCTTTGTTAACCGAGACAGTTAACAAAGGTTAGGGTTAACAAAGATTTGCCCATTGTGCTCAGTTTAACTGGTTTTCATTGGGCATCCTTAGGCAAATGTGTTTTGTTTTTCTCCATCAGAAATTGAGATGATGACAATAAAATAGGGGCAATCGTCCTCTATCCTCGGTCCCACATTATGTGCACTGCGAGTTCTGTGATCTCCGATACAAAGACTAAAGTAGTCCCCCTCTCCTATATTATGCTGGCTATGTTACCAGAATGCAGAGGAAGTTTTAGAATTGGGTCTCCCAGGGCCCGTGTGCATCTGTCCTCCCTCTTGAGATATGATTACCACTGTGTGAATGGGCAGCTGGTTCACTAGAGGGTGAAAGAGAATGTGAGAACTCTGCCATTCCACTGAGATCACCACAGACTGGCAGTCAGCTAGAAGGCTACCCAGGAAGAGCCAACCACTGAACTTCCTGGAAAACTGTGAGCATCAACTGATTCTTACTAAACGGTATATTTGTGATGCTTGTTATGCATCAGAATTCTAGCTGACACATAGGCTATGAACTCAGTGAATCTTACACTACCAGGGTCCATGACCTTGGAGGCCACTTACAGTGTGCTTATAGTTCAGTGAGAACGCAACTGGAAGTAAAAACATGGGTCCAGTTCTGGAACTTCTGTGGGTGGTGTATGGTTTAAAATAAGACCTCTCCCTTATTTGGGGTTTAAATATTGGACCAAAGTAGACATTTAATTCTTTTCCTCCATAATTACTAATAATTGCAATATTAAGGTGGTTGGGTGAGATAAGCTGCCTGCTGATGATGTCTGTAATTAAAAGGTATTTTAATTTTCAGTGAGTCATGAGTCTTGCTTCTTTTTATTTTTATTACTTATTTATTGATTTATTTATTGGTAATTTGTTTTTTGAAGACAAAGCTTCTCTGTGTGGCCTTGGCTGCCTTGGACATACTTTATAGACCAGGATGGCCTCAAGTTCACAGATTTGCTGCCTCTTCCTCCATGAGTGCTATGTTGCTGCTTTTATTTCACAGGTGATAGGAGTGAAAGAACAGTTTAAACTGAGACATGAAGTCTCTGTGGGAAGAAGATTTTGCACTCGTAGAAAAGAAGGCCTGTACGTGAGCAACAATGGTCCTAGAAGCCATGGATGGGAGGTAAAAGTGGTCACATTTCTAGAATTTTGCACATTACATGGATCTGATTCATAACCTGAAAGAGACCTAGGATAGAACCACATGGGCCCAGCAAAAAAAAAAAATCCATGAAATGTTTCTCAATGGTATTCTCCTATGATACTTGTAGATTGGTGCCCTGTCCAGTTGTCATCAGAGAGGCTTCCTCTGTCAGCATAGGGAGTGGACGCAGAAGCCCACAGGCAGACATTATGCATAGAGAGACAGTCTGTATTGCAGGTCTCCATTGGGTCCCTCAGAGACGCTGGGATCCAGTAGAAGAGGGGAGGGAAAGAGTATGGAGTCAGAGAGGAGGGAGAACACCAGGAGAATATGGCCTACTGAATCAGCTAAGCAGGAATTACAGAGCCTCCACTGCCTGGTGTATCTCTGCTTCTTTTGGTTGCACTTGGGCCTCTTTTTCTCCTATTGGTTTGCCTTGTCCAGCCTCGATATGAGAGCTTTTGCCTTGTTATATCTTGCTTTGTCCCATTTCTCTGTCTTCTCTTGGAGGCCTGCTCTTTTCTGAAGAGGAAAAGGATGGGGAATGTGTCACGGTGAGAGGAAAACTAGAGAGGAGCTGGGAGGAATAAAGGGAGGAGAACTGTGGTCAGGATGCATTGTACAAGGTAAGAATTTACTTTCAATAAAAATAAAAGAATAGTTAGAATAAGTGAAATATAGAACTGAGATTTGGTGCTATAATTCACACCTTCTGAATTTTTTATAAGTAGCAAGTCTGGATATTGTGTCCACTTCCCTGGACCGGTACACCACTTAAACATAACTTGGGACACTGAAAAAGTGCAGTTGGCACATATATCCCTCAGTGAAGAGTGTACAGAGCAGGGGTCTATATTCTTAGAGATTTTGGAAAGAAGAATGAGACAGAAATCCTCAGCAGAGGCATAGGAGTGTAAGAATGAGGGTGGATCTGATGCACTGTCAAGTTCACGGACTGCTGGATTGCAACCAAAATGAAACGGAGCCACACTAGGCCATCTGGAGATCTTTTCATGAACCCTGAGTACTATGGGAAGGAGAGGAGAGAAGGGCTGGGGTGGAGCTCTGAACTCTCTCCTGATCCTCACAACTCACCCATTGAGAACGGCAGAAAGGAGTCTCTCTTCTTAAACTGTCCATTCTCCAAAAAGTGCTCGGGATTGAAGGTGTCTGGGGTGGCCCACTCCTTGGGGTCCCTGTGTAGTGCAGTTAGGTTGGTTAGAACCATGGTGCCCTAGAAATGACAAGCAGAGACAAGGATTGATATATGGAATGGAACAGACCTGTAAAGAGGTAGATGGTTTTCAAGCTCCCACACATGACACATTTAAGATCTCGGTCCTTCCATCCCACTCAGTACCACCTCTTTTATTGAGATAACGTCACAATGACTGTCAAGTGTCTGCTGGGATTTTCCCAGGCTATTAGCACTCTCTATATTGGTCTAGGGAAAGACATGTCCACATCCAAAGGAGAGTAATGTGGCAGGAAGGCACATAAATGAAGCCAGCTACTTTTGCAGTGCGGCATACGGCAGGCCTATGAAGGGGAATGATGTGTGCTTTACGTCTGCTCCTCCATTCTTAACCCTCAACATGCCAGCATTTGAACTTAGATTCTTGGCAGGGTTAGGAACACATCGACTGGTGTGTAGACTGCTCCAACAGACTTTCTGCCTCCCCAGAGAGTGCCTTTCCCTCATATTAACTCATGCACCCCTCCAATAACGTAACACATTCTTTCAATTTCTTTTGACTTTTGTCTTTTTTTTCTTTTTTCTTTTTCTTTTTATTTATTTATTTTTTATTTATTTATTTTTAATTAATTTATTCTTGTTACATCTCTATGGTTATCCCATCCCTTGTATCCTCCTATTCTCCCCTCCCTCCCATTTTCCCCTTATTCCCCTCCCCTATGACTGTTCCTCAGAGGGATTACCTCCCTCTG
This sequence comes from Acomys percivali, assembly GCA_907169655.1. Classification (NCBI taxonomy): domain Eukaryota; kingdom Metazoa; phylum Chordata; class Mammalia; order Rodentia; family Muridae; genus Acomys; species Acomys percivali. The sequence continues at coordinate 155,673,607 of OU015743.1, forward strand.
TATATGCTCATAGGGTATCAAGTCTCTTCTCAGTGACCTGCTGTCCTTCCTCTGAGTGCCACTAGGTCTGTCACCTTAGTGCAGGCTGTCCCCTGGCTCTCTTAGACCCACGTCTCCTGCTCCCAGCTAACAGTGAAGTAAGCCAGGAGCATGGCTTACCCACAGCGCAATCTACCTGCCATCATTTTCTTTACACACTCTGTAGTATGTCTCCGTCATCTTATGCCTGTGCCCATGGAGACATTTCCAGAGGTAACAAACTAATGGCAGCAGACCTTCCCTAACTGTGGTTAGCACCACCCCACATTTGGGATGGCATCCCTGAGAGAAATAAATAATTTGGATGTAAGGTAACACTGGAAATAAGCTTGTGCATCACTGTGTTAGAAACACCAATGTCATCATAATGGTAGTGTAGGAGCCTCCAATTTTATTCACATTTTAAATTCTGTATTTCAAGGATTGTGCAGAAGCATTTTCTATCACCAGCCTAGTAGTCCCTTAGTTTTCAAAGCTTCTCTCTGCAATGACTTTGGGTTCCAGAGAACTGTTGACTGCTATCAGCCTGCATTAACATAGGAAGATGCTGAGATGCCATTAGCAAATAAAGCCAGGTTTTGCCTAAACACATATGACCAAGGAGCCTTCTTTCCCCAATATAACTGTAAATATCTGTTTAGATGGATGGAGGAAAACTAGTGTTTCAGCAGGAATATTTTTTTCTCTGGCCATTTAAGTGGTCATGAGGCAGAAATACATGTCTCCTTAGGATGATGCCAATACTGGGACTGAGCTTTCTGCTGCTGCGAGTGCATAATTACCTTTGTCAGGTGGAAACCACCCAAATTGGTATCCATTGCCACTTCCCTGGGAACATTCAAGGGGACAATGTTGCCCATCCTCTGCACCTCATGGATGACAGCATTGGTGTAAGGCATGGAATCTCGGTCAGCCAAGCTTGCTGGCCTCTTCATACCAATCACTCTGTCAATCTCAGCCTGCACTTTTTCTGAAAGAAAACAGGAGTGTCTATTAATTTTCAAATTTAATGATTTCTTCTAATGGTACAGAAGCTATCTCTGAAACTGTATCTACTTTCATTTAATTTTAGTGTCCCTTCCAAAAAAGGAGTTGTCAGGGGATCCCACTTACAGAGAGCTTCCCTTCATATTAGTTCCAACTTGGCAACAATTTAAAAGGAATTTGTAACAAGAAACCCACTACAAGGACCAACTTAGAGATTTCTCCTGAGAAAGAAATAAATGTGGGGGGGATCCAAGATGGCGCTGAGCAGTGTGGACCTTGTTTGGAAGCTCCAGTAAACAATTCAGGGAATTGCACAGATTTCTGAGCCAGGAACACCAAGGTCCCAACACCACGGCAGCAGGAGTGCTCCACGGTTCGGAGGGACCAGGGTGCGGAAGACCTGTGTGCCCCTGCACATGGGAGGAGCGTGGATTTTCTCGGATTGGAGCAGCAGCAGCAGAGGCAGCGGCGCCAGTAGTGGCACCGGCGACAGCAGCGGCAGTTGCTGAGGTTTGCAGCTCAGAGCCTTTCGGTGAAGGCGACTGCTGTGGTGGCCCGTGGGAGTAGCTGAGGGAGAGGGGACTCTGGACAGGATTTGGGTCATGGGGTGCTTTGTGACCCAAACTGGACTCGGCGGACAGTTCAGCCCCAGAGTCCTGGGCTCAGCTCAGTGCTGTGGAGACGCTGGCTCAGCACAGTAAGCAATTCTGCCCGAGGCATCAGACCAATGCAGGGGCAGCTCCCCTGCTGTGACGCAGGCTGAGTGGAGCACTCAGGTCCACCCTAGGACCCAGCTCGGCGCAGCCGCAGTTCTCCTGCTGTGGCGCAGGCTGGGCGGAGTGCTCAGTTCCACCCTGGGACCCAGCTCGGCGCAGCCGCAGTTCTCCTGCTGTGGTGCGGGCTGGGCGGAGCACTCAGGTCCACCCTAGGAACCAGCGCAGTGGGGCCGCAGTTCTCCTGCTGTGACACAGACTGGGAGGGGCGTTCAGGGACCCAGCTCACCTCAACGAGCAGTTCTGCCCAAGACACTAACTCAGCTCAGCGGGCAGTTCTGGGCCACTGACACAGATTCAGCCCAGAGGCCCTAGCTAGAATTGCCGGGCAGATTAGGCCCAGAGTCTCTAACTTAGCTGTGCACACAGGCTTGGCGGCCACAAGGGTCTGACTGGACTATCCACACAGTATAGACCCGAAGTACTGGGCTGATTTCAGTGTAGGTCCATAGTCCCTGGCTGAGATCGGTGCATAATTCTGCCCCGGAGACTCGGGTGGAGCTCGGCGTGCAGTTTAGGGACAGAGTCCTTAACTGTGCTTGGCAGACAGATTGGACCCAGAGACTCTAATGGAGATTTTAGCACAGTCCTGGCTCTAAGACTCTAGTTGGACACAGTGTGCAGTTTGAATCCAGAATTTCTGGCTGAGCTTGGCGGACGGTTCGGGCCCTGAGTCAATAACTGACCACAGAACGCACTTTGGGCCAAAATCCCCTAGCTGAACTTGGTGTGCAGTCCCAGCCCAAAATTTTTGGCTGTACCCTGTGTGCATTTTGGGCACAGAATCCCTTGCTGAGCTTGGCAGACAGTTCAGGCCTTGAGAATCTAGCTGAGCTCGGCGCGTGGTTCAGGCCCAGTGTCCCTGGCTGGACTTGGCAGGGAACTCAGAAGGCTGTGGATACCTTGGCCTGACCCAACGCTCATTCAGAGACCCAGAACGATTGCAGGACCCACAGCACAGGGGAGCTGAGGATCACTGACTGTGAGAGTCCAAAACAACAGGGCTAACCTCCTGCCGTCCACACCAGTGAAGTATCAGAGCTTCCAGCCTACAGAAATCCTGAGAAAACAAGTGAGTCTATCATCAGACTCCCTCCATCCAACTCTGGAAGCTACCCAACAAAAACAAAGCCAGCAAGATGTCTAAAGGACAGCGTAAAAGCATACGCAAAAAAAACCCAAAACAACATGGCGTCTCCAGTTTCCAGCTATCCCAAAGAAAACAACCCAGAGAACTTAAATACAACGGAAATACAAGAAAATGACCTCAAATCCTTAATAAGGAGCATATTAATGGAGGAAACAAATAAAATTTTAAATCAAATACAGGAAGACACAGCCAAACAGGTGAGAGACATAAAAGAAGCACATAAAGTGGAACTGGAAAAATTTAAGGAAAATGCGAACAACCAGATGAAAGAAATAAATAAAACGGTTCAAGCTCTGAAGACCTATAAAGAGGCAATGGAAGAAACTCAGGAATATACAAAAAATGAGATGAAAGAAATAAAAAAAATCAGTTCAAGATCTGAAGACGAAAATGGATTCAATGATAAACACACAGACAGAAGAAAAACGAGAATGTGAGACCTCAGAGAAGAAGGCAAGCAACACAGAGGTGAGCTTTTTTTAACAGAATCCAAGAGACAGAAGAACGAATCTCAGGTCTAGAAGATACAATCACAGATCTTGAAGCAACCATTAAAGAAAATACCAAATCTGGAAAACTCCTGACACAAAACATCCAAGAAATTAAGGACACCATGAAAAGAAGAAATCTGAGGATAATAGGCATTGAGGAAAGAGAAGATATCAGACTCCAAGGCCCAGAAACTATTCTCAACAAAATCATAGAAGAAAATTTCCCCACTCTAAAGAAAGAGATGCCTATAAACAGACAAGAGGCCTACAGAACACCAAATAGAATTGACCAGAAAAGGAAAACTGCCCGTCGCATAATAATCAAAACACAAAACATACAGAACAAAGAAAAAATATTAAAAGCTGCAAGGGAAAAGGGCCAAATAACATTCAATGGCAAACCTATCAGAATTACACCCGACATTTCAGCAGAGACCATAAAAGCCAGAAGAGCGTGGACAGAGATCCTGCAAACCCTGACAGACCACAGGTGCCAGGCCAGACTACTTTACCCAGCAAAACTATCAATAACCATTGATGGAGAAAACAAAATATTAAATGACAAAAACAAATTCAAACAGTACCTATCCACAAATCCAGCTTTACAGAAGGTACTAGAAGGAAAACTCCATCCCAAAGGGTCAAGCTACAACCAAAACTACTCAGGAAATAGGTAACTATACCATGGCAAAAACACAGCTACACAAACACTCGATTGGAAACAACATCAAAATTAAGACTCTTAACAGTCACTGGTCATTAATATCTCTCAACATCAATGGTCTCAATTCTCCAATAAAAAGACACAGACTAACTGAATGGGTGCATAAACAAGATCCAACATTCTTCTGCATTCAAGAAACACATCTCACCCATAACGATAGGCACTATCTCAGGGTAAAAACATGGAAAAAAATATTCCAAGCAAATGGTCACAAGAAGCAAGCAGGCATAGCCATTTTAATATCAAACAAAATAGAGTTTCAACAAAAATTAATCAAAACGGATGCAGAAGGACACTTCATACTCATCAAAGGTAAAGTCAACCTAGATGACATCACAATTCTGAACATCTATGCTCCCAATACAAGGGCACCCACACTTGAAAAAGATCTTCTAAAAAAACTCAAACCACACATCGATCACCACACAATAATAGTGGGGGACTTCAACACCCCATTCTCACTGAAGGATAAGTCATTGAAACAGAAACTTAGCCGTAAAATAACATCATTAACCAATGCCATGGGTCAAATGGATCTAACAGATATATATAGAACCTTTCACCCAAACCAGAAAGAATATACCTTCTTCTCTGCACCCCATGGAACCTTCTCCAAAATTGATCACATCGTAGGTCACAAAGCAGGCCTCAACAGATACAAGAGCATTGAAATAATACCTTGTATCCTATCAGATCACCATGCTCTTAGGCTGCAATTCATCAACAACAGAAACGACAAAAATCCTACACGTACATGGAAACTAAACAACTCTCTGCTAAATGACACATGGGTCAGGGAAGAAATAAAGAAAGAAATCAAGGAGTTTCTGAAATTCAATGAAAATGAGAGAACAACATACCCAAATTTGTGGGATACATTGAAAGCAGTGTTAAGAGGAAAATTCATAGCACTAAGTGCCTTTAAAAAGAAATTGGAAACATCGCACATAAGTAACTTAACAAAATAGCTGGAAGCCCTAGAAAAAAAAGAAGCAGAAACACCCAAAAGTAGTAGACGTCTGGAAATAATCAAACTCAGGGCTGAAATTAACAAATTAGAAACTAAGAAAACAGTCCAATGAATCAACAAAACCAAGAGCTGGTTCTTTGAGAAAACCAATAAGATAGACAGACCGTTAGCCAAACTAACTAAAAGGCAGAGAGATAGTATTGAAATCAACAAAATCAGAAATGAAAAAGGAGACATAACAACAGACACTGAAGAAATACAAAGAATCATAAGATCCTACTTTAAAGGCATATATGCCACAAAATTTGAAAATCTAAGGGAAATGGACGATTTGTTGATCAATTTCACTTGACAAAGTTGAGTGAAGAACAGATAAACAAGCTAAATAGTCTCATTTCCCCTACAGAAATAGAAGCAATCATTGATAGTCTCCCAAACAAAAAAAGCCCAGGGCCAGATGGTTTCAGTGCAGAATTCTACCAGACCTTCAAAGGCAAGCTAATACCGATACTCTTCAAGCTATTCCAAAACATAGAATTGGATGGAACATTACCAAATTCATTCTATGAGGCCATAGTCACGTTGATACCTATGCCTCACAAAGACTCAACAAAGAAAGAGAATTTCAGACCAATTTCTCTTATGAACATCGATGCAAAAATACTAAATAAAATTCTTGCAAAACGAATACAAGAACACATAAAGGATATCATTCATCATGACCAAGAAGGCTTCATTCCAGGCATGCAGGGATGGTTTAATATACAGAAATCCATCAATGTAATCCACCATATAAACAAACTAAAAATAAAAAACCCCACGATCATCTCTTTAGATGCAGAGAAAGCATTTGATAAAATCCAACACCCATTCATGTTTAAAGTTTTAGAGAGATCGGGGATACAAGGCACTTTCCTCAACATAATAAAGGCTATATGCAGCATGCCAATAGCCAAATCAAAGTAAATGGAGAAATACTAAAAGAAATTCCTCTAAAATCGGGATCAAGGCAAGGCTGCCCACTCTCTCCATATATCTTCAATATAGTACTCAAAGTTCTAGCCAGAGCAATAAGACAACAGAAGGAGATCAAGGGTATCCAAATAGGAAAGGAGGAAGTCAAACTATCCCTATTAGCAGATGATATGATAGTGTACATAAGTGACCCTCAAAATTCCACCAGAGAACTCCTACAGCTGATAAACACTTTCAACAATTTGGCTAGATACAAAATTAACTCAAAAACATCTGTAGCCTTCCTATACACAAATGACAAGCTTACAGAGGAAGAAATTAGGAAAGCCATACCTTTCACATTAGCCACAAGCAATATAAGATATCTCGGAGTTACTCTAACTAAGCAAGTGAAGGACTTGTTTGAAAAAAATTTCAAAACTCTGAAGAAGGAGATTGAAGATGACATGAGAAGATGGAAGGATCTTCCTTGCTCATGGATCAGGAGAACTAACATAGTAAAAATGGCCATCCTACCAAAAGCAATCTACAGATTCAATGCAATCCCTATCAAAATGCCTACACAATTTTTTAAAGACATTGAAAGTTCAATTCTGAACTTCACATGGAAAAACAAAAAACCCAGAATAGCAAAAACGATCTTGTACAATAAAAGGTGCTCCAGAGGAATCTCCATACCTGATCTCAAATTGTACTATAAAGTACTAGTATTTAAAACAGCATGGTACTGGCACAGCAACAGGCTGGTTGATCAGTGGAATCGAATTGAAGACCCAGATATGAATCCACACACATATGGTCTCTTGATTTTTGACAAAGAAGCCAAATCCATTCAAAGGAAAAAGGATAGCATCTTCAACAAATGGTGCTGGTCTAACTGGAGGTCTATGTGTAAAAAAAAGCAACTGGACCCATATTTGTCACCTTGCACAATACTCAAATCCAAGTGGATTAAAGACCTCAACATAAAACCAGAGACACTAAATCACTTAGAAGAAAAAGTGGGGAAGAGCCTGGAACATATTGGCACAGGAGACAACTTCCTGAACAGAACACCAACAGACCAGGCCTTAATGTCAACAATTAATAAATGGGACCTCATGAGGCTGAGAAGCTTCTGTAAGGCTGGAGACACCGTCAAGAGAACAAAGCAACAGCCTACAGACTGGGAAAAGATCTTCACCAACCGTACATCTGACAAAGGTCTAATATCAAAAATATATAAAGAACTCATGAAATTAAACACCACCAAACCAAATAACCCAATTGAGAAATGGGGCTTGGAACTAAACAGAGAATTCTCAACAGAAGAATATCAAATGGCTGAGAAACACTTAAAGAAATGCTCAACCTCCTTAGTCATTAGGGAAATGCAAATCAAAACAACTCTGAGATTCCATCTTACACCCATCAGAATGGCTAAGATAAAAAATTCAAGCGACACCATATTTTGGCGAGGATGTGGGGAGAGAGGAACACTCCTTCATTGCTGGTGGGAATGCAAACTAGTACAGCCACTTTGGAAATCTATCTGGTGCTATCTCAGAAAACTTGGAATAGGGCTTCCTCAAGACCCAGCTATTCCACTCCTTGGAATATACCCAGAAGATGCGCCAGCACACAACAAGAAAATTTGCTCAACCATGTTCATAGCAGCCTTATTCATAATAGCCAGATCATGGAAACAGTCTAAATGTCCCTCAGTAGAAGAATGGATAAAGAAACTGTGGTCCATATACACTATGGAATACTACTCACTATTAAAAACAAGGAATTCCTGAAGTTTGTGGATAAATGGATTGCTCTACAAATGATCATAATGAGTGAGTTAACCCAGAAGCAGAAAGACTCAAATGGTATATACTCACTTATATCTGCATACTAGCCCAATGGGCATGTCCCACGAAAGCCTTCACTTACCAGGAAACTGGGACAGAGGGGAGGACATCCTATTGGGATTCTAGATGAGAGAACCATGGGAGAATAGCAAAGTAGAAGGATCCAGTGGGTCCTAGAAACCTACAAGTAGAACATTATGATAGGCAGATTTGGGCCAAGGGGTCCCGCTCAAACTAAGGCACCAGCCAAGGACAATACAGGTGGTAAACTTTAAACCCCTACCCAGATCTAGCCAATGGCCAGAACAGCTTCCACACTTAAGTGGAGAGTGGGATATGACTTTCTCACGTACTCTGGTGCCTCATATTTGACCATGTCCCCTGGATGGGGAGACCTGGTGGCACTCAGAGGAAGGACAGCAGATCACCGAGAAGAGTCTTGATACCCTATGAGCATATACAGAGGGAGGTAATCCCCTTCGGGAACAGTCATAGGGGAGGGGAATAAGGGGAAATGGGAGGGAGGGAAGAATGGGAGGATACAAGGGATGGGATAACCATTGAGATGTAACAAGAATAAATTAATTAAATTAAAAAAAAGAAAAAAGAAATAAATGTATATTAATTGTACTCCTGTCTATATAAAAAATAACTGTGAATAAAATATTTTAACATAAAACTTGTCAAATTACCAATTTCTCATTTATGTTCTTAATATGTGGCCAAATAATCTCAAATTGCGACAGTCTTGCCTCAATCTCTTCCAAGTATTTTGACTAAAGTTGTGTGCCAACAACCACAATTCTTTTAGTATTTCCAACTGTACAGTTCAATATAAGTGTGTTATTGTATATTGTATAATCAATGGCCAGAACTTTGCCATCTTGAAAAACTGTAAGTGTCTGCTTTCTCCTTTGAATCATCTTTGAATAGATATTTGACAATTCAACATAACTCATATGCGTTGGATAGGATAGTTCATATGATTTTCCGATTGGTTATTTCACTCTGCACAATTTCCTGATAGCTCATCCAATGCTAGGCCACCATCAGAAGTTCTTTTCCTACAGCCGAAGAGCTGCTGTAGCTCATGTATCTGTTTGTGGTCACTGAAAAGTCTTACTCATCATATCTCTTGACCATTACACACATTACAATGTGAATACCAGTATACTTTTTTCATGTAAATCTACTCATATTTTGAAGCTGCTATTCTAGAGGTCGAGTCTGTCTTTTTACTCCATAGCTTTAACATTTAAAAATAATATTCTTATATTTTTAGTTGTGAGCTATGAAATTTATTCTTCACGTAAATATGTATTTTAATTGAAAGTCATGATTCATACACATAAATACAGGTACATATATGCATTTTGCATTAATTAGAGAAAATATTTTCACATGGACGATGGCTCTAGCAAAGTGACTGACAGGCAACAGGAGGACATGAGTCTGATTCTTATAACTCATGGAAAAAGGCTAGGTATGGGTACGCGCTTTTAATGGCAGGGCCCTCAGGAGGCGGCAACAGACACATCTTATGGTCCTACTGGCCAGACTGTATAGTTTCCTTGACAAGTTCCAGGTGAGCGAAAGACCCTGTCTCATAGAGTAGAAGGTTCCTGGAATGGTACTTGCAGCTGTGCTATGGCTTCCACATGTGTATACCCACAGACCTACACAGAGGCACAGAAAACACACACACACACACACACACACACACACACACACACACACACACACAGAGAGAGAGAGAGAGAGAGAGAGAGAGAGAGAGAGAGAGAGAGAGAGAGATACCCCGACACATGGAGGTGTAGTTCTATAAACAAATTTTTCTTCACAACATGGGAAGAATTTGGCTTTTTTTCTAGTCAGTTCTCATTTAAAGCAAAAACAGTTACCTTGACTCTACTAAATTGACTTGATACCTCATGAATAAACTGCTACACACAAGTCAAAAAATCCAAAACTGGGGAGATCCAAGATGGTGGCACTGACTATGCATGGGGCTTAGGTGGCAGGATGGAGCCTAGACACTAGGCTGTGAGCTATAGACCTCAAGACCTGGAGAGTCCGAGGTGAGAGGGATCCACACAGTTCGGAGCACAGCTGGGTATGTCCTCCAGTCATCCAAATGGCCCACAGAGGCCAGGTACCCAGTCACCAGAGATTGGCTGCATACCAGACTGCGAGCTACAGCTGTGCTTTATATCTCAGACTCTGTATTTGGGGCTGAACTGTGGGCTGTGAAGTGCCAGCATCTGGATCTATTGGTCTAGGGAAGAAATGAGGAGAATGGATAGATCTGAACCCAGATCAAACTACTCCAGTCCACAGAAAGCCCCACAGTCCTGTGGCCGAGAGCTGGGTCTCCAAATCCCAGTGCATTCTATCCTTTGGTACCTGCACACTCTCTGGCCGAACTGTGGGTTACAGACTACCAACCTTAGCGTCTGATGGCCCAGAGTGGAGGCCAGAGTGTGGTTCTGGGATAGTTCTGACTTCAGATCATCCTTCCAGTCCACAGAAGGACCCAGGACCCACGTGGGGGGCCCAGCTGGCTGAGGAGACATTCTCAGCTAGAGCTCAGTTTCTTCTCTTTTTGTTGGACTGAACCTAGGTCCCATGGCCAGAGCAAGAATGGGCAGGAAGAAGCCTAAGCCAGAGGATAGCTCCCTCACTCTCTGGCAGATTGAACCTAGATCCCAAGGCCCTAGTGGCTGAGGGCAAGATTTCCAAACCGTAGCCAACGGCAGATAGTACCTTCATTATCTCAGACTGAGCCTTGGGCTAAAGAGCACCAGAACCAGCCTCTGATGGATCAGTGGGGATCTCAGGATATGGAGCAAAGACCCCAGGAGCTGAAACCAAGTCACATGCCTGATCCAGGGAAGGGTTCCCTGATCACCACAGGTGAGGGATCTTGACTTATAGATATCACCAACAAACTGCTCTAAACTACCAGTGAAGGACATCAGAAACTATCTTCCAACTTCAGAAACAGCAAGATATCTAAAGCCAGCATAAAAACACAAGCAACAAAAGTATCTCCAGAACCCAGTTATCCCTTAGAATTAAACCCTGGCAACTCAAACACAACTGAAGCACAAGAAAATGACCTCAAATCCTTAATAATGAATACAGGAAGATGTGGGCAAAAAGATTGACAGAGGCCAATAGAAAGGAAATGAAGAAATCACTGGAAGAAATTCAGGAAAATGCAAACAATTATATGTAGGAAATCAATAAAATGTATCAAGATCTGAAGATGAAAATGGAAACAATGATAATAGCACAGACACAGGAAAGCCAGGAAGAGAGAACTTAGAAAAGAAAACAGGAAACACAGAGGTAAGCTCAGATAACAGAATTCAAGAGCTGAGGGTAGGCATCTAGGGAGTAGAAGATACAATAGAAGAATTTGATGTAGCCATCAAAGAAAATGTTACTTCTGAAAATTTGTGACAAAAAAATCCAAGAAACCAAGACTACTTTTGGAAGATGAAACCTAAAAATAATATGAATAGAGGAAAATGAAGACTCCAGGATCAAAAGGCACAGAGAATATCTTCAACAAAATCATAGAAGAAAATTTTCACAATTTAAAAAATGAGATGTATATAAACATACAAGAGGATATTGAACACCAAATAGAACAGACCAGAAAGGAAAATTCTTCTTCCACATAATAATGAAAACATAAAATGTATAGAACAAAGAAAAAAATATTAAAGACAGCAAGAGAAAAAGGTCAAGTGACATATAATGGCAAACCTATCAGAATCATATCCACCTTCTCAGCAGAGACCATAAAAACAAAAAGGACCCTGCAAACCCTAAGAGACCACAGATGCCAATCCAGACTACTATACCCAGCAAAACTTTCAATAACCATTGATGGAAAAAACAAGATATTCCATGACAAAAACAAATTCAAATAATACTCATTTACAAATACAGCCTTACAGAAGTTACTAGAAGGAAAACTCCAATCCAAAGTGACAAACTACAACCAGGATAACACAGAAAATACATAATTTCACTGTAGCAAAACATAACCACACAAACACTCTACCGCAACCAACATAAAAATCAAGGGACTTAACAGTCACTGGTCTTGAAGCAGAAAGACTCAAATGGTATATACTCACTTATATCTGCATACTAGCCCAATGGGCATGTCCCATGAAAGCCTTCACTTACCAGGAAACTGGGACAGAGGGGAGGACATCCTATTGGGATTCTAGATGAGAGAACCATGGGAGAATAGCAAAGTAGAAGGATCCAGTGGGTCCTAGAAACCTACAAGTAGAACATTATGATAGGCAGATTTGGGCCAAGGGGTCCCGCTCAAACTAAGGCACCAGCCAAGGACAAAACAGTCGGTAAACTTTAATCCCCTACCCAGATCTAGCCAATGGTCAGAACAGTCTCCACACTTGAGTGGAGAGTGGGATATGACTTTCTCATGTACTCTGGTGCCTCACATTTGACCATGTCCCCTGGAGGGGGAGACCTGGTGGCACTCAGAGGAAGGACAGCAGGTTACCGAGAAGAGACTTGATACCCTATGAGCATATACAGGGGGAGGTAATCCCCCTCAGGACCAGTCATAGGGGAGGAGAATAAGGGGAAAATGGGAGGGAGGGAAGAATAGGAGGATACAAGGGATGGGATAACCATTGAGATGTAACAAGAATAACTTAAAAAAAAACCAGTTACTGGTCTTTCAATATCAATGGTCTCAATTCTCCAATAAAAAGACACAGACTAACAGAATGGATGCATAAACAAGACCCACTATTCTTCTGCATTCAAGAAACATCTCAACTACATTGATAGACATTACCTCAGCGTAAAAGGCTGGAAAAGGTTATTCCAAGCAAACAGACATAAGAAACAAGCTGCTGTAGCCAGTTTAATGTCTGATAAAAAGACTTTCAAAATTAATCAAAAGAGATGAGGAAAGACACTTCATACTCATCAAAGGAAAATTCAGCCAAGATGACATCACAATTCTGAACATCTATGCCCTAATACAAGGGCACCCACATTTGTTTTAAAAAATCAGCAAAGCATTGATCTCCAAATATTAATATTCTCACCCCACTTTCACCAAAGGATGGGTCAATGAAACAGAAACTAAACTGAGAAATAATGAAGTTAACAAATATCATGAGTCAAATGGATATAACAAATATCTACAGAACTTTTTACTCAAATACAAAAGATTATACCTTCTTCTCAGCACCTCATGGAACCTTCTCCAAAATTGACCATATAGTACATCACAAAGAAAGCCTCAATAGACACAAAAAGATTGAAATAATTTATTGTATCTTACCAGTTCAACATGGACTAAAGCTGGACTTCAATAGCAACAGAAATAACAAAAAGCCTACACACATGGAAACTAAAAAACTCTCTACTTAATCACAACTGGATCAGAGAAGAACTAAATAAAGATATTAAAGACTTCCTAAAATTAAATGAAAATGAAGGTACAAAATACCCAAATTTGTGGCACTCAATGAAAGCAGTGCTAAGAGTAAAATTGATAGTACTAAGTGCCTTCATAAACAGATTGGAAACATCTCATACAAGCAACTTAACAACACATCTGGAAGCCCTAGGAAAAAGAAGAAGCAGAAATATCCAATAGGAGTAGATGGCTGGACATAATCAAACTCAGGTCTTGAATCTATAAATTAAAAACAAAGAGAGCAATTCAAAGAATCGACAAAACCAAGAGCTAGTTCTTTGAGAATATTGACAAGAAAGACAAACGATTAGCAAAACTAAAAAGTAGAGAGACACTATTCAAATCAACAAAATCAGAAAGGAAAAGGGAGACATAACAACAGACACTGAAGAAATACAAAGAATCATTCAGTCCTACTTCAAAGGCTTATATGCCACAAAATTTGAAAATCTAAATGAAATGGACAATTTTCTTGATGGATTCCATGTGCTAAAGTTGAATCAAGATCAGAAAAACAAATTAAATAGTACTATTTCTCCTACAGAAATAGAAGCAGTCATCAAAAGTCTCCCAACCAAGAAAAGCCCAGGGCCAGATGGATTCAGTGAAGAATACTACCAGACCTTCAAAGAGGAGCTAATGCTGAAACTCTTAAAACTACTCCACAAAATAGAAATGGATGGAACATTGCCAAACCACAGTCACTTTGGTAACTAAACCTCACAAAGACCCAACAACAACAAAATAGAACTTCAGATTAATTTCTCTTATGAGCACTGATGCAAAAATACTCAATAAAATACTTGTAAACTGAATCCAAGACACATCAAAGATATCATTCACCATGACCAAGTAGACTTCATTCCAGGAATGCAGGGATAGTTCAATATATGGAAATCCATCAATGTAATCCACTATATAAACAAACTGAAAGAAAAAAACCCCACATGGTCATCTCCTAAGATGCTGAAAAGGCATTTGACAAAATCCAACACCCATTCATGTTTAAAGTCTTGGAGAGATCAGGGATACAAAGCACATACTTCAACATAATACAGGGTAGGTACAGCAAGCTAATAGCCAACATCAAATTAAATGGAACGAAACTTAGTGAAATTCCACTAAAATCAAGGACTCCACAATGCTGCCGACTCTCTCCATATCTCTTCAATATAGTTCTTGAAGTTCTAGCTAGATAAATAAGACAGCAAAGCAGACCAAGTGGATCCAAATGGGAAAGGAGGAAGTCAAATTATCCCTGGATAATCACTGGAACTCATTGAACTCATTGGCACAAGAGACAACTACCTGAACAGAATACCAATAGCCCAGGTTCTAAGGTCAACAATTAATAATTGGGACCTCATGAGGCTGAGAAACTTCTGTAAGGTAGAAGATACTGTCAACAGAACAAAGCGACAGCCTACAGATGGAAAAGATATTCACCATCCCTACATTAGTCTGACAAAGGGCTAATATCCAAACTATATAAAGAACTCAAGAAATTAAACACCACCAAACAAAATAACCCAATTTCTTAACAGAGCTAAAAAGAATTCTCAACAGAGGACTATCGAATGGCCAAGAAACAGTTAAAGAAATGCTCAATGTCCATAGTCATCAGAGAACTACAAATGAAAATGAGTCTGAGACTCCATCTTACAACCATCAGAGAATGGCTAAGATAAAAAACTCAAAGGACAGCACATATTGGCGAAGATGTGGAGAAAGGGGAACACTCCTTCATTGTTGGTGGGAATGCAAACTTGTACAACCACATTGGAAATCAATCTGGCACTTTCTCAGAAAATTGGGAATATGGCTACTTCAAGACCCAGCTATTCCACTCCTTGGAATATACTCAGAAGATGCTCCACCACACAACAAGGACATATGTTCAACCATGTTCATAGCAGCCTTATTCATGAGGGTCCGAATATGAAAATAACCTAGATGTTCCTCAGTTGAAGAATGGATAAAGAAACATTGACACTATGGAATACGACTTAGTTATTAAAAACAAGGAAATCTTGAAACTTGGAGGCAAATGGATGGAACTAGAAATGATCATCCTGAGTGAAATAACCCAGACTCAGAAAGATACACATGGTATATACTCGCTTATTACTGAACACTAGCCCAACAGGGATGCTAGGACTTCCTATTGGGCCTCTAGGTGAGAGGGGTAAGGAAGAATGGGGAACTAGAAGGAGCCAGAGGGCCCAGGAACCCTACAAGAAGACTATCAAGGCTAGCAGATCTGGACCCAGGGGGTTACGCTCAAACTACTGTACCAACTAAGGACAATGCATTTAATAAACCAAGACCTCCTATTCAGATGTACCCAATGGACAGCACATTCTCCACAGTTGTGTGGAGAGCAGAGACTGCCTCTGGTATAAACTCTGGTGTCCCCTATTTGACCACGTCCCTGTGGTGGGGAGGCCTGGTGGTACTCAGAGGAAGGGTAAGCAGGCTACCCAGATGAGACATGATAGGCTGTGATCATATGGTGGGGGAGGAGGTCCCCTTCTGTCACAGGCCTAGTGGAGGGAATAGGGTGAGAGAGGGAAGGAGGGGAGAACAGGAAGATACAAGTAAAAGGATAACAGTTGAGATGTAATATGAATCAATTATTCAACAAAAATTTAAAACACCCAAAAAAACCAAACAACAACAACAACCAAAACCAACACCAAACCAAACCAAGGAAAAAAACCAAAACTGAAACAACACTAACAAAAAACATGTTCTATAACAGAAAAAAAATGTTCCTATCCTAAAATTGTTAAAATTTTCTAGAATCTGATGGAATAAAAATGATAAAACGGACCGCTTTGCCTAATGGACACCAGTCAGCGGAGAAAGATACAATGTGTCAAGCACTGCCTTGGAGGAGAAGAATCAGAGTAATTCCCAAGTCATCAAACTCATGTCAGAATTTGAAACGACCTAGGGAGGTAGCACCTAAGAGGATTCTTCTACAATAATAAAAAAAAATTATGACAGAACACTTTTGCAGAATGAAGATCCAGTATCATGGCTTAGAGGCAAGAATAAGAACAGGTCCAGGAGAGAACACAGAGAATAGCAAGTGCACCATACATGCTGGATGGGTTTGAGGCTGAAGAGGGAGAAAGGCAATATTACAGTGTGTTGCACACCAGAATGAAGAGTTTTTAACAGAATGTGGGGCAAAATGGGATGAACCCACTAAAAACGGAAGAAGGGCATTAGAGGGTGCACCCTTAGGACTCATCACAGCCCTAACAGAACATGCATTAGACATGCCCATCCCCAAATGCTACTCCTCACAACTGTCCCACATTTTCTGCCTCCACCATGTTGTCTTCTGGACCTGTCTAAGCCATGACTTCCAGAAGCAGAATTCTGCTTTGGTTAGATGAAGACACCATATGCTCACTTTGGACTTCTGGGTAGAGGGCCATGTAGAGCAGAGCCCAGCGCAGTGTATGAGATGTTGTCTCTGTGCCAGCAAGGAAGAGGTCCAGGGTGCTGCAGATGAGGTTTTCTTCATTGAAACTTGTAGTCTTGTCTGGGTACTAGAAAAGACAGTGTTTAGTCAGAAAATTTTGGATTATCTCACTATATCGGGTCTGATGCTGGGTAACAAATTTGAATGCACTCAACTAAGATGATATTTCCTTTGACCTGCTCAGGATGTACCTATATTTTAAGCATTATTGTGCCCCAAGTACAAAGAGAATGACACTTGGGGTATTCTGCAACCTGGGGAAAGAGGCTGGAAGGACGCATTTTAAATGATGTTACTTTGACTTCTGTGGAAAGACTTTTCCTGACCACGTGCTGAAGGCTAACAAAAAGCTTCTGATGCATGGGTGGATGAATATCAAGATAACTATTTTTGTGTAACTATATTTTTGGAAAAGATATCGGAAGGGGTAAACCCACACGCTTAACTGGATTCCAGTATCAGCTACATCACTAAGATGTTCACTTTACATTTATCTATCAGAGTCTATAAAATAAGAACACACACATCTTAACACGTTGCATCAACTCTATGGGATGCAACAGACTCATATCAAATACTATGCAAGTGTGCTTTTGTTTACTCCAGGAATCAGGTGAGTTCCCTGCGTTTATTGACTCTTTGACCTCTTCATTAATCTTTCATAGCTAACACCTTGCTGATTCCATCAATTTGGGGGGTATATAATTCCATCTTTACTAACTCCCTCTGGAAGAATTATTGTTTACATTGCTTGTAATGATGGTGGTTTTACACCTACACTTCATATAGTGAATATTGCCCCTCTTCTGGGGATTAAATGTTGTTTCTATTGATATTGTGCCAGAAAGATGAACTATGGTAGAAAAAGGGAAGAAATTGACTTTTGTGCCCTGGGTAGAAAAGGAATCTATAATATAATGAGTCAAAGCTCATAGGACAGGATTCAATGATGTGCATTTCGTAAAGACCTATTTAGATTAAAATATTAACAGTGTTATAATTTGGTTATTTGATTTGGTGGTGTTTAATTTCTTGAGTTCTTTATATATTTTGGATATTAGACCTTTGTCAGATGTAGGGTTGGTGAAGATCTTTTCCCAGTCTGTAGGCTATAGCTTTGTTCTGTTGACAGTGTTTCCTGCCTTACAGAAGCTTTTCGGCCTCATGAGGTCCCATTTATTATTGTTGACCTTAAGGCCTGGTCTGTTGGGTGTTCTATCCAGGAAGTTGTCTCTTGTGCCAAAGTGTTCCAGGCTCTTCTCCACTTTTTCTTCCAACCAATTTAGTGTCTCTGGTTTGATGTTGAGATTTTTGATTCACTTGGACTTGAGTTTTGTGCATGGTGACAAATATGGGTCTACTTACATTTTTCTACATGTAGACATCCTGTTAGACCAGCATCATTTGTTGAAGATGCTCCTTTTTCCATTGAATAAACTTGGCTTCTTTGTCAAAAATCAAATGACCATACGTGTATGGATATATTCCTGGGTCTTCGATTCGATTCCATTGATCAACTAGCCTATTGCTGTGTCCATACTATGCTGTTTTAATTATTGTTGCTCTGTAATATAGCTTGAGATCAGGAATAGAGATTCCTTCTGAGGATCTTTTATAGTATAGGATTGTTTTAGCTATTTTGGGTTTTTCTTTTTCCATATGAAGTTGAGAATTGACCTTTCAATGTCTTTAAAAAATTGTGTATGTATTTTGATAGAGATTGCATTTAATCTGTAAATTGTTTTTGGTAAGATGGCCATTTATACTATGTTAATTCTTTCAATCCATGAACAAGGGAGATCCTTCCATGTTGTGATGTCATCTTCAATCTCTTTCTTGAGAGATTTGAAGTTTTTCCCAAACACATCCTTCACTTGCTTGGTTAGCATAACTCCTAAATATTTTATATTGCTTGTGGCTAACATGAAGGGTGTAGTTTTCTTACTTTCTTCCTCTGAATGATTATCATGTGTACATAGCAAGGCTACTGACTTTTTTGAGTTAATTTTGTATCCAGCCAATTTTCTGGGGGAATTTTGGGGGGTCACTTATGTACACAATCATATTATCTGAAAACAGAGAAATTTGACTTCTTCCTTTCCCATTTGGATCCCTTCAATCTCCTTTTGTTTTCTTATTGCCCTGGCTAGGACTTCAAGAACTATATTGAAGAGATATGGAGAAAATAGGCAGCCTTGTCTGGTCCCTGATTTTAGTAGAATTTCATTGAGTATCTCTCCATTTAATTTGATGTTGGCGATTGGCTTGCTGTATATAGCCTTTATTATGTTTAAGTATGTGCCTTATATCCGATCTACCCAACACTTTAAACATGAATGGGTGATGGATTTTATCAAATGCTTATTCTGCATCTAAGGAGATGATCATGTGTTTTTTTTTCTTTCCGTTTGTTTATATGGTGGATTACATTGATGGATTTCCATATATTAACCCATCCCTGCATGCCTGGAATGAAGCCTACCTGGTCATGTGAATGATATCTTTGATATGTTTTTGTGTTTGTTTTGCGAGTATTTTATTGAGTATTTTCATGTCTATGTTCATAAGAGAAATTGGTCTGAAATTCTCTTTTTTTTTGTTGGGCCTTTGTGAAGTTTAGGTATCAACCTGACTGGCCTCATAGCAGGAATTTGGTAATGTTCCATCCATTTCTATCTTTTGGAGTAGTTTGAAGATTATCAGTATTAGTTCTTCTTTGAATGTCTGATAGAATTCTGCACTGAAACCGTCTGCCCTGGGCTTTTTTCTTTTTTGGTTGGGAGACCATCATTGATTGCTTCTATTTCTATATGAGAAATTGAGCTATTTAATTTGTTTATCTGATCTTGATTCAATTTTTGCAAGTGGAATCGATCAAGAAAATTGTCCATTTCCCTTAGATTTTCAAATTTTGTGGCATATATGCCTTTGAAGTAGGATCTTATGATTCTTTGTATTTCTTCTGTGTCTGTTGTTATGTCTCACTTTTCATTTCTGATTTTGTTGATTTGGATAGTGTCTCTCTGCCTTTTAGTTAGTTTGGTTAACAGTTTGTCTGTCTTGTTGATTTTCTCAAAGAACCAGTTCTTGGTTTTGTTGATTCTTTGAATTGTTCTCTTTGTATCTTATTTAATTGATTTCAGCTCTGAGTTTGATTATCTCCAGGCTTCTACTCCTCTTGTGTGTTTCTGCTTCTTTTTTTCCAGGGTTTTCGGATGTGTCGTTAGGTTGCTTATGTGGGATGTTTCCACTTTCTTTATGAAGGCACTTAGTGCTATGAATTTTCCTCTTAGCACCACTTTCAATGTGTCTCACAAATTTGAGTATGTTGTTTCATTTTCAGCTTAATTGCTACTTTCCCTTTGTATATAATTCTTTGATACATGGGTAAAAGTCAAGGAGGGGCATGAAAGGGCAGGATATTGCATTTCCAGTCTGGGAACCCTGTCTGTCTTATGACACCACTGAGTTAATATTACTGCTAATTAACATGGGGAATGTGAAACTTTGATCTTCAAAGATATCTATATATTCATTTTGGAACTTTCCCATGCTACTGGATGAGCTAAAATACACATTGCAGATTTCACTAATTTGGGAGGGGACTTTTGGCTTTAGGGTCAAAACCAACCAGATCAAAGAAAAGTAAATGCTACAATTTGGGAATTGAAGACAAGGGAGGAATCACAGCCAAAGGTCTCAGTGACCTCTATAAGCTTGGAGAGCCAGGGTCTTAGAGTTTCCAGTGTGTTAAAAAAGAACCTTGTGTGGCCAACAGGAAGAAAAGATCATGAGAACTGTAGGAGAGTAAAGATGCACCATGTTAAAACACTAACAGTGTGGTATCCTGGTGGAGCATCAGTTGAAAACTATCAAACCACTGCATTTTCTCTGAGAAGTCACAAGAGCATCTTCCTCACCTTTGCCATTTCATTGAGGAAAGCATCAATGAAGTCTCTGGGCTCATCAGGGTTCCAGTCTCTTCGGTGATTTTCGATCATACAAGAAACAAACATTTTCAGTTTTTCCCAGTTTTTGAAAACTGTTTGATGTGACCCAGGAACATATTTCATTATCCACGGAAAAATATTATAGAGCTGGTTGGAAAAAATAAGACAGTCATGGAGACAACATGGTGCCACTGTACAATGTTTCAATATATGGTCTTGTCTTTCGCTTCCTTTCTTACTGTTAAATTGTGGTGGCAGCTTCTGTTTTCCCTCTCACCCACTTCAAAAACATTTCAGCTAATTCCATGCAAAA
Organism: Acomys percivali; assembly: GCA_907169655.1. Lineage (NCBI taxonomy): Eukaryota > Metazoa > Chordata > Mammalia > Rodentia > Muridae > Acomys > Acomys percivali. The sequence continues at coordinate 155,694,795 of OU015743.1, forward strand.
CATATTGAGCCTCACACCATTTCTTAATAGTCCAACTGCCTGTCACCTGCTACACAACACCACTTTTCTACCTGGATGTTTGGACAGCATTAAACACTTTCATTGATTATATTATCCATGCTGCTATAACTTATTTTGCACATAACTTCCATAAAGAATATTTGTCAATGTAACCACATGCTTGACTCTATGACTTTCATTATTCAAGAACTGTCCCTAGACTCAAAATGGTATATAGTGCTTTGTATCTGTAAGTGTTACAGAGATGGGGCACCATAAATCTTTATCATTGCTCTTGTTCCTCTAGGCTCTCCAACCACAGCAACCTTATGATCACACTGAGGGCATTTCTGTGTTAGGCCTGTTAGGTTCTACTTATTGTGCCCCAAATGTGCTCCTGAATTTGGCTTAACCTTGCTTTTCACCTCATGAGAAATTTCATGTTTAAGTCTCCTTGGAAATATTTTACCTGATGAGCCTTAAAGTGACAGGCATCTTTTCACATTTCTAGTTTTCTGTCATTACATATTCCCCCTGAGGAAAATTACCAAAAACATGTATTGTGCAGATAACTGTACAGTCCAGAAGAGATGTCAAAGAGAGCATAAATTGTAATATGAAAATACAAGCAAAGAGAATGCCTCTGAAATATCATTAACTCCTGAACTAATAAAAGCAAAGATACTGAAACAAGCAAATGCTACATAAAAGTTGCAAATGTTTTATTATAAAAATGATAAGTGATTTGGAGGAGATAAGGAAGCGTATGAGTTCAATAAAGGATCCAGGGTCGAAAGTCAATCACAGAAAGGAGAAATCAGCAAAAGGAATGAGAAAATCAGCAATGTGGTTGAAAAGATCAACAACCTGGAAGACACTGCACCAAGTAAACTGACGATTTGATAAAATAAAATGGAAAAATTGAAGATTAATAACTCAACAAGTAAAAGCACACACAGTAGAAAGCATCACCAAAAGACCAAACTATGCACACACACTTAATAAAAGGTAATGAAAATATTTTTAAAAACATACAAACATGCATGCACAACCTCAAATGTGTACATACCAAGTTAGTTAGGACACTAGCAAAAGGAAAACCAGGCTGATAAAACCAAGTTCTTGGGGTTAATTTCACCATACAGCTTTCTTCCATATTCATGGGTGTGATTGACAGACCATTAAGCTTTGTAGAGTATTTGAGAGGCTATAAGGATTAGTGATGTAAAAATGGGGCACAGTTGGAGGTGACAGTAGAATCCCAGAGGTTCCTACTTTCCAGTATTAGAAGACTGATAGCATCAATGGGTTTGGGAATCTTTAGTTTCCTTATATGTCCAGATACAGCTATGATGCAAATGGGCATGTCAATGGATACTGACATGGAACTGTTATTGATAACATCAGAAACCTAGGAACAACTCATTTATTTGACCACACATTTAGACAGTATAATGCTAGTCGGCATCTAACAGAGAGCAGTACACAACGAGGAATCTCAAAACGAAGTGGTAAAATAGAAAGCACATTTAGATGATGAATCTGAGGCAGGAAGAGAGGCATCATGGGAAAAGAGAGTCCAAGTCAAGATTGCCATTCACTGAGAGACCAGCATTTTCCTCTATATGTATATAGACCAATATACCTATGAAAATAGTTCAAATACATGTTACAAATGTTTTGTATATATTCAAGTCAAGAGTTGAACTGGAGATATATTTGGTTCAAACTCAATATTTAAAGCATTATTTATTAACTTGAAAAAAGCCCTACCTTTCAAAGATATGCAGAGAAAAGTGCTTACCTGGCACATAATTGTTATCTCCAAACACATGGCCTCATCCAGTAACCTCAGCATCTCCTGAAACCTACTGTCATGGTACTCAAAGCGCTCCCCGAAGGTGACGGAGCAAATGATATTGGAAGCTGCATTGTTGATACTGAAGTGAGGGTTAAAAGGCTGTCCTGGAGGTGGGGACAGGGAGAGGTGAGTCTTTCAAAGTTATGAATTTCTTTTTGTTTCCTATAATAAGTTAACTTCCAATGACAGGAATCCACACATTGCAGAGCACCATGTAAGAGGCCGTGGCCAGAGCATTCTATATGTGATCTGATGGGCACCAAGGACTTTGCTAAAGTCTGGGAAGTCAGACTGACAACCAGGCTTTAGGTTCAGCACTGTATTTAGTGGTCCATTTGTGTGCTTAGCTGCAGGACTCCTGGGCAGAGTCATGGCTAGAGGTTCACTGTTCAACCCCCAGTGTCCAGCACAGTGCAGGGCCCAGGACAAGGACTCAGGCACTTAGTAGGAATCTGTCCAATGAATGTAGGGGCCACAGCCCCCTGCACGTGCCCTGTGAAATGCTCACCTCCCTCCTCTGCTATGACCTCCACAAGGTACTGAGCTTCCTCCTGTATGCGCTGCTCTAAGCTCTTCTTCCCCAGCCCAAAGTTCCTCAGCGTCATCAGGGCGAACCTTCTTTGCTCCTTCCATGTCTGGCCACTGGAGAAGATCAACCCTGGAAGGAAGACACTCAGTGTTACGCCATTATAATTCTGGTGTAAACAGCCCCAGGAACTGTAAAGGCGCATGTGCAATAGAAAGGAGGAAGACCAACAAGGGGGCTGACGGCCGTGTGGAGAAAATCCCAAAGCCCAGGTCTTGAGGGCTAACGTCTTGCGGCGATCTGCATTTCACACCGATGCTTCGTGAGTGTTATGTCATCTCTTCCTCTTAGAAACTCTGCTTGTTTACGGCCAACCAGCAACAGGTCCCTTCCAATTGCTGCGGAAGGAACTGAGTCCTGCACATAAATTCAGCTTTTTCACGGGAGCACAGTTGTTTGCCAACCAGCTGTTCAAACTCCTGTCCTCCTGGTTCCGATGCAGATATGAAAGTCTACTAAGTTCTGTTAAGCTGAGTCACTGGACTGAACTAAACGATAGGACAAGACATGTAAATTCAAGATGTACCAAAGGCGCCGTGAGAGTTCTTAGTCAATACAAGCTTTAAAAGATGAAAAAAAAATGGCTAGTAGGATATGAAAGTGCATATTTTCCACACAGAAGGAACAAGAGGAAAACATTCTGGTGTGTTGAGCATCCAGAAGTTATTTCATGGAATGCCACAATCAAGCCTCCTTCCTAATTTTCAGAGAAATCCTCAACTGCCTAAACACAAACGTTGGTCTTCCTGGTCCCCTCACATCAGCAGGTGCCCGTTTAGCATATAGCAATGCTCACCATGCAGGAGTAACTCAGATACTTCCGGCCTGAAACCCTTTCCTAGCGGCACCGGGGACTCTGCTGTTCCAGATTTTCTTCCCAATTCTTTGCCACAAACTTCACGCAAGCATTGCTGGTTTGTTTTCTTCTACCCAACTCTTGCAACATTGGAATTTCTCAAGACTAGCCCACCTCTTTTCTTGCAGCATATTCTACTTTAGGAAATCTCATTGTTCCTTCCATTTAAGTATCTTCCACTGACCGTCAAATAAGGTGGACACCCGGTACGTTGCACATGAGTGCTTGCTTGTCTTTGCCAGTTACAGACACTTACAGTCAGCAGGTCTGTGGCAGAAATTATTCCTCAAACTCCCAACAGAGGCTAGTTCCACTAACTACCTAATCACCTGCCACTGTTCCTATTCGCATCACATTCCCGCAGCAGCTGCGCCCATGACAATTTCTTCCAGAGCCTCAATCCCCTGGAATCTATCTAGTTCATCAGGTCATGCGGTTTCTCTCTTGAATGATTTTGTTCCATGTGTCTGCAACTATCCCAGGTTAGTCAGCTGTCATTTCCTGACTGGATTTTCAAAATTCCCTTTTTTCTAACCCACAGCGATATTTCATGCTGTCCTTCTTGTTTCCCAACTGAAAGCCTAACCACGCCTCAGAACCTGCAATGTGTGATGTGTGATGTTCTCTACTCAACACGACTCCTGTTGTTCTGATGAAGACCAATATCTAGGCTCTTCCTAGCTAGGATCCTCAGCTTTTTATCCACTTAGTTGCATCCTTTAGATACTGTGCTTGCCACACTGGACATCTTCCAGTTTCTCAAGGCCCCTAGTCCTTCTTGTTACTTCAGGGGGTAGTCTGCCTCTGTTGACTCATTTCCAATGTTATTAAATGAGTGTTATTATTTACAGAGGCTTTCCCTGAATCCCAGTAGAACTTACAAACCACTGATAAATGACTTCTCCCCTTACTGCTGTAGCCCTGCATGTTTTTAATTAGCTAACTGACCTGTGGTTTTTCATCTGATGGAGCATATGGTATACGCTGATGAAGATTTTTATCTATTTACACTCACTATTAATCACTTATGTCTAGTGCTGTGCTTCTCATAGAAGATAGTGCAGCCAATAATGTACAGTTAATTATTCATTGTCACAAGGAGTGATTAGGAAATGTCTAAAACGGATGACTTGATATCCACTTGAAGTTCTGCCTTCAAATTTGGAGCACATAACACTTTAGGGATAATATTGAGTAACCATACTATTCTAGCCTAACACTCTGTGGAACGCTAGAGATACCTGGGTGACATGGCTTTAATGATGCTTATTCAAAAGCCATAAACAAACATACAAAAAAAGCAGCAGCAAGAGGAAGTGGATTTGCAGCCATTTTCCTAGGACAGAGGGTTAGCTTGGGAAAAGGGAAGTAAGAGCATAGTGTGTCCGCCTGTGTGTGGCAGGATGCTGTGACTGCTTCTCAGTAAGCTTTTGAAGCTATGTGGTTTCTTTCAATGTCTATTAAGGATGCCACTGTCAGGTCTTCCAATGGGTGCTCTCATTCCAGGAATGTGACCTCCTGCTTTCTTCAAAGATGGCAACTCATGATAGAGTTGGTTTATGTGAATATTGGAACGTTAGAGACAGGCACCTTTAATACATCATAAACATTATAATACATACTCCATCTTGCTCAATAAACTTATATCCACTTACCATTTTTATTGGAGATACGTTCTTGTACCAAAGTGACAGGGCGGTTCATAATATTTTGCTCCATGTGAGTAAAGACTTCTTTGATTAAAGGTAGTCCAGTTATGATCACTGAAGTTACGTCACCAAGATTCAGGCTAAAAATGTTCCCATATTTCTTCACAAGCTGAAAAATATATCAATAGTTACAGTTTAGTGTGCTTGTGTCTATGTATCCAGGGATGGTAGGCATGTGTGTAGCCAGTGGGATTCATGTTCAGAGGTTCCTGTGAGTGGGGTGTGTGTGTGTGTGGGGGGGTGTCTGTTGGTCTGTAACAATGTTTTGAAGATGTTTTCTCTTCCACTGCACTAAATTCAAATACAAGTCAGGAATAGAATTAACTCTATAGAAATTCATTAATATGTCTGTGTGAATTGACCTTGCAACCTACTGTGCATGCCTAGAAGAAATCAGGGGCACACAAGTGTCAATAAAGCAGCAAAATCTTTGATCTCAAGCATCCTGAAGACTAATGAATGGAGAGCTTGTGACACATTTGACTTGGCAAAGGCTGAGGAAATTCTCTAAGGATGTGATGTTGGTGCAGCTTGTACGGACTTCTTAGTAGACCAGTCTGTTTAATAAAAATATCTCCTACTCATCAATGGGTGCTAGACATGGTATGGGCATGTATGCCTAAAGGGAACTCTGTGCACATGTGCATGTAAGAGATACCTTGGTTGAAGGGCTCTAGCAGGCCCTGAGCATGATAAATATTGCAGACAGGTTTTGCTCTTCTACTCCTTATCCTTCCCCTTGCTAGAATCATCCATAAAGCTAGATCCCAGGATCAATTCTTTTCTTGTCCACTGACTCATTCCTGAGACAAAACACCAATCAAAATTCATTGTTTTGATAACATGCCCAATCAAGATTTACCAACTCACCCTAGGACAGATTTCCCCCCTTTCCCAAAAACATCCACTCCTGCAGAAACACTTGCTCTTTCTCACTGCTTACCTGCTTGCTGCTGAGCTTGCTGTAACTGCTGCTGCCTTTGCGACCCTAACCCACAACTTACCTCTCTGGGGAAATAAATCTTTGTGCTGAGAATTTGGTGTCTGGGTATGTCCTGTACCAACTTCAAGGTGTGTGTGTGTGTGTGTGTGTGTGTGTGTGTGTGTGTGTGTGTGTG
>OU015743.1:155728328-155755715 GCA_907169655.1 Acomys percivali
TGACTGGGGAAATGGTGACAGACATTCTGAAGTCCATGCTCAGCTTCTCATTGGCTGGGGGCTTGAAGGTAAATTTTTGGATAAGAGAAGTGGTAAATATGAACAGCTCAGATCTGGCCAGTTGTTCTCCAAGACAAGCTCGCTTCCCTGTAAGATGAAAATAAAATAAAATAATAAAATATTCAGCATCTACCTTGATTCATCAAACACAGAAGGCCAGAGTCCAGAATGACAGATCAAATGCTGTCAGGGACCAGGCAGTGCCAGCAGAGCAGGGAGGGCATGGGCCAAGAGGAGGAGGAGCCTGAGCTGACTGGACCGCTGCGGTTAGCATGAGTGCTTCCCAAACTCACTTAACCAACATCAGCGGGACAGCAGATGAGATGCTTTCCAACCTCTAAAAGGAAGGAGGAAAATGTGAGAAGGTATCTGAGCAGGGTTCCTAAGGCACAAGTCATCTTTTAACTAGGCCCACTGTCCACCTTCACCTTGAGTGATCTCAGTAACAGATGGCCCCCAGAGCTCTTTGAATACTTGAGGCGACATAGGAACTCTGGTGCTAGGTGGTACTCAATCATCTGCCTAGGCTATGGCTGCTCCGTCCCCTGCAGTGCACCATACAGTCACCATCATCATCATCACTCTTCTGTGCATTGCTAATGCCTTTCTTTATTCTTTTTTTTTTACTTCCATGTTTGTTAACTGAAAATAGAATTTTTCATATATCCTGATTATGATTTATCCTCTTTCAGCTCCTCCCAGCTCCTCCCCACCCACTCATCTACCAAAATCTATACCCTTTCTTTCTTTCTCTCATTAGAATAGAGACAGGTATTGAAAAGTAGTAGTGGTAATAATAATAATAATAATAATAATAATAATAACAACAATAATAATAACAACAGATATTGAAAAGTAGTAGTGGTAGTAATAATAATAATAATATAAGAAATAATAAAATAAAATAAAACCAGAGTAGGAAGAACATGCACTGAAGTACTGTGCACTCACTATAAAAATCAGCAAAAAGGAAACATAGAGAAAGGAGAGGCTATTTATAACTGCACAGTCCAGACAGAACCGTGAGTGTGATGATTTGCATGTCAGCTTTGTCACGGGGATTCCGCTGAACGCGTAACAGCTATTGTCTCTTACTCAGCTCTCTAAGTTACCTTTGCTACTTTGCTTTGCTCAGGAAACTAAGTCATATACCAAACCGATCGCCAATTCATGCTTATGATTTTCCCTCTACCTTTCACAGCTTGATGAAGAGAGAAGCAATGCCACAGGCCAAACTATTCAGTAACTGTGTGTTATAAAAGTGCTAGTGTTATAGTGTGTGCCTGTGTGTCCCATGATGTGTCTAACTCATCTATGCCCCTTTCATCTTCATACTGTTAAGAATGTCTATTAGGAGTATGATTGGTAAATTTCTAAAATAGAACCAAATTAACTCTGTTGTAAATTCTCAAGATTCTTCTAGAAAAATTCCTCTGTTGGGGCAAAAATTTAAAAAAAAAGTCAGTTAACGGTGGAGAATGACCTGTCCATCGGCTAGACTGGGTAGGGGTTCGAAGTTTACTGCCTATATTTTCCTTGGCTGGTGCCATAGTTTGAGGAGGACCCCAGGGCCCAGACCCGCCTGTAGTTTTTCAGGACCCTCTGGATCCTTCTATTTCCTCATTCTCCCAGGCTTCTCACCCCTAAAGTCTCAATAGGATTTTCTCCACTCTGACCCACTTTCCTGGTAGGTAAAGTTTTTCATGGGGGCGTAGCTCTTGGACTAGTGTCTCGATATAAGTGAGTATATACCATTTGACTCTTTTTGCTTCTGGGTGAATTCACTCATTATGATAATTACTAGTTCAATCCATTTGTCCACAAATTTCGGAAATTCCTTGTTTTTAATAGCTGAGTAGTATTTCATAGTGTAAATATACCACAGTTTCTTTATCCATTCTTCTACTGAGGGACATTTAGGCTGTTTCCATGTTCTGGCTATTATGAATAAGGCAGCTATGAATATGGTTGAGCATATGTCCCTGTTGTGTGGTAGTGCATCTTCTGGGTATATTCCAAGGAGTGGAATAGCTGGGTCTTGAGGAAGCCCTATTCCCAGTTTTCTGAGAAAGCGCCAGATAGATTTCCACAGTGGTTGTACTAGTTTGCATTCCCACCAGCAATGAAGGAGTGTTCCTCTCTCTCCACATCCTCGCCAGCATGTGATGTCAGTTGAGTTATTGATCTTAGCCATTCTGATGGGTGTAAGATGAACTCTGGTGCCCCATATTGGACCATGTCCCTTGGATGGGGAGGCCTGGTGGCACTCAGAGGAAAGATAATAAGTCACCAAGAAGAGACTCGATACCCTAGGAGCATATACAGGGGGAGGAGGTCCCCCTCAGTCACAGACATAGGGGAAGGGAGTAGAGGGGGAAGTGGGAGGGAGGAAAGAAAGGGAGGATACAAGGGATGGGCTAACAATTGAGATGTAATATGAATAAATTAATAAAAAAAAGAAATGTAACTTAAGATGAATATAGTTTGGTTTTACAGTTAAGCTTAGTTGTTTAGGCGTTAAGATGTTTTTGGGTCCAGATAGATGTTTTAAGTTGATAGAGATGAGATATGATAGATATTGACTTACATTCATAATTTTAGACTCACCAAGATAGTAAATATGTTTTCTTCAAGGTTGCCAAATACAAATAGCCAAAACACTATGAATGTGACATTAATATAATTCCTAATTGTTTTGTGGTACTTCTTGCTCTGTGAAGTAATATTTTATATATGTGTAATAATATAAATGTATATGTAAAAATAAAAAAATATTTTTAAAAAGATGAATATAGAGCCTGGAAATACAAACATTTACTTTTTGAATGGATCAGTGGATTATAATCAGTATTGATATAAATTAATAAATTGTTTTTTATATTTAATAAAGAGATTTCCTTTTTCTCTCAGATTAAAAAAAAAAAGTCAGGACCTGGAATTCAGGAAGATGCTCCATCAGGGAGCACTGTGTGAGTGACAAGCCCACTCATTTTCACAGGGCTAAGTTTTTCATACTTGAAAAACATGCAAACAATTTGTTTCCTGCATAGTCTCTATGACTGGACATCGTCACAATTAGCCTGCAGGAACAAACATGCCTTTGAAAGGATGAAAACAGTGGATACTCAATTTGAAGGCTTTAGTATAAATCAAAGAATAGGTCCAAGATCAAGGGTCAAAATAAACCTTTTTTCTTTTCAATTTTTTTCATCAGTTGTTGTGTTGGAGTGGCAGACAGCTCACCACCACTGCCTGGATAAAACTGTGCTTGGGCCATCTCACATCACAGAATACAGTTGTCTGGCCTCAGTACTAAAAGGAGAGAAATGACCCAGGCTTTTGTCAAAATTCTTCCCAAGCGTAGCCCATCTAAGTCAGTAATTTGATGACTTCAAAAGCAAGAGACTTACTAGCATAAAGCTGTCAGTCCTTTGTCTATAGACAGTCAGGATTTGAGGGCTCAAGAAGGATTGTGCCATCTGTCCTACTATCACAGAGGTAATAACCCTGTTCCTACTTATATTTGCCAAGAGAAAAGAAGCTGATCTCTGAAATCCCTTCATCCAGGGAGGCTGCCCATAGAAAATCAAGAGAACACAGGTGGAAAACGTAGCTGCGTGGCAAAGGTAGGAGTGAGGCAGAAAGTAGTGACAGCCGTTGACACGATGCTCATCCAAGTGATGCTTTGGGTTCCTACATTATGCTCAATTTAGCTAGTTTTTATTATGCCATACCAGTATGAACATCCTTAGGAAATTAAATTTTATTCTCCTCTATCAGAGAGAGATGCTGAAAGCAAGAAAAATCTCACCACCCTCTTCCATGAGTTCCATACTATGTGTACTTGTTCGTCGGTGCTATTCCAATCAAAGACTGTAATTGTTTCTCTCCCTTTGAGTTGTGTGGATTGAGTAGGTCACCAGAATGCAGTGGGAGTCATGATGTGGACATTTTCAGCCTGGAACTTACCAGGTCTGTGTGTTCCTGTCCTCCCTTTGGAATATCATCACTACCTTATGATTAGAGAACTGGTTTGCAAAAGGGAAGTAGATAACATGGAAATAATACAATTTTTTTCAGGTGAGGTTATAGTAGACCTTTATTTAAGCAGCTCACCCCTCACACATATAAGATCACTTATCCTGTATACTTGCGAATAATTCCTAAAAACTAGTAAATTGGGGCCACTTGTTATGCAGCAAGACAGTGATACTTATCAACTCAGTGAATCTTATAGTAGAAGGAACTGCAACCAGGGAAGAGAATTATGAGCTAGTTGTAACAGAGAGTTAGTCTAGAAGTTCACAACTTAGCCTTAAACCCAGTTGTGCTAATACTATGCTTGGAATATTTTGAGTTTGCCTATGTGAAGAAAGAAGATGCCTATCCATTTTCTCCCCAGTTATAAATGAACGGGTGAACTGCATGAGATGGTGTGCTTGCTAATAAAGTCTGGAATTAAGAGGGTATAAAATAATTCCTAATAACAAGGCATCACTGAATCACTTTATGTGGCTCTTTTTATTCTCAATATAATGAAGCTGGGAAAATAGGGAAAATATTTTTACATCAGGGGAGAAGTGAAGAACCCATGGGAAGGAGATATTTAAACCATAAAGAAGGCGGTCTATCCTCTGTCTCGTGTCTCAGGCTTTTTCTCCCTCTTTGCTCATGAGTGTCTTACAGTCCCTTCTGCCACAGTTACAGAACTTCATGTCAGAACCAAGAAATGAGGAAAGCTTTGTTAATGGAAATAGCAGGCCAGAAACTGTGCTGTGATGCGAAAGTTGAAATTATTTAACAGGAAATACTGAAGAATTTCTATGCCTTATACCACCTGTTCTTATGAGTGAGTTGTGGCAGGTGAGGTCTTTTATGTTTTTATCATATACATTCCTCTACTGGGTTATGAATAGCAAATTAACATTATAACAATAGAAGACCTTGCCAGGGATTGTGCCTAGAGCAAGATGTCACTTAGTTAAGAAGGCACCATTTGGAATTATTATCTCATGTGTACGTTTTAATAAGTAAGTAGCTCCTTTGCCTGGTGTCTTCCCATGTCCTTACTAAGCTCAAGTCTATTTTTAAGTGAGAGGGAACTCCTTTAAAAAAAAGCTTGGGATACTTGAAAATTCAATAAAGATGACAGTTATCTATCTTTTTTTTTTTTTTTTAAACAAGAGGCAATAGTCTGGGCCTCTGTTCTCAGTGCTGGGATAAACATATCAAGGGAAGCTGAAAACTTCGTTATAAGTAAAGGAGACCACCTAAAACAGGGGTAGTCTGAAGATGTGTTGGCACAAGTATTGTGGGATTCAAAAACTGCAATACTGGACCACACACTCTGAGTAGAAAGGATCATCAACCCAGCCCCAAAACCTGCAATATACAATGGTGACTTGCCTACAAAATATGCTGCTGCAGTAGTGGCGTAAATGTTGTAGTAGTAACAGACTACTACCTGATTGAATGTAAGACCAACTCCATAATATGGAATGCATCCCTGACACTGCTTTGATGGCCATGAACATTAGACTGGAGAGGCCATATAAGAGAAAGCAAATGCTACTGTCTGCTAAAGACACATAGCAATAACATGACTCCTTATAATATTCTGTTATCTCTATAGATAAGGGCTTTGCTCGGCCATCATAAGAGAAGCTGGAAAAAGTGCAAAGACTAAAAGATTTTGGAACACCCAGTGCTACATGGGACATATTCATCAAACCCCCTCCCTCAGGGCTCGAGGAGCAAGACACAAAGATTATAAGAGCCAGAGTGACGGATGACTCAAAGGAAACATTGTCCTCCAGGAAACAGGACTGATGTACATATGAACTCACAGAGACTGTGGCAGTGTGCTTGGGCCTACACAGGTTCAAACCAGACTGGATCCCAGCATTGAGAGGGAGAAGTGGACACAGGATTTCAGACCTAAACAAAAACCTCTCTACAATTGGCAGCCTCCTTCAAAGGCAGCATTAGTTTGTTCCAATGGAGTCTCATTGGTTACATTAACCAAACCTAATGGTAGGTTCTATGCACAACAGGAGGCAGCCAAAACAAAAAGAGCTAAATGGTATTTTTGTAGACATTTTGTCTCATATTGCTTTGCTTGGGCATTTAAAAAAAACCTTACTGGTCTCTGGCTTGTATAAGCCTTTTGATTATATGTTACGGTTTCCAATTTTTAGGGATTTTAGAATGTGTGTGTGTGTTGTGTGTGTGTGTGGGGGGGGGCGAGGGAGAGAAGGAGGGCGAGCAAGCTTATTTGCTTATTTTTAAAGAGAATAAGGGAAATAGAGGACAAAGAGTAGGTGAGAAAGTGGAGAGAGGACACGGGAGGGAACTGGAGAGAGGCCACTGCCATCATAATATACTGTATACATTATTTTAATAATAAAAGAGAAAAAGGAAAAAGAAAGATGGAACCACAATGGACATGCTCATCTGGAGACATCCTAACTACAGCACAGAACTATAGGGAGGAGAGGAGGGAAAGGCTAGGGAGGAACCTTGAATTCTCTTCCGCTCATCACAACTCACCCATTGAAAACGGCAGAAAGGAGTCTCTCTTCTTAAACTGTCCATTCTCCAAAAAGTGCTCTGGGTTGAATACGTCTGGAGTGGCCCACTCTTTGGGGTCCCTGTGCAGCCCAGTTAGGTTGGTCAGAAGCATGGTTCCCTAGAGAAAGAAGCAGAAGGTAAAGGCTTAATGAAAACTCCCACACAGACAGGTGATGATACCCAACCTCCTACATCCAGGATACTTGACACCCTGAACTCTCTCGCTCTCCTCAACTAATGTTCTGTTGCCTGACATATTCCAGCCATTTACAAAGTTATGTAGACCATGTCTTTAAAAAAATACATATATACTAGTTACTAAAAAGTGCTTAGCATAGGTCTGATAAGAGGACGCGAAAGCATCCATGGGAAGATAATGAACCTGCTTCTTGACGCAATTAGGACCGTAGCAGCTGTATGCTAGGATATCTCCGTTACCTCTGATTCTCCACACATTATTAAACCACCCACTAGCTATGACTCCATTTCACAGTTTGAATGCTGAGTGGGCTATGCTTCATTACATTGCCCACTTGCTCATCCAAACTTGGAGAACAGGCTTCTCATACTCCTAAATGAAAGACTTAGGCTGTATATCACTGGAGTCACAATTTGTTGGAAGGTACCCTGCTCTTTGAGGTTGCTGTCCTCCTGGTCTGGATAGGGCTTTATGTGGCCTCCTTCTCCATAGCAGGGCTTCTGGTTCTCTGCCTGACACCATCTGGAGAGTGTCTTTAGACATAGATGCTCCTATATATGGCCCTTGACACAGATCCCTGATTGCTCTCCCCTCCCTGTGCCTATAGGATGATTAGGTACTGTGTTCCTGTTCATATGATAGGAGCCAAGTACCCTAAAAGTGCTTGGTTTAAACCAGTTATGAACACCTATCCTGGAAGCCCCCCAACCACTACCCAAGGGCTATATAGCCTTTGTTCTTCCTGATGAAAGTTGAACGAGCTCCTGAAGTGGTTCCCAGAGTGTTTGATCTCTGCCATGCTTATGGCCTGCCAAGCCTTGTGTCTCATCTTCTCTCCTCCTGCCTCAGTGGGCTGGTGGCCATCATCGCCCATGGGAAGAGGAGAGCCACAGTTGTTCACTGTTCTCCTCTCACTGGGCTCCATAGTAACCCTCCTCTGTGATCTCAACATGGCCATGTTCCAATGCTTCTTGTTTTGAAAGGAATAAGCCTTCCCATTTTGGCACATAGATAATTCCTAACTCCCCTTCAGTTTGCAGCTCCAGGATCTCTTCCTTCAGAAGGACCCGCTGACCCCTTCAGCTGCCTCTCCACACCGCACTTGTCAGTGTCACACAGAAGCAGAACGCTTTCCCTCCATCAGTCCTCGTGGTTTATAGGCAGGATCCCAAACTATTCAGGTATCCCTACTCCATACTCAAACCTCGTGGGCCCTTCAGGAACATTCTCTTGGTTAACAAATAATAACTTCTATTGTGAATATAAGGCTATATATGTAGTCTCTTTACATTTCCACACGGAGCTGATGACTTGCCCCGACTGCACTGTGTAGAGCATGAAGCTTCGTTTGGCTGGGTAACGAGCTTGTACAGTGGCAGGAAGTGAAATCAGCATTGGAACAGGCCTATCTGCTTCAAGGCCATGGTTCTCTGCTTCCATTGAACATAGCCATTTAGATTTCTCAGTGCCCACAGAGTTGATATTATAGTCAGTGGGAGAGTTTGGTTTGGTTATCTGAATATGGATGAGTGGACAGGAAAAAAAAATGCAAACAGTATTGGGAAAATTTAGACCTAACTTCAAGCCATGAGCTTCTCAGTAACAAGTGGGACAGTAAACACAGTGACTGCTCTCTGTTTCTGCGGCAAAGGTCCTGTGCCACCATTAGAACATAAAATGTGCTAAGGGACCCAGCAAACAAAGTCAGGCTTGGCCTAAACATGTCTGATCTAAGCATCTTCCTCTTCTAGATTCCTCATGGTAGATTTAAATATCCTCTAAGATACATAAAGGGCTTTAGCAGAAATATAATTCTCTTCCTATTGAAATGGTCAGTAACACATGTCACCTTTTAAGTTCAGACTCCCAAGATGATGCCAAAGACTGACTGGAATATCTGAGGCTGGGAAGTTGGTTACCTTCGGCAGGTCATATCCAGAGAACTGGGTGTGAACTGACACTTCCCTGGGAACATTAAACGGGATGATATTGCCTATCCTCTGCACTTCGTGGATGACAGCATTGGTGTAGGGCATGGACTCGCGGTCGGCCAGGCTGGGCAGTCTTCCTTGGCCAATCACTCTGTCAATCTCAGCCTGCACTTTTTCTGAAAACAAAATAAAACAGGAAATTCTATTAATTTTAAATGCTAATACTTTTGGGCTGGAGAGATGGCTCAGGCTGTTCTCCCAGAGGACCAGGGTTCTATTCCCAGCACCCACATGGCCATCTGTAACTCCAGTTCCAGGGGATCCAACATCCACACATAGACATACATGCAGGCAAAACATCAATGCACGTAAAATAAAAATAAATAAATCTTTCAAAAAATGCTAAAGCGCTTCTTCTAATGATATAGAATCTGTTTCTGAGACCTCACCTGCTTCTATTTCATCTTAGCATCCTCGTCATAAAGAAATAAAAGTTCCCACAGCCCTTCAAATTGTTTGTCTTATAAGAATGTCAATTCAATAACTGTCTTTGATCTTACAACATGATCATAAATTTCCATATATTCTGACCTGAGTATCTCAGATCACCACCAGGAAGCTCATAGCAGTATCTAATTAGGCTCCCACAAATATGCGCCATTCATCAACTGGGCAAAAGACACCATGGATATATTCTTCATAGTTCTAGAGCCTGGAACCCCTGCGATCAAGGCACTTCCTGTTCCCTTGCCTGGTGGACAACTGTTTTCTGTCCTACAGGTGCCAAAGCTTTGGGTGTGTCCTTATGCCATAAGGAGAAAGGAATCTCTTTGGTACCTCTTCTGGAAAGGCACTAATTTCTTCACAAGACTGAACGCTTTCTGCACAATCACATTGATAATTAGAATTGAACATGAGTTTGGCAAAGAGGACAAAAAATAAGCAGACTTCAGCACATCTGTGAACTCTAATTTTTAAGGAGATACATCTGTGTAGACCATGGACAGTAGTGAGTTGCTGGACAACATCCTGGTGGCTATACTTATCAGGATCAGTTTTCTCCTGTGATTAGTGAGAATAAGTCTGCTTTATCTTAAGCATGTATTGATTAAAGGTAATTTACTAAAAGCAAAGATGTCCTTAGCCTAGGGTAGAGTATTTCCAGGAACCCCAAGTGCTTGCTGAATAAGTTCTAACAGGAAAGGGTCACATCTGTAATCTCTGCCGAGGGCTATATGATGGTCCTCAAGGGATCTGAGGGTCCCCAAATCAGGAGAAGAGAAAACCCTGCTGAGAAAGAGAGTTCACGGCTGTATATGAAACTCAAAGGCTATCTGGGAGTATCAGACTTTGACCCTAAAAAGCAGGGTTTCACATGCTACTACTCTACAAATGAAATTGATTTAATATAAAATGTACACAATATAAATTTTATCACTATTACCATGGTGACTTTTGTGGCAGGGTACTCTCTATAAGTCCAGGGTCACATGGAGCTTTCAACACACCAGTCTCATATCTATCAAGTATTCAGACTAATGGTGTGAGCCAACAATCACAGACCTTCTCCCCATTTTCATGAACAATTTACTAGCCTTTAATATGTTCATATTGTTGTACATGTTATTTATGGAACTTCATCTTGCAAAAAAAAGGGGCTATATCCATGTTAAAAATACTTTTTTTCCTTTCCCTGCATTCGATTCAACTATTATTTTAGTCAGATAGTGCAGTATTTGTAATTTTGGGATCATCTTCTTTAACTTAGAATAGTGTTCTGAGTTAGTGTAGCATCAGCATTCATTTTCTGATGCTGGAGGATGGCTTAGTGGTTAAGACCACTTGTTGCTCCTGCAGACGACCAGAGCTTGGTTCCCATCACACATGTGGTGGTGGTTCACCGCCATCTCTAACTCCAGTTCCAGGGACTCTGATAGTTTATTTTGACTTCTGCAACTAGGATACATGCACACAGTACACACACACACACACACACACACACACACACACACACACACACACACACACACGCACGCAAAGCACTCATACACATAACATTAAATAAATAAAAAATTTGAAAAATATTCTCACCTCTGACTAAATTTTCTTCTGATCTCCTGTATATTCCACACTTTATGTACTCATGGCCCATGGGTGTTCTAGTTTTTACCATTTCCTGACTACTGTGCATGTCTTGAAATGAACATGATTGCAATTGTACTATTTAAATCTACTGATAATTTGGAATCTTACCTTCAGGAGTCATATCTATATCATAAGTGAGTAGATATTAAGTTAAAAAAATATAGACTTGAGACACCAAGATGGCTGACAGGGCAAAGTCCCTGCTGACCTTAGGTCTACATGGTGAAGGAGGCAATTGATTTCTATGACCTCCACACTTATATCATTACATTCTTCCACACACCCCTTAAAATATAACACAAAACTTATATGTAATATTCAGATAGAAATGTATTTTAAATGGTGGCTCAAGATACATATGGGCAAAGATAGATACATATTAAATATGTATTTCACTTTAATAAAGAAATAAAGCATGAAGACCTAAGTTTAGATCCTATAATCCATGTTTTAAAAAAGTCAAGTGTGAATGCAAAGGCTTGGAGTTCTAGTATATTAAGGATGCAAAGACAAGTGGAACGCCTGGGGCTCAGCAGTTATTTGTTAAATTCCAAGCAATTGAGGGAACTCTGCTTGAGGAAGGAGGTCTGAAGTTGTTTTGTGGTCTCAACATGCATGTATGCATATCAACATACATACATGCAGAGAGTCACTCATACAACATGCATGTGCACATATCAACATACATACATGCAGAGAGTCACTCATATAAAGATAAAATAAAGATTATGGACAAATCTGACTTCACCAATAGGCAGAACTCTAACTTTCTCTTTTTGGTTTTCTAAGTGTACAAAATTGACTTTCTAAATGAATAAAGTGTTAGCCACAAATTGACTTTTAAAAAAAGCTGCATGATGTGAAAATTGGTCCTAAGCAACACATGCTAAACTGTTCTAGAACGTAGAGGGAGAGAAAGTATGAGACGTGTCATTCTTTCTTGTGGACAACAGGCAGTGGAGCAGCATAAAAACAATGTACAAGGCTCAGTGATAGAGGAGCATTGTCATTGTTCATGTACAGAGAAAGAAAATGATAGCAATTTCCCAGTCAGTAAATTCCTAATACCTTAGACAGGTGGTGCCTTGGAAAATCCTTCTAGATGTGGCAGAAACTGGAAGAACACACACTTGGTACAGGGAATACCTGATGTCATCACTTAGAGACAAGAACAAAGACCGAGACAAGAGAGGACATGAAACACAGGAAGTCTACTGTGCAGGGTGGATAGGGCTGAGGATGGGCAGAGAGGAGCATCTCACATGACTCCAGGAACCAGACTAAGAACAAAGAGAAACGTATAGCTAAAAAGGAAGGAGAGCATCTCCAGCTGCTCCTTGGGTAGGCCACTCTGCTGGAACTGACCACAGTGCCACCTCCTCTCTCCACTTTGCTCTAGGATGTATGCTCTGCGAGTACACAAATGGTATAATGTGGGTACTAACGAAACCATCACTGTCCTGATGGTACAAGTGGAGGATGTGCCCCTTCCCAAGTGCACATCACCTCACATATGCTCTATTTTTTCCCCCACTCTCCATGCCTTCTTCTGGTCCCTTCTGAAACTACAGATTCCAGAAGCTTCTTCACTGTCCAGGTGCATTCACAACATGCTCACCTTGGACTTCTGGGTAGAGGGCCATGCAAAGCAGAGCCCAGCGCAGTGTCGTGGATGTGGTCTCTGTGCCAGCAAAGAAGAGGTCCAGAGTGCTGCAGATGAGGTTTTCTTCATTGAAACTTGTGGTCTTGTCTGGGTACTAGAAAAGACAGTGCATACTAATCTATTCAGATGGTTTGAATGAAGACCTCAGGATATGATTTTGAAAAGATTCATATAAAGTGATATTCCATTTAACTTCTTCAGGAAGCCCTTTTCTCTCTTGAGTTCTGTAAGCTTATGGTAAGTGGGTGGAAGAAAATCAATACAACTATTTTCTTCTGACTATACTTTTGGAAAAATCTTTTGTCCAGTGATAAGAAAAGGAGATAAAAATCATATTTGACTTCTATTACCAGCTACATCACTAAGCTAATTCATGGCCAGGGGCCACTTAACATTTCCTTTCTTTAGTTTTATAAAATGAGAATTAAAAACACATCTTAACATGCCAACAGTGAGATACCACAGGCACATGGGCACTACTCAACAAATGATTTTGTTGATACCAGAAAGAATCAAGTGAGCTCTCTTTGTTCACTGACTCTCTGATCACATCAGTCACCTTTTCTAGCCAATACCTCTATGCTTCCATCAATTATGTTTTCTGGCACAACATTATCTTTACCAGCTTCCTCTGGAAGCATAAGTTTGTTAAGATTGCTCTTAATAGTGATGATCTCACACCTGTATATGGCAAGTAATTATTTGTCTATTCCTCTGAAGAAAATACCAACATTGCTTTTATCAATATTATCCAAGGA
Organism: Acomys percivali; assembly: GCA_907169655.1. Taxonomy (NCBI): domain Eukaryota; kingdom Metazoa; phylum Chordata; class Mammalia; order Rodentia; family Muridae; genus Acomys; species Acomys percivali. Next base: position 155,741,655 of record OU015743.1, read on the forward strand.
AAATGAAATAATAGAAAGAATAAAAAATTACAATCCTGCCCCTGGTCAGAAGAGGAAACCATAATCCAATTTATCTGAGCTTATGCCACTGATCAAGTGATGTGTACCAGTCAGAGGCCTAGTGAGACTGAGGCTGTATATTCTGTGATATGCTTTAAATTCGAAATGAAATTTCAGAATGACTACAGACTTATGTTTTAAATGCTTGGGTGTCAGTTGTCTGAACTATTTCTGGAGGTTTATAATAGTGCGGGGCAGGGAGGACCTAGATAGATGCAGTCACTAGGAGCAGGACTCTTAAGGCTCTATCAAGGCCCTGGATCTTGCTTTCATTTCTGCTTCTTAATGAATCACTGTGTGAACAGATGTTACCATAGGGCTTTGCTAGCATGAACTTAGCTGCTCTGCTCTTCCTTCCCTGTGGTAATGGACTCAACTTCCTAAAACTGTAAGACAAAACAAATCTCTCTTCTGTTGTTTTTGCAGTTATTATCATAATATGTAAAAGGAGCAAACACATCCAGCTGGCTGCTGCGTAGCCTCTTGTGGGTCATTGGATTGTTTTTATGTGGAGTTAGAAGGCCTCATATAAACATTAAAGTTAAACTTTAGCTTTCGGCTGCACTTTGCTCATGTCTTGCAGTGGTGGATAAGATATAGTCGATAACTGGCTCTAGACCAAATAACAACAAAATTGGACTCTGAAGTTTAATCACTACTTCATTTATGATGCATCTCATTCGCATATGGACAAAAGCTAAGCGACAGACACAGAAATACAGTATCTGGCTCTATCATGGACTTCCACCAAATGGCTATGGTCTCTATTTCTACATGAGATTTTTTTTTCTTTTTCTTTTAAATGGCCCTAAGTTACCTCACAGGCACACTTTTCATATAGTTTTCCAGTGCCTCTTTTTTTTTTTTTAAGATTTATTTATTTATTATTATGTATACAGTGCTCTGGCTGCACATACTCCTGCAGGACAGAAGAGGACAGCAGATCACATTACAGATGGTTATAAGCCACCATGTGGTTGCTGGGAATTGAACTCAGGACCTCTGGAGAAGCAGTCAGTGCCCTTACCCTCTGAGCCATCTCTCCAGCTCCTATGGTCTCTATTTCTAATGACTGTCGGGAGCCATTTTTTGGAGTGCTTAAACAGAAGCGGGTCAGAGAACTTACAGCCCTGGCTTGCAGACTCTCACACAGCCTTGAGGACTTGGCAAGATACTTGTGTTGGTTAAAAAAGTTTATTATTAATTCCAGGTCAGGATCTGGAGCTAGATATAACTCTTTGACGTAAAATTTGAAAGAAGTCTAAGCATATAGTTAACTAAAGTAATTGGTGGATTTGGTTCCGGTTCCAAGAATCCTCTGGTTCATACATATGTATACTGTATAAAAGCTTTGAGAGAAATAAACTCACGGCTTCAGTATTTACTGTTAGTTCTCTCAAATACTTGCCTTTTTACTATCTCTTTTGCAATATCTTTTCTATCTTTTCCTATATCTTTAACTTTTCTCAGCCTCTCGCCCCATATCCAGGTAGTGGTCGATAATGTCCAGAATAAGCTCTGACAAGCGGCGCCCGAACAGGGACCTGAGACACTGTGGAGTACATGAAGGACAATGCGGTAAGTACGAGCTCGGATCAATTACAAAGGGCTGGAATAAATCTTCAGGGGTTTGGTAACATAATGAGAAATGGAAATAGTCACTTGCTCTTTGAATGTACGCTTAAAAAATATGCTCCAGGTTAGAGGAGCAAAATAAGGACAGCAACAGTTAAGTAATGTTTTAGATTTTGTTGAGTAAGTATGTCTGTGGTTTCTAGAAGAAAGTACTGTAAATATAGAAACCTGGGGAAACGTGGGGGAAAGTTATAGGATTATTATGATGTGCATGGACCTGGCAAGGTTCCAAGAGGTGCCTTCTGTCTGTGGACACCTACAAGGGAGAGTTCAGACCACAGGCATGAGAGAAAAAAAGTTAGAAACCAAGTTTACGAGGGACACCTCAATGCTCCGGGAAAGTAAACCTAAGCCTTCTGCTCCATCACCTGAGCTTGTGTAAACTGAGCCTGCCAATAAGATAGTAATGCACAGGCTCTTCAGGTGGCCTTTCAACACTAGCGGTGCAGGTGAAACATTTAAAAGAACACATTAAGCCCTTAAATCAATCAGAGTGGCTTTCTAGATTGCAGATAAAGAAATCTTTAAATATTGTAACAGGATTGGATCCTCCCTCATTTAAGGGTTCTCCTCCTGTGGTAGCTATGGTTAAAAATGCCTAGAAATCAAAGCTATTGTCAATTATACCTAAAACTATGTCTCCTCTGCAAGCCACTTTATGTAAGGCCAGTGATAAAAGAAAAGACATTCATGGATCTTAGCTGGCACACCCAATCTTTGAAGACATTGATGCTCAGGGTTAAAGAGTAAGATCTCATAGACCCATTCCCTATAAATAGTTGAAAGAGCTGAAAACAGCTTGATAACAGTCACACAGCTTCTTCCAATTGTCCCTAAAGACTGGTTGGCCATGTATTGTCAGTCCCGAGATTGTGTCTTTTTGTTTTGCCCGTCTGTTTGTCTTTTTATGGTCGTCATCATGGCAAATTTTGTTTCTATGTGTACAAATTTGTTTAATTGTTTAAAAGTTGTTTTACGTTTTATATTCTCAGAAAAAGGGTCAAACTTCACCTGCAGGCTGTTAGTTCTAATTAATTTCAAAGGTTCTCAGAAAAAGAGGCAGCAAAAGCTGATGAACTGGCTCTGCCCTTGGATCCAGGCACTTGCTGCTTAGAGTCTCTGCCTGGATCAAATGGCAACCAGCCCAGGGCTGCCTGAACCTCTAAGAATGTGCTCTGAGCTCTGACAAGCCAGGAAGCCTGGATGTGGTTAAAAATCTGTAACATCTGTAGCAAAAAGTTAACTTAAGCTCATAATGTAAGGTTACAGCCTTTCTAAACAACAAATGGCATGAACCAACTAAGGAAACAAGTCTCCAAATGTACTTTTAAATTGAGATAAGATTTTTATTTAATTCTTATCCTACCAGATTTATAGGTGTTAAGATTTAAAGCGATGATTTTTAATGACGTTTTAGAGCTACACCTCTATGTGTTCATATAAAAGATCTTTTCTTGCTGGCAGCCAAACTTTGTAACATGAAACTAGTACACTTGGTATTGGTTTTAAAAACACTAAATTGTTAACACTTGTTAAAATTTGGTTTTATTTTATAAAAATTATGGTTCTGCTCTAGGACTTCACTCTGAAAGAAGAAACTATGATATATTATTACTTAAATAGAACTTAAAAGACAAAATCAACAAATACAATATATTGATTATAATTTATTTGTAAAAGCTTATGTTTTCACTATTAAACATACTCCTATAGTTGTTTTACAGCAAAAGTTTCTTTACTATGAATTCATCTCTTAAAGTATTAATTCCTTACTATAAATATGTTGTATATTTAATTCTATTAATAAGAGAACAATCGTGTAAATATTTTGGTATTGAACCTACTGTTACAGGAATCCATTTTACTAAACAGCAAATTGATTGGTTATTTCAAAATAGTGATATGTGGGTGATATCTTCGGCTTATTTCATAGAAAGAATAGATAATCACTACCCTAAAGATAAGTTATTAAAAATTTAAATGTTCATACTTTAGTTTTCCCAAAGATAGTAAAGGAAAGACTCATCCCCCTCAAGCTCCAGTAGTTTTTACTGATGGTTCATACAATGGAACCTCTGCATATGTGATCCAAGATAAAAACTACACATTAAAAATGTGTTCTGCTTCAGCACAAGTAGTAGACTTAAGAGCTTGGGTGGCTGTGTTTAAAGTGTTGGCACAATACTCTTTTAATATGTATACAGAGAGTCAATCAATATGTGGCTCAAGCATTACAAGTAATAATAACAGTACCATATAGAGAAACAGCTAATAATCAAATTGAATTATTATTGTCCTCTCAAATACAGATATACATTAGATACACTAGAGCACACTCAGGTTTACCTGTCCTTTATCTAATCAAAGTAGTGAGTTCTCACTATTTCCATACAAAGATTGCCTGCCAACAGGCATACCGGGATCAAACAGTACTGTGAGGGAACACATCTGTGCTAGGTCAAACTAAGAAGCTCAAGAAAACACACTGAAGGATCAGTTGGAAACTTTTAGACCGTGGCTTCCTCTCTGAGAAGACAATGACACAACAGGCATCTTCCTCACCTTTGTCATTTCCTTGAGAAAAGCATCAATGAAGTCTCTTGGTTCATCAGGATTCCAGTCCTTCCGGTGATTTTCAATAATATCAGAAACAAACAATTTCAGTTTCCTCCAATTTCTGAAAAGTGTCTGGTGTGATCCAGGAAGATACTGAAATATCCTTGGAATGCTATTGTAGAACTGATTTGGGGGGGAAAAAAAGGACAGTCATGGAGAAGAACCATCAGAAGTCACAGCACCACATTCCAGAACAGTCTTGTCCTTTCCATTGTTTCTTACAGTGGGATAATAGAGTCATCTTGCCTCCTGTTTCACTCTTACTCCATACACCCATCCTACACAAACATTTACATCTTTCCATGGAAAGACTTAGCACCTTAAACTGAATTGAAGAAGAGGCTCTAATTACAAGAGGGAATGATTAAAAGAAAATATATAAGCAAGTTAACTGTATACATTCTTGTTAAAATAGAAACAAACTAAAATGCACAAGGATAGTGAAGTAGAGAATACTCAGAAATGGTATGCTAAAGATTTTGCATGATTTTAGGAAGGATAAAAATATTTGTCCCAGATACTTGTTTAAAGCTGTCAATTTTGTTTAGATGTATCTGTTTTATTTTATGTGTATGAATGTTTTGCCTGAATAAGTGCACCTGCATCATTTTTACATTTGGTGCCTGTAGAAGCCAGAAGAGAGTATTAGATCCCCTAAAACTGGAGTTATGATGGTTGGGAGGCATCATTTGGATGTTGAGAACTGAACTCTGGTCCTTCATAGGAGCAACTAACAATCATAACTGCTAGGCCATCTCCCCAGCCTTTACAAGTATCAAATTTTAAGGTAAAAACTAAAACAATAGAAAATAATATATTTTTTTCAATTAATACTTGAGGATATTAAATGAGAACATTTAATAACTTAAAACCCGAGAAAATTCAGATGTTATAAACTACAAAAATAATCACAAATTAGTGCTCATATTATAATAGTAATTGTGTTTATGGGGTATAATTAACTCATGAGTTCTGGTGCCTGCAGAGGCAAAAGCCATTGGACCGCCGGAGTCACAGATGCTGTGGCCACTCAACATGGGTGCTGGGAACCAAACTTGGGATTTCTGAAAAGCAGCCTGTGGTTTTAATTGGCCCCCCCATACCTTAATCCTTTAATAAAGGGAAACAAGTTCTAATAAAAAGCCAACAACTATCAAATTTGGCAAAGCATTTATATCAAATTGATGTTGGTTTAAAGAAAAACTTCTAAAACAGAAGTGCATGAGAATTTAAAAACAGAACACAGAAAGCGGTTTTCCGGATGAAGACTGAAGGAAAAGAAAAAGCAGAGCAGCCTGTGCATATCAGATGAAACAGTCCTGAAAGAAGAAAAGAGAAATAGACATAAAAAACACTTGTAACCAGGAAGAGAGAACATTAAAGCTTACACAGATCCAAGTATATTGTAAAAAATACAAAGTTGGAGTTCCAGGTAACATGGTGTGTTATAAGTTGCTCCTGAGAGCCAGTAACAAAGACAGACAGGACAAGAAAAATGGGTTCAGTCCAGGGATAAATAGAGAGAAAGCATTGGGAACCCATGCAGGGAGTGAAAGCATGAAGCAAATGATAAAGAGCAAGCAGGACACACTTGAACCAGGGAGTTCCTTTTTTAAATTTTTATTTTATTATTTTATTCATATTACATCTCAATGGTTATCCCATCCCTTGCATCCTCCCATTCCTCCCTCCCTCCCATTTTCCCCTTATTCCCCTCCCCTATGACTGTTCCTGAGGGGGATTACCTCCCTCTGTATATGCTCATAGGGTATCAAGTCTCTTCTTGGTAGCCTGCTATCCTTCCTCTGAGTGCCACCAGGCCTCCCCATCCAGGGGACATGGTCAAATGTGAGGCACCAGAGTACGTGAGAAAGTCATATCCCACTCTCCACTCAACTGTGGAGAATACCCTGTCCGTTGGCTAGATCTGGGTAGGCCGTAAACTTTAAACCCCTACCCAGATCTAGCCAAGGGAGTTCCTTTTCAAGGGTAAGCTCACAAGCCTCTTCTACAGGGTCAGCCAGCCGTGCTGGCAGCCTTGCCTGCAGGACTGAGGAGCCCACAGTCCCCATGGTGCCGCTCTTGGTCAGAGAATCCCATTTGGTCCTGCAAAGAATCCCATTGTTGTCTCTCACTGTAGCCTCTGCGTAAGAGAAGGTCCCAAGAGATAGACAGAGACAGCAAGAGGATCTGAAAGTAACAGGTGAAAGTGTGGCCAACAGCAAGAGGCCAGATCAGGTGGGGAAGTGCATAAGGAGACTCCCTACCCTCAATGGGCAGGATCAGAATGCATCAGCTGAGAAAGATCATGTTGGTGTGTGGCACCCCTAAGTCTGAAGTCAGCAGACTCAGCTATCTATCTTCCACTGTTGTGTGCAGGCAAACTCATATAGGCTACCGCAGTGAGTTGCTCCAGCAGGTAATTAGATGCCCTGCAACAAAGGCACTTTGAAGTGGTCTCACAGCATAGACTGATCTCAGTGATGTGATTTCTTCATCCAACACCCAATGTACTTGGGAGACTCCCAGGGCTTAAGATCTGAGGAATTTGGGGAGGTTGAAAAACTATGCCCAGTCCTTGGAATGCAAAACTAAGTATGGCCAGCTGAGGCTCCTAGTATGTAAACAAGACAATTGGTGGCTGTGCTCTGAAGATAGTAACCCATACATACTCAGCAATAGCACAAACAGAAGGGTAAACAAAAACCCATTAGTTAATTTACCCTTCTTTTCCATGCATTCACATTACAGCCACTGATTTTTAAGGACACACAAGCAAAGGTGGTCCAACATAGGTTTTTCTTTTGTATGTGATTCATTATTCTCTACACACTTAGCAGCATTTTTACTTTTTAGATTTATTTATTTATGTATATATATATATATATTTCTCTCTCTCTCTCTCTCTCTCTCTCTCTCTCTCTCTCTCTCTCTCTCTCTCTCTCTCTCTCTCTGTGTGTGTGTGTGTGTGTGTGTGTGTGTACACCTATCCTTATTTGTCAGGGTACATGTGTGTAGGTCAGAGGACAACTTGAAGGTCATGGCTCTATCCTTCCACCCTCTGAATTCTCAGGATCAAACTTTTGTGGCAAGTACTTTTATAGGCTAAACCATTTTACTCAGCACATTTATTTGTTATTATCGTTCATCTAATTATGTTTATGTTTCCCATCATCTTTGGCAATGAAATTTCCTTTATTTGGTTTATTTTTCTTTTATTTATTTTTTATTTCTTTCTCTCTTTTTCTTTCCTTCTTTTCTTTTTTGCACTTTATGCCCTCTTTATATCTTGAGTTTAATCTCATTAGTTTTTTAAAATAATATTTACATTTAAAAATTTTAATTCCTGTTCTTACATTTACTTTTGAACTTTTTTGTTCAAATCTATTTTTTGTTCCCACTACCCCCATTTTACTCCATGGATAACATTCTTTCCCTCCCTCACTTTCTTTTTTTTCTTTAAATTATTTCTCCTTATTTTTGTCCCCTCCCTTTTCTGTTTCCTTCGGGTATGTCATTCATTTATTATTTTAACACTAGATTAAATAATTTTTTAAACTTCAGAGCACATTCAGTACTTTTGACACTGTTTCAATTCTTTGGCCATTGGTGATGCACTAAGTGCTATAAGTGAATTTATGTGTGTTTTTCTATTTTGCAAGATACAAAGGTGTTGCTGCTAAGTCAGTTTGTTTCCTTCTCACAGAGGGGTACTATAGATCAAACTTTGAAGACTAAGCAGCTCTATTAGAAGATCCTCTTTTTTAAAAAATCCAGAAATGAAGCTGGATGTGGGAGGGCACGCCTTCAATCCCAGCACTCAGGGAGGCAGAGGCAAGCAGATCTCTGCAAGTGTGAGGTCAGCCTGTTCTACCAAGTGAGTGCAGGACAGCCAAGGCTATATAGAGAAACTCTGCCTTGAAAAGCCAACAAAAACAAAACAAAAATTCTAGAAACGAGCTCTAAACCAACAATTAGAAAATAACTGTAACATAAAAACATAAGAAACATCTAAACTCAAGGCAGCAGGGCCCCTGTGTTTGTAGGTGAGGAACGTAGAAAGGAGATCTTCAGAGGAGAAGAAGAGTGGGAGAGACCTTAAGGGGCTGAAAATACAATCTATGTAATGGAGCACACTTGACAAGAAAGCAAACTGAGGGAGAATGGGAGCCCGCAGGATTTCAAAGAGGAAACAAGTAAAATTATAATGGCACGTGTATGCTGATATCGTGATGACACGCACTGATACTTATGTCAATCTGAAGGAAAACCATTTTAAAACTATAAGTGGACAGAGTTCCATTGTACAAGAGATAAGTCTCTATTTTGATGTCTCTATTTCGATGAAAGAATTTTAGCCCATTCGATGCATAACCAGCCTAGTTATAATAGAAATGTCTGTAATTTGCTCCATAACTCCAGGTCAGAGGCAGCAGTAGGAGGGCAGGTATATAAGTGACGTGTGACTGGATGTGTATGTGCTGACACTTGCTGGAGCTGAGTCACCCATGCACTGTGGATCATAATTATGTATTTCCTGCTGTCACGTTATCTTTCAGTTTTCAAAATTAAAGTGTCCTTTTCTTAACCAAAACAGTTAAAAAATTTTAATAATGGCATATAATTGATGCCAGGACAAATAGTCCACTTAACACATAATCTAAATACATACAAATGTGTATAATACCTCACATATATTTATACCAAAGTAACAAAAAGACTTCTAGGAAACAGGCGTGGGTAACCCTAAGAATTAGTTTTTCTTTAAAACTACCTTTCATATATAGGAATATGGCTGAGATACCAGTAAGCTGTAGAAAATGTTTGGGAGACTGTAGAGATTGAAGGAATGAGAATTTGGACATAGGCTTCCCAGCTAGGGGTGAAGTTTGAAGACCAAACTTTATGTTATGGTATTATAAGATTCACAGCATCAAGTATTAATTGCAGTTAAAAACAGGGACCAGTTTTGAGCTTTTAGTTATCTTTTATGTACAGATGCAAATTCAAAAAGAATAAGTGACTAGGTTCAGATGGATGCTTGCACCAGAATGTCCATTACAACGGTATTAACAACATCACAAGTCTGGAACCAAGCCGGAAGTCCAACCATGGAGAAACAATTGCTAACAAAAGGTCATCTATTTTGCCAACCTTAGACTCAGTTAATGAAAAACACCATACACTGGGGAATGTCAAAGAAGATGAGCTGGAGATAGAGTTATTATTCAACAACAATGACAACAATAGTCACACATACATGGGCATCCTGAAAATGTTGGTACTTCATTTAAGCACTAGAAATTCTTTTTTTCATGTAGGAGTTTTGCATAGTATCAAAACACCGAAATTAACAGAGATTTGAATACATTTATGTTAAACTCAACTCTACATCAAAACATCAAAACCCCTAAAATGCAAAAGGATGGGCCTGTCCATTTAAATTAGTGGCACTCTAATACCTTCGCCAAGACATGAGACGGTCGAGCACTTACCTGGCACATAAGTGTTGACTCCATACATATGGCCTCATCCAGTAGCCTCAGCATCTCCTGAAACCGGCTGTCATGGTACTCAAAGCGCTCCCCGAAGGTGACAGAGCAAATGATATTGGAAACTGCATTGTTGATATTGAAGTGAGGGTCAAAAGGCTGTCCTGGAGGTGGAGGCAGGGAGAGCTGGGTCATTTAGAGATATTTATGTTTATATTTTCTATAAAGAATAAAAAATTGTCTAGCTGCCCCTGCCCCAGCCCAATATTGGAGAATGCAGATAATAAAATAACAGGGGTCTGGTCCACAAATGGGCTGACATGAACTGATTTCTGTCAATGGCCGTAAAGTCAGATTAGGTGACCAGGATTTAAATTCAACAAAGTGTTTAATAACTCATTTTGTTTGCTATGTTACAGCCTTCTAGGTCACGGCCAGAGTTATAAGTTCACTGTTCAGTCTTCAGTGTATAGCCCAGAGCAGGTCGGTCAGCGTTATAAGTTCACTGTTCACTCTCCAGTGTCCAGCACAGTGCAGGGCCCAGGACAAGGACTCAGGCATTTAGTAGGAATCTGTCCAATGAATGTAGGGGTCACAGCCCCCTGCACCCACCCTGTGAAATGCTTACCTCCCTCCTCTGCTATGGCCTCCACAAGGTACTGAGCTTCCTCCTGTATGCGCTGCTCTAAGCTCTTCTTCCCCAACCCAAAGTTCCTCAGCGTCATCAGGGCGAACCTTCTTTGCTCCTTCCATGTCTGGCCACTGGAGAAGATCAACCCTGGGGAGCAGAGATTCAGCATTGTGTCACTGTGTGGTTGGTCTAAAATTACCTGACAAATCGGAAGGGCACGCGTGTGATGGGGTGGAGATGGGTCAATAAGGCAGCTGTTTAGAAAGGCAATCTCAAACTGCTCACTTACATCATGCAACTTAGCACACCTTGTGTAGTACGTGATTTTGTACTTTCAGAAATTCCACACACTTATGAACAATCCCAGGCCCGTGCCACCTGATGCAGAAGCTGGGACACAGGAATAGAGCATCCTTTATAAAACTATATATACGGTTAGTAGATAGCAACGTTCTCCTCTCATCTCAGTTTCTCCAGTTCCTCAGTCCACACGCTGATCACACGAGTCTCATAGCTCACGTTAAACCAGATGACAGGAATGAAATCAAGGATAAGATAAGACACACAAGGTAAAAGAGTTTTAGAGAAGAAGTTCTAGGCAAGGCATACAGTAAAGAATGAATAAATGACTCAAGAAGGTAGAAAGTGTCCCCCACACAGAAAGCCTAGGGTCAAGGAAGAAGAGTGTTCTGATGAACTCAGCACCCACCAACTATCATGGACGGCATATGCATCACCATCTTCTGTCAATTATTTAGCTTTCAGAGAAATCCTCAATCTTTATTTTCTTAATTTAACACTTTTTAAAAATGTTTTTACATATACCTTTACATTATTACACATATATACAAAAAAAGCCTACTGATAGCAAGAAGAACCATGACACAATCAGGAATTATATAAATGATACATTCTTATTGTTTTGGCTATTTGTACTTGACGGCCTTGAAGAAAACATCTTTCCTATCTTGGTGCATCCAAAATGCTGAATGTAAATCAATCTCTATCATGTCTTGTCATTATCAACTTAAAACATCTATCTAGACCTAAAAAATATCTAAATAATTTTCATATAAACCTTAGCCTCCACCATCCCCTTGAAACTGATTAGTACACTAGAAGTCAATTTCAACTTTATGATTGCTACTTTCGAAATGATAATAATAAGTATTCACACCAGCCCCTTACAGTATTGGCCAGAAGGTCAAAGACCCCAGGTGACATCGCTTTACTGATGATGTGAGGAGCTATAACAAGGTGAGCATCAGCAAGAAGAAGCCGATCCACATCTATTTTACTAGGGAAGAGGGTTGGAGTGGGAACACGCGAGTGAGACCATAGTGTCCTTGGCTGGACTTACTATTAACGCATCAAGAGTTAGTTTACAGGACACATGCCTTCTCCCGAGTCTAGCAGGGCGGTACTGTTAGTCCTCCGATGAGCGCTATCAATCTGCAAATGTGGCACACTGCTTCCTTTCCAGGTGACAGTGCGTGATGGGGTTGGTTTATGGGAGCGCTGACAAGTTATTATAGACAGGCACCTTTAACATAGCACAGAAGTTAAAATACACCCCACATATTTCTCAAGGTACTTACCATTTTTCTTAAAGAGATGGTCTCGGAGAGGAGTTACCGGGCGATTCAGAATATTTTGCTCCATTTGGGTAAAAACTTCTTTGATTAAGGGCAAGCCAGTTACAACCACTAAAGGGACGTTAGCAAAATCCAGGCTTAAGATATTGCCGTATTTCTTCACAAACTGGAAAACATTTCAGTAATCACGATTGAGTGAGCCCATGTCTATATGTCCAGATGTGGCAGGTGAGCATGCAGCCAATGTGATAAATGTTGTGATGTCTGCAAGGACATCTCACTGTGTGGAAGTATTTTTAGGTATGCAGCTACCCTGTATCCCTAGGGGGAAATATGAGGATTTGTGTAGCAACAAATAAGCAAATTCCCTAAATTGAAGTATCCTGAACTCTGATGAAGGCTGAGAAAACAGTCTATATGGCAGCTCAAAGGCCAAGGAACGTCTGTATGTTTTTGATGTAGCTTTATAAACATCCCTCTTTATCCAGAAAATAATGCTCTCAACATCTGCTCGGGACAGAATATTCCTGTGTAGCGAATGTTACTAACAGTGAGAGAAGTGTGTGCATTTGTGAGTGGAGGAGGCATTTTGACGTGATGGGAATGTTTCTGCTTTTTTTTTTTTTTTTCTTCTTCTCTATACGGCTAGAATTTCCTCAAAATTTTTCATTCATGTATTCAGTCAATAAGGTGAATGAGCATCAGTGTGTCCCTAGACCAGGTTATGAGGGCGTAAGTGTTTCAAAGGAGTCAACATTTCTAGTTAATAGGAAGCATCCTGGAGGCCAGTGAAGGCGGAGTACTATGGTCCTAAACTGTCAAAGGCCGAACATGTGTCTTTAAGGTCTACTGTACCGGGCATGGACTTATTAATAAATTAAAATATTTTCTCAGCCAGGGGAGACTGTGCCCTCCCCCTCCTCTGTTAGATATGGAGAGTGCAATAAAAGGCGAAGATTGTGGGTAGAGACTTCCCGGTAGCTCTGGGGTGACGTAAGCAGGTGGGTTCTATGGCTCAGTGTCTATGGACTCCTGGGGAAGTTAGAACCTTAGATACGGAAGGTAAAAAATTATTACTCCCACATTAGGTTCTATGAGGAAGAATGAAAGTAGAAATGTGAAAGTCATTTCTCTTTCTCATTCTGGGCAGCCATCCACTCTCTGCATCTCCGAGAAATTAGCAAGCTGTATACACAATGTGTGTGAGGCACAAAACCATGGTGAGGAGGAGAAAAGACCAGGGCGGCAAGTCCTGGTCATAGCTAGTACTCGCTGAGTAAAGTATTGGCATTTTTCATGTTTTAGCACATCAACTTGAAGACTCCTCATCATAACGAACATTTCCCATCTCCCTAAGTAGGAAAACAAATTGTATGAGAAGTGGTGTGGCCAAAAAAAGACAAAGCTGATGCCTGCACAGGGAATCTCCGGACATTATGTATGAATTGAGGAAAAAGACATGACCTTGAGATATCCAAATGACCTCTGACTTTAGTGAGAGTTACAGACTGGGAAGTGATGAGTGGAGAGTCCGGGTGAAGGAGCCAAGCGGAAAACAGGGGGAAGAGAGCATCTGTGATGGCGTAGAACACGCGAGTTTGTGTAAGTTGGGTTGAATGACACGCGTGAGCAGTAGCAAGGTTTCCTTCTCCTGAGACTCCACCTCTGTCTTTTGTCCTTCTGAACTACATCTAGCTTCAACCGTGGTGTCAAATGGAAGGGCTGATCCCTCTTTCGTCCTGTTCATACTCGTACATCCCACAGAGCCCTAGACCTATGTGACCCATCTCAAAGTGTAATCTAGGAATCTTGCGCACATGTTGAAGCAGAGCTTACATGCAGGCCTTCCTTAATTCTTAACCAAGAGCCCTGTTTTAACTTGATTTCATCTGAAGCAATTGCTCCGCAGTTGTCCCCCTGTTATGTCAATAAAGCAGGGTTGGGGATCCATGAGCTGGGGAGAAAATAGGGCTGGACCTCCTGCCAGCCAGCGGAGGAGGAGGAGGAGGAGGAGCAGGAAGAGGAGGAGGAG
>OU015743.1:155755815-155834748 GCA_907169655.1 Acomys percivali
AGGAGAAGGAGGAGGAGGAGGAGAAGGAGGAGAAGGAGGAGGAGGAGAAGCAGGAGGAGGAGGAGGAGAAGGAGGAGAAGGAGGAGGAGGAGAAGCAGGAGGAGGAGGAGGAGGAGAAGGAGGAGAAGGAGGAGGAGGAGAAGCAGGAGGAGAAGGAGGAGGAGGAGAAGCAGGAAGAGGAGGAGGAGGAGAAGGAGGAGGAGGAGAAGCAGGAGGAGGAGGAGGAGGAGGAGGAGGAGGAGGAGGAGGAGTCCTGAGAAGCCAGAGGAGGGAGCCACAGGGTGAGGTCCAAGGAAGAGGAGAAAGGAGCGGCAGCCAGCCGAGGAAAGCTACAAAAGTGCAAGTATCTGTGGGATGTTTGCTGGGAGTAAGACAAAACAGATCAAGGGTTCAGAACAGAATGAAACTGCTTGGATTGTGTTGTGAAGCCCCGTATTATAAAAGAGTCAATTATTTGTGTGATAGCCGCGTTAAGAAATAAGCCCAAAGAAACAAACACCATTTTATAAAAAATAGTTTTGGCAGCAGACTGCCAGTGGAGCAGGAGACTTCAGCGCATCTTTCTCTGGAGTTGATAAAAGTCGTCAGTAGGGGGCAGTCAGCAAGGATGGAGAAGGACCAAATGAGGCTGAAGAAGCCGATTAATGGAACTAATATATATATACAGGTCAAGAAGAGAGCACACTCCTTTAAAAAAAAAAAACTGGACAGGTACTCTAACCAACCTCTGGGGGCATCCCATGTCTTAAACCAGCAAGGCATTTAAAAAATATATATTTTATTAATTTATTCATATTACATCTCAGATGTAATCACATCCCTTGTATCCTCCCATTCCTCCCTCCCTCCCATTTTCCCCTTATTCCCCTCCCCTATGACTGTGACTGAGGGGGATCTCCTCCCCCTGTATATGCTCATAGGGTATCAAGTCTCTTCCTGGTAGCCCAGCAAGACATTTTTTATGAAGATAAATTATTATGTCATCAAATCTCCTTGACATACTTTGGGGAATTTAAATCAGACACAGTATGTTTTCTGGCCATAAAATCACGCTGGGACTCTTTCATCAACAGATAAGAAGAAAATCTCAAACTCTTTAGAATCTGAATATCCCATCTCTGGCTTAGCGGGCTGTCAGCATTCAGTTCACAGGCAGATCATCCCGTTCCCAGTGGCAATATTCAGACCAAGTACACAGCCCGGCACCCTTGCCTCTTCCTACCTGCTGAAGGCTTAGGTGGGGCTGCTTAAAGCCCAAATGGAATATGCAGCCCACGAAGGGCAGGCGCTGTGGCCCTGGAGGGTAGTTCTTGGGGCGCCGGTGTATTAGGTAATCAGCCAGGAACAGGAAGGTGACAGCAGCCAGCAGCAGAGTCTGGAGATGGAGCGCTGCCCAGATGAAGGCCACCAGGGAGTCCGCTGCAGCCAGCATGGCTGGTACCAGAGCAGGCTCTTCCGGGGAATTTGAGTTAGGGCAGGTCCCTAGGGTCACTGCTTCTAGCTCCTAGCAGCGGCCAGCCCCTTGTTTAAACCATCCTAGTTCCCATAGTGCTCCGCCCTACTCCGCCCCCATCCCCACCCCGCACCCCAACCCATCCATCCCCGGCCCCGCCCCCATCCCCGCCCGCCCCGGCCCCGCCCCCACCCCCGGCCCGCCCCAGGCCCCGCCCCACTCCCGCCCCTGCAGACTCCTCAGCCTATTCCCTGTTCACTTTCCCTTCTTTGATGTGACTTCTGAGTTACCTGATCCCAGTCTTCTTGAGGACCCAACCTACCACCTGGCCCTGCCTCAATGCTAGTGGTAGCTCCTCTTCCCAAGTCACAGGTGTGGTCCTCAGGCTCTGCAGCCAATCCCTGTGAAGGTGGTGGGGTGGATTCCAAGAAGAAGCCATTTGAAAATGTCTGGACTGGCTAAGAGCCTAACTCATTCAAGAAGTCTTTTCCAGTGGTTCTCAGTGAATTGTATGCAGATCAGAGAACATCAAGTGTACCTGAAGTCCTGTTTTAAAAACAAATTTTAACCACTGACTGTAATCTTCAGAAACAAGAAAGGCAGTAGCACTCAATGTTTCTGTGCTGTACACCAGGGAGTACTCTAGTCTCTTTATAAGTGCTATGCATGGTGAATAGGTAAACCCACAGATTCTTTTCTTTCTTTCTTTTTTCTTCATGACAGAAGAATTTTAATGTGTTTAGGAACCCACAGGGTAAAGGTGACAAAAGCAGACTATTTACAACACCCATCTCCAGCATGCACCTAGCAGTGGGTGTGGTGGTGCACACCTCTAGTCCCCAGATCTGGGAAGCTGAGGCACGATGACGCACATCTCTCTAGTACCTCAGAGGTCTGACTCAAGAATTAAATATAGATGCGCTCGCTCACCTTAGCCCCGTCCTCATACACACCGGCTCTGCTTAAATATTCTGCAATCAAGACACCATGACTAAAACCCAGAAGACATATCCACATGGCAAAATTATGTCATGACCTCTGTCACGAGTGACACTTTGTTCCAGAGGCAGCTTGACTTAATTATGGAACAAAATCCCTTCTGAACGTAGAAATCTGTGACCATTCTCTTCCTTCCTTGTGTTTTCAGAGCTGGGCTCAGCTTCCTGAAGTTAAATGAAGGGCTATAAACACAAATCCACACTCCAGGACAGCCTCTCTCCACAAGCAGCCACCCACTCGCGTTCATCATCCAAATATGAGCTTCAGAACACTGAAAACACTTTGTTTGACCCCAAAACAGCCAACAGAAGACAACAAAGTATTGATTTTTATTCATGAGAGTCAGAACTCTTGCAAATTGTACAGGTTTCCCCAGAACACTGCTGTGTGTTGACTCTGTTGAAATGCTGGCCTGTGCTAAGCAGTGTCTCGATTACTCAGCATTTCTGTGTTACTACAGAGGAAACTTGTTCACAGACATTTAGAGTAAAGTGACAAAAATAGCAGCCACGTAATTTAATAGAAGACTTCGGTTACAAGTCACTGGATCTGAGTGGGAAAGCAGAGAGCTCTAAACACTAAATTCAGTTCATTATAACTGGGCCTGCACTTCAGAAACAGTGGTGCGTGATCAGTATGTGTCTGAATGAGAGAGAAATGCACATCTTACTGCTCAAGATCACATATTTCTTTGTACAAATATCTTGGGGGAAAGGCTTACAGTTATGTAAGGGTTAAAAATACAACTTAGCTACAATCTGCACAGAGGAGCACTGTAGCACATGTCCTCAGGAAGTCATGGCATTTAGAAGATGGCCTCAGTGATGCTGGAGGAGAGCTGGCTGCTCAGTCACTGGCTGACCCCGCCCTGCAGCCAGCAGGCTCATCGCTGTCCTTGTCCCAGGCCTTCATCCTAGGCCCCCATGGTGAAATCATCTCACAGGGTCTTCCACCCTGGGCCCTCTTCTGACTTCACTTCAGTCTGTCTGGCTTTGGGGTTCTTCTCAGTAGGACTGTCCTCAGTACCATGCACTCCCCAAAGAACGCTGATGAAATCCTCACTGGAAACGGTTTATGTCAGCTTGGTTGGCTTCCTGATGGAGCCTCCTTCCTCCTCAGCCTTTTCACCAAAGTTCCTTTGGTGTTTCTGAACAGCATTGAATAGCTGCACCTCACCCCTCGCCTCAGTCCATCGAAGGTTCATCTCTGCCTCTGTCTTTGACAACATTGGGCTCACTCTGCACGTGGTCTCCCTCTCCTGCTTCTTATCGCTGCTTCCTCTTGTCTGCCTTCTCCTGCTTCTCCTTCTCCTCCTCCTTCTCCAGCTCTTTGCTTTTGGTGAGTTTGGCGAGTTTACTTTTAGGCGTCTTTTTGTTAAGGATTTTGGCCATGGCATCTGCCCAGCCTGAATTAGTGCCAGCACTGGTTTCTTCCGCGTCTTCAATTTCCTTCCTCAGAGGATTCAACATTGTCCTCACTGTTGGCTTTCCAGCTCCATCATCTGACTGGTCCATCTCTGAATTACAGCTTCCTTCTGACCCTTGTCCATCTGAATGAAAGATCTTTGAGCCCCTCTTCCAGCTTCGACTCCGGGGCCTTGGTGACCATTTTAATCCTTTTCTTCTTCTTCAGGGAATGCTTTTCCCTGTTACTGTGGTTATTTGGACTTGCTAGAAGTGTTCATCCCACAGATTCTTACTTAATATTCACGGCAGGAACATCCTGAACTTGATTTTTTTCCTTTTGTAGTGTTAGGGACTTGAACTTGGCCCTTGAACATGTTAAGCAACTTTGCTGTCATCAGTTTGTTTTCTCTCTCATTCCCTTCCTTTCTCTCTTCCTCTCTTCCTCCCACTTGGTATATAATTTAATGGATTTCATTTAACACTTTTACACACACATATACACACACAAACACACACAGACACACACACATACAAACACATACAGACACATACACAGACACACACACACAGACACACACACACATACAAACACACACAGACACACACAGACACACAGAGACACACACACATACACACACAGACACACACAGAGACACACAGACACACACACACAGACACACACATACACACAAGGACACACACATACAAACACACACACACACACAGACACACACACATTGGCCCTCTCCCACACCACCCCTACATTAATCTTGTATTTCCTGCTCTTCCCCAGATCACTCCCCTTCTGCATGTTGGCCGCATATTTTCTACTCCCCTCTCCCTGTTCCTCCGAAGATCCACTCCTCTCTCCTTTCATGGTCCGCTTTCCAGTCCCACACCCTGACACCATGTATTCATGCTCATAATCCAGGACAGAACAGCAGGAAGCAAGCTGTGCTTGTCCCTTTGCATCTGGGTTGTTTCCTTTTATGTGATGACCTGCAGCGTGTTCCCTCCCTGCTCCTCCACAGAAGCCAGGAGCACACTGGGTCTCCAGCATGCAGCCTTCCACCCTGTGCTCCATATGTGAACTCCTTAAACCATGAGGCAACCTAGGCAGACATAGACACCAAACTTACAGATATACATACTGCTTACAAATTTTTATTGTAGAAAACAAGGTAATTGAAGTTCCTGACCTTCTAAAATCTTAAGACACAGGGAGACAGATGAATAGGAAGAGAAACTTAGTAAAACTTAGCTTGTTTATATTCTTTCAACACTTTCTGTTTTTTTCTTTTATTGAAAGTAGATTTTTTTCTCATGTAATATATTCTTATTGTAGTTTCTCTTCTCTCTGCTCCTCTTTATATCCCCTATCCTTCAAATCCACTCTCCTCCTGGCTTCCTGATGGAGCCTCCTGCCTCCTCAGCCTTTTCACTATGTTCTCCATGTTCACACATGTTCAATGAGTTGTGTGAGTGTTGTCTTTGGCAGTGGAGCCTTGCTGTCAGTTTGTAGAGAGTAACCCTTTGTCTTACTTAGTGAAAAGTATGGGTTGTTTGGAGATTCCCATGAGAAGAGAACAGGCTTCTAAGAGATGACAACCAAACCTGACAAACTATGGTGTCAAAGCTGAACACAGCAACTCAACATGAGGGAAAGAGTCCCCTGGACAGACACAAGAGTGAGAAACCCATCCGTTGTTGTGGGGTCTGCTTAAATCCAACATAACTCTAACACAGGATCGGTGCAGATGATAAAAATTTATTATAATCAAGTTGCTACTGATCCATCAGAGCTGGGAGCTGAGCTACAACATTGCAGGGACATTTCACAACATAATTAAAGGATAAAACCATAACTGGAGAGTGGGAGTGGTTGGCACAAGGGGTTGAACAAAGGAGCATGTCCGTGGGCCTGTGAACATGGACTTTGTTTGACGCTGACATGAAGATGGAGAAGTTGTCCTTGAGATGGCTGGACTCAAACAACTGTCTCCTTACAACAGAAGCTGTGCAGCTATTGGGAAGTCTAAAGCTCCCCTACGGCCTGCGACCTTGATTTCTCCCTATAATTAAATGGAATCTGAATATGAAGTGGTCGTACTTAGAATAAATTTCTTTTGTTTTTTCCTAATGCATTTACATACTCAGGAGTCTCATAATAGCTATAAATATGTGCAGAGGACCTGGTGCAGACCCATGTAGGCCCAGTGCTTGCTGTTTCAGTCTCCATCAGCTCACATGGACCTTTCTTCGTTGACTCAAAAGTCCTTGTACTGTTGATGTCATCCATGCCTTCTGGATTTCACACTCGTTCTGCCTCCTCTTTTGCAGGATTCTATGAGTTATGCAGTGGAAGGATTTGATGAAGACAGTCCATTTAGACTCTGCCCATGTAATGTCTTGCTGTGGCTTTCTGCATCTATTCCTATCTGCTGCCAGAGGGAATGTCTCCGATGATAAGGCTCTGATCTGCACATATAGCAAAATATTATTAAAAGTCATTTTTACTGAATTTTTTAGTTAGTATCCTAGATTTTTTTAGTTTTACCCTAGATTTCTAAAACTATCCAAGCAGTTTTAGATATGAGTTCCTTCTTATGGAGTGGGTCTTAAGTTAAGACACTGGTTGGTTTCACCAGCATGTTCTGTACTGGCATTGCCTTAGCATATTTTGTAGACAGGACAAGATTGTAGATCAAAGGTTTTGTTGTTTGGTTGGTGTACACGTGCACTTTTGATAGCCTGCAGAGTGCCTTCCCGTACCAGAGATAGTAGAATGTAGGGGTGAAGGCTCCATGTAGGCACCAGCTTGACATCTCCATGTTCAATGAGTTGTGTGAGTGTTGTCTTTGGCAGCGGAGCCTTGCTGTCAGTTTGTAGACAGCAACCCTTTGTCTTACTTAGAAAAACTATGGGTTGTTTGGAGATTCCCATGAGACCCCACTGTCCAAAAACTCAACTGGAAGTAATACATTCTGATCACTGGAAGCCGTGGCCTGGCTACAGGAGATGGCTAACTGAGACTGTATCCTCCATAACTAGGAGTCCCCATTAAGATAACTTTCATCGGTTACAGGAAGTTTTCACTGCACTCAGTTTCCATGCCACCATCCAAATGCCCCCAATTCCATCTCTTTCCTAACTGTCTCCCTCCATCAAATTGTCCCCTCACCAGATGCCCCACCTTCTGCCCCGACCTTCCCCAATCTACCATAAAATCTATTCCATTTTCTTGTTCTAGGAAGATCCATTTCCTTGTTCCAGGAAGATTCATTTTCTTATCCCAGGAAGATCCATGAGACACCCCCCCACGTCCTTTCTCTGCTCAGACTCTATCGCTTAGCTAACCTCTCTGAATCTACAGATTGTAGCTTGGTTAACTTTTATAGCCAACATCCATTTACAAGTTAATATATACAATATTTATATCTTTCTGAGTTTGGATTGCCTCATTCAGGATTACTTTTTCTAGTTCCATCCATTTCTCTACAAATTTCATGATGTCTTTGTTTTTTAAACAGCTGAGTAATACTGCATTGTGTAAATGTACAATATTTCCCTTATCCATTCTTTCATTGAAAGATATCTAGGTTGTTTCCAGTTTCCGACTATTATGAATAAATCTACAAGAAGCTTAAGCAAGTGTCCTTTGGGTATATGTGAAAGAATGGTACAGCTGGATCTTGATGTAGACCAATGCCCAGCTTTCTAAAGAACCACCATATTGATTCTCATAGTGGTTGCACAAGTTTGCACTCCCACCAGAAATGGAGGAGGGTTCTCCCTGCTCCAAATCCTCACCAGCATGAGCTGTCATTTATGTTATTGATCTTACCAATTCTGACAAGTATAAGATGAAATCTCAAAGCAGTTTTGATTTGTATTTCCCTGATGACTAAGGACGAAGAACATTTCTTTAAGTATTTCTCAGCCATTTGATATTCTTCCATTGAGAATTCTCTGTTTAGATATATATCCCATTTTAAATTAGATTATTGGGGTTTTTTGATATTTAATTTCTTGAGTTCTTTATATATTTTGTGTATTAGTCTTCTGTCAGATGTGGAGTTGGTTAAAAAAACCAAATAAACAAAAAACCCCAGCCTTTACCCACTATGTAGGCTCCCACTTTTTCCTCTTGATGGTGTGTTTTACTTTAGGAAGCTTTTCAATTTCCTGAGGTTCCATTTTTTTAATTGTTGATCTTAGTTCCTGGTCTATCAGTGTTCTGTTCAGAAAGTCACCTCCTGTGCCAGTGCTTTCAAGGCTATTGCTCACTTTCTCATCTATTAGGTTCAGTGTATCTGGTTTTACCTGAGGTCTTTGATCGCTTGGGCTTTACTTTTATGTAAGATTATAAATACGGATCTGTTTGCATTTTTCTATAAGCAGACCTCCAGTTTAACCAGCACCTTTTGTTGAAGATGCTTTCTTTTTTTCCCTCTGTATGTATCTTCTTCAATTTCTTTCTTCAGAGACTTGAAGTTTTTATTCCTACAGAGTGACATAAAAATGTGCCATTAAAAATATAGAATATAGGGGCTGACGAGTTGGTTCAGTGGTTCAGAGCCATGGCTGTCCTTCCTGGGGACCTGTGTTCTGTTCAGATCTGCATTGGGTGGCTCACAATCATTTAAAACTGTAGATCTAAGATGTGATGTTCTCTTCTGGGCCAGGCAGATTGGTGTGAGTTCGAGGCCAGCCTGGTCTACAAAGTCACTCCAGGAAAGCCAAGGCTAAACAGAGAGACCCTGTCTTACAAACAAACAAACAAACACAAACAAACAAAACAAAACAAATAATAACAGAAGAAGAAATGTAAAATGCACAGGTTGGAGAGGAAAAGGCAACCAAGAAGCTTAGTGTTACATCCGAAGCTTATACTGAAAGAGAGGCTGTATTTGCTAGAAAGACCAATGCCCTGAAAGAATGGCATGAATCTAATAGGAAGAAATAGAATGGCACATTCATGGCCAGAAAAAAATTTAGTTAAACTTCCAAATTCTTAAAAAGAGCATTAGCAAATGTCCTTGTTGTATGGTGGGGCATCATCTGGATGTATGCCCAGGAGTGGTATAGCTGGGTCTTGAGGCAGAACTATTCCTAGTTTTCTGAGAAAGGATCAAATTGATTTCTAAAGTGGTCGTACCAGTTTGCCCTCTCGCCAGCAATGGAAGAATGATCCCTTTCATCCACATCATCACCGGTCTGTGCTGTCACTTGAGTTTTTTATTTTAGCCATCCTCACGGGTGGAAGTTGGAATCTTAGAATCATTTTGACTTGCTTCTCCCTCATGACTAAAGACATTGAGCACCATATGACAAGGACATTTGCTCAACTATGTTCATAGCAGCTTTATTTGTAATGTTCAGAACCTAGAAACAGATGTCCTTCAACCAAAGAATGGATAAAGAAACTGTGGTATATCTATGCAGTGGAATACTACATAGCCATTAAAAATAAGGAACTCATGGAATTTGTGGACAAATGGACGGAACTAGAATATATCATCCCACATAAGGGAACCCACACCCAGAAAGACGCACATTGTGTGTACTCACTTATAAGTGGATTTTAGTAATGTAGTACAGGGAGGATGCTTAAATCTCACTCAGAAAGGGAAATAGAATAGACAGAGGTCGTAGATGAAGAGAGGAAATAAGGTAGGAGAGGGAACACAGAAAGAAACAAGGGTGGAGATCAGACCTGGGAGGTGTGGGGGAACAGAGGGCCTACAGAAAAAGGAGAAACTGGGGTGGAGGCATCTCTTTAACAAGCTGGAGACCTAAGTCAGAATAGGCCTCTGGGAGGCTATGCAGGCAATCTTAGCTGAGACTCGAGTAGCAGGAGCCATGGAGACTGAAGAGGACTCCCTCTAGCTAGACAAGACTCACAGTGGAGGGGAGAACATCAACCCACCCACAAAAACTTTGATCCATATCTTACTCTGACTACAGGACCTGCAGGGATAAAGATGGAGAAGACAGAGCAAAGAATGAGGGAAACGCCTGGCCCACCGCAACATCCATCCCACAGAGAAGAGCAAACTCCGGACACTAGTAAAGACACCATGCTATTCTTGCAGACAGGAACTTATCGAAGTTGTCCTCCACCCAGAAGTGTTTTGAAACAGATGCTGAGACTCACAGAGAAACATTGGGCAAAGCATAGGTAGTCCAATGGGAAAGTGAGGGGAAGGATGAGAGGCCATGGACTCTGCTGCCTCCTTTTCAATCCAGTCTCCCTGAGAAGACTGCCTTGCCAGGTGCTGCAATGGAAGAGGATCAATACAGAAGCAGAGTAAGGAACAAGAGACAAATACCAACAAGGATACCTATTAAAGCCTTAACAATCTATATTATTTTAGATTTACCAAAAACTACATACCTACAATAGATATGCACATTGATACCTACAATAGGTATCCACATTGCATCTACATTGATATCTATATGTGCATCTACATCTACCTCCCTATCTACATAAATTAAATGAAGTCATGCCACTTGGATAACAACACTCATCAAAAGAAATGAAGAGTATTTATCAGAAGCCCTAGTACCAAGCATTAGAAACTATTTGGATTGTTGGACAGGGTAGTTTGAATGGCTTGAAATCAATATAAGCTCTTGCTGCTGTCCTTGGTTGCCTCCCAAGGGAGGGTAAGTCTGTATTGTTGAAGACATCACACATTTCAGACACATGGCTTGACTGTTTTGGACTGGATCTAACCATAAAAAATAAATCTCCCTGTGGTCTAGCATTCATAGTATCAGAGATTTTTAATGTAATCTGACAAGGCAGAAAATCCATCAATAGCCCTATGTAGTTGTGACACCTATGAACTATACCAATGACCAGCATTGCACAACATCCTTAAAAGTAGAATACTGTAGTGGCACTCAGTATTTGGTAGTAACCAACAGGTATCTAATTGGAGTCAAAGACTACCTAATAGAAGGAAAATTATGCTTAGTACCAAAATTGGGAGAGGGTTTCTGCAATACCATGGCCAGTGGAGTAATGATCCCTGTGAGGCAAGAAAGAAATATGGTTCAACACAACTAAGTAGCTAGTGTTGTTTCAAGCTTTTAGAGTCTGACACTGGACAGTTTATTTTAGGCGTACTTAAGTAGAGTACAATTTTGGAAAGGTTTTCTGGTAGCAATTTACTCAATTTGGTATTCATATTAAAGTTTAAGGCATGACTACATTGACACTCTTTTGCACTTTTGCACACTCTTGTGACCATTTCCATATAGATGAATTTGAAAGCTCAAGAGCTTAGCAGGGGATGTGGTGTTGTCTGAGTCCTACAGATAACACAGAGGTTACCAAGCTATAAAGTACATGTGATATCTCTCATAAAGATGGGATATTTTGACTGAGAAATAGTGCTTAAGATATTGGTCTAGGGAGGAAAAATCTGGGATAAATCTGGGGGAAGCAGGTATGACTTGGCTGAACAGATAAAACAGGTCACCAGGCTACTAACTACAGCCACAGTCAGCTTTCTAGGTAGAATACATCTCTCTCTCTCTCTCTCTCTCTCTCTCTCTCTCTCTCTCTCTCTCTGAAGAGATAACCCTGAATGTTTAACATTCCTGGCTTCTCAAGTTCTTATCCGTGAGTTCAAGGCCCTCATATCCTCTACATCTGCAGAACTCCTATGCTCAGGCCATGCCCAGCGTGGTGCGTGGTCTCCTGCTGCTGCCTTCGGATCAACACGTGGAACTCTCAGCTCCTTCAGAAGCGTGTCTGCCTGGATGCTGCCATTCTTCTCACCCTGGTGATAGTGAACCAAACCCCTAAAATTGTAAGCCAGAACAAATAAGTAGTTTTCTTTATAATAGTTGCCTTGGAATTGATGTCTCTTCACAGCAATGAAACCCTAACTAAGACATCCAGTAATCATGCTTGGTATTTGCAATAAATGAGCTATTGATTGTGGCTGCAGCCATTATAGTGTCCAATAGAAGCAAAAAATAATCATCACAATTTTGAGAGAGATTCTATTCATCAAAATTGCAAAGATTTCCTGAGCCAAATGGACGTAATACAGCCTATCCATCCCATGTAAACATTTATAACTCACAAGAAGGGCAAGAGAAACAACATTTTCTTTTTCTTTTTTTCTTTTTTAAAATTTTATTAATTTATTCTTATTACTTCTCAATGGTTATCCCATCCCTTGTATCCTCCCTCCCATTTTCCCCTTATTCCCCTTCTCTATGACTGTTCCTGAGAGGGATTACCTCCCCCTGTATATGCTCATAGGGTATCAAGTCTCTTCTTGGTAGCCTGCTGTCCTTCCTCTGAGTGCCACCAGGTCTCCCCCTCAAGGGGACATAGTCAAATATGAGGCACCAGAGTACGTGAGAAAGTCATGTGAGAATAGCATTGTAGAAGGATTCAGTGGATCCTAGAAACCTACAAGTAGAACATTATGATAGGCAGATTTGTGCCAAGGGGTCCTGCTCAAACTAAGGCACTAGCCAAGGACAATACAGGCGGTAAAATGTAAACTCCTACCCAGATCTAGCCAATGGACAGGACAGTCTCCACACTTGAGTGGAGAGAGGGATAAACAACATTTTCTTAAAAAACAAAAAGAAAACAACATCTATCAATAAGAATATCTATCCAAAGGCAGTTACTTGCTTACTGGGCAGGGGTGGTGGTGGTGGTTATCTGATTATAAGTGGAATTCCAATAAGGAGAGATTTGAACACATTTCAAGGATAAACAATGTGATGAAAAAATCCCACCATTGACAGGAATATTAGGGGATGCACTATGCATATGGATGGGGTGGATTTTAGTTTGTCCCCTATTATTTGTGTGTAGCGCATATGAATTACTCCTATGCCAAATACAATTCTTTTTAAGAGGGAAGGAATAGATGAATATCTTCTGATACAAAAGTACTGTTCTTGTTTATTTCCATGTGCAAAATAATGCCAGAGGTTAGTTTTTAAACCATTAGCAACAGCTAGCACCATTTAAGATACAATAATATGAACTTTAGTAACCAATATATCAGGTATTCTCTAAAGAACTATGGTTTCCACTATGGAAGGTTTCTAAATAGTGATTAATTGTGCTAAGATCCTTATTTTATTTGGATTTACCAGTTAGATTAATCTAACTGAAATATTTTCCATTTATGAGACTAAAGATTTGTAAATCTTTTCTCTAGACAACTGGTTTCAGTGGATAAAAACCTTTCCTACCATGGCAGGGCAACATCATATTTTCTCCTCTTACAGATTTGCCTTTTATCCACTCTAACAAAAGGCATTTGGATTCTCTATTTCCAAGCTAAAAATAACATGGAATGCAGTCAGTAAATACAACAGCATCATTTGGGAGTGAGCTTGCTGCTTCACCAAATTCTCAGCTTGATGAGTCAGAGCCTTGATTTTGCCGCCTCAAATCCTTGTATTGCTCTTCGTCTTGGGGTGTCTTCTTTTGGTGGGTTTGCCATCTGTCTTTAGACACTTCATTTTTCTCGTGGTTTTCTCAGATGCTGTCCTGGTCAGACACATCAAAATGGGAGTCATCTACTTTGCTCAGTTTGGAAAGACAAAATCATAACTTTGCCCTGATAGTAAAAGAACATCACTTCCCCCCCGACACACACACACACTGAATAGTTTCTACTTCTTTCCACTTAACATACGTCTGTGTCCAGTCTCCACACTTGAGTGGAGAGTGGGATTTGACTTTCTCATGTACTCTGGTGCCTCACATTTGACCATGTCCCCTGGAGGGGGAGACCTGGTGGCACTCAGAGGAAGGACAGCAGGTCACTGAGAAGAGACTTGATACCCTATGAGCATATACAGAGGGAGGTAATCCCTCTGAGGAACAGTCATAGGGGAGGGGAATAAGGGGAAAATGGGAGGGAGGGGAGAATGGGAGGATACAAGGGATGGGATAACCATAGAGATGTAACAAGAATAAATTAATTAAAAAAAAAAAACCAAACAAACAAACAAACAAAAAACATACGTCCGTGTCTCCCTTAGGGCAATCTTTCTGTGCAGCATCAGTAGCATTAACGTTTAAAGTGAAAACATTCAAAGTTAGCATTGCTACACGTAGCACAGTATATGGGAATTTGGGTGGGTGTGCATATACATCAATTTTATTTGTAAATTTTTTGTTTAAGTATTTGATTGTGACATATCACAATAGCTTAATACTGTGGATGGTACAGGATTCCAGTAACATGATTAATACTCCGTAAACTGTAGTAGTTTGTGTTTGTTAGTATAAGCTGGACTATTACAACTTTTTAATTTTGATGAGAGTTCTAGGAAGAAAATGGTTAAAGAGTTTTTTGAAAAAGCCAACTTTCACATGTGGCAAAATAGTATTTTCCTGGAAATCCCAGAATGCCATGCCATGCCTGGGGCCATGCTGTGCAGTTGACTACTTAGGGCAAGGCCGTGTATGCCTGTAGTGTATTCCAGCACAGATCTCCACACACCTGATAGTAGAGAAGGCCTCAGACACACAGCTATAGTTTAGACGTCAAGCTGATGTCCATTAATTTCCCATTATGCCTCAGAAGTCTGGGATACTGTGTAAAATAATGTCTTTTATAAAGAATGGGCTCTCATAAGCCTTCTCTCTGGTCATTTTCATCAAAGTCTGATCATTTATGTTAGACTAAGATCAAGCACAAAACTAAAAAGTAAACAGAAAGTATTCACTTAATTAACAGTGGTCATTAACTTCTAAATATTTAAACTTAAGGCTAGGATCTAGGACCTTTAACATTTAGGACAATTTTAATTTTGAGCTTATGAAAATTCTCCTATTAGGTGACAGGATACTCAGAAGTTCATGAGAAATACTTGCAGAGAATTCAGAAGGAGAAAACAATTCAGTTTCCCCATGCAAGTGTGAAATTACATACCTAGCTGATCCTGTAAACAAAACAAAATGCTAGCTTTACCAAAGCATGACAGCTCCACGCAGGAAGAATCTTTGGGAAGTCCTTGGTTTATACTACATTTTCCAGACAGTCTGGTGTAATAAATTCTCATGCTGCACCAAAAATAATTTGAAGCAAAAATGTCCAAATAATTTAAATGCTATTCTGGTCTCCAAAGGAATTACATTTCAATACTTGGACCACAGTATTATCCAGAAGAATACTTTAAACAGACTCTGGATTTCAATTTGCTCCTATTTTTCTTCTTAAATCCGTATCAAGCCTTTATACATTGTTATTTTTGTTATGTTATACTAAAATATAAATTAAAAAATGAAATTTTAGTAATAATAAGTACAAAGGAATCTGGGTGGTTTGGGTTCTCAGTGCCTGAAAGGTCTGAAATGAAACAGTGTGTCCCTTCTTATGTAAAAGAAGAGGTAAAGTTTTTATTTTTCTAGCACAGCACTGGATGGATGTACACTCGGACTAGCATCAGCAGAGAAAGCATCTGTGGTCTCAGTAGCAGACCCAATCCTTCATAGCTACTTTTTACCGGCAACAGCCACAGCATCCCTGTCCTTAGTTCTCAGCAAGATTTTCCTGCTGTGTTCTCTACATGCGGAGGTGCCAGTAGCTCATTATCTCTGTCATGTTGAAATAGGATTAGATTTATTTATTTTTATTAACTTTTTTTTTTAAACCAAGGCAACTCAACTGAAGGCGCACACTGAGTTCCCTCTGCCTGGCCCCCATACCTTCTCATTTCTGTCTTTTCCTTCTATTTCTGTCTCCAAGCTGCTCATGTCCCATCCATCCTAACTTTCTGTTCACTAGATTTCATATTTGAGGACCTCATCCCAAATATTTACATGCTTTTATTTACACTCCCTGGACACTCACAAACCTTCTGCAACATTCCTTTTCTCTCAAGTTTGTTCCTTTCCATTCTCTGTGTGTTTCTATCATCATGTGCTAATTTATACACAAGGACAGCTAAAACATGCAATGGCTGAAAAATATCTAATAAAAGCTGATTAAATACATCAAGTTTAGACTGTTGCTGAGCTGGCAAGGAGGAGAGGGTACAATCATTTTTGTGTAGCATGTGGAAGTTGTATATACGTTCTTTGACTTTTTGAAGTACCATCTGTAAAAGCACTAAAAGCAATGTCTATTGAGGTTCTCAGATGTAATTTTAGACAACACCCATGTGGTACCTTCAAAAAATCTTAAAAGGGGGATTTTTGGATAATGCTTATCTACAGACCCTGAGTAATGTGCCAATGCAAGCTGCCAATTATTGTTAATGTGGAACAAATCATCAAGCTGTATTTTATTTAGTGGTATAATTATTTCTACAGGCTCTTTATCAGGAAGTTGTCTAAGACATGCCCTTCCCATTATGATCAAGTCTGTAATTCCTTATAAAGAAGTACTTACAGGTCACTGTGGAGAAATTTGACATGGATAAATTTCTATATTACTATTATGTTGTTGACATATAATTCCAGTAGGTGATTGGAAGGAAGGATAAGTAATTGATAAAGAAGTAAGGAATTAATTCTACCAATTTAGCAGCAGCATTATTTGATAAGCCAATATCACATTCTTCTTCAAGTATTCTATTTCTTATAGAACTTGACTGAAAGTCACCTCAGTAGTGATAGGAAGTGAAGAGTAAACCCAATTGACATGGCCCCAAAATTTAAATGTTGCTCTTTTAGTTTATTTATCATGAAAGTTAAGTAGTCATTTAAGTATTTGCTTGATGAACCAGGGGGAAAATGTAAGATATATATAATGAATGATCAATAACTCCAGAAGCTTCTAAAATAATTGACATGATTTTATTTTTTCATGAGGTTCCTTCCATATTTGCCCCTATGTACATCAACCAGGGTATTATGGGTCCTATTTCACCTTCTCTGTTCTAAGAACTATAAGCTCTTCCATAAATTTAGATTTTGATAGGCCAGAAGTAAGTGCATGCCTATGACACATTAAAAGAGAGAAAAATTAAGACTCTTAACAGTCACTGGTCATTAATATCTCTCAACATCAATGGTCTTAATTCTCCAATAAAAAGACATAGACTAACTGAATGGGTGCATAAACAAGATCCAACATTCTTCTGCATTCAAGAAACACATCTCACCTATAATGATAGGCATTACCTCAGGGTAAAAGGTTGGAAAAAAATATTTCAAGCAAATGGTCACAAGAAGCAAGCAGGCGTAGCCATTTTAATATCAAACAAGATAGACTTTCAACCAAAATTAATCAAAAGGGATGCAGAAGGACACTTCATATTCATCAAAGGTAAAGTCAACCAAGATGACATCACAATTCTAAACATCTATGCTCCCAATACAAGGGCACCCACATTTGTAAAAGATCTGCTAAAAAAACTTAAACCACACATCGATCACCACACAATAATAGTGGGAGACTTCAACACCCCACTCTCACTGAAGGATAAGTCATTGAAACAGAAACTAAGCCGAGAAATAACATCATTAACCAATGCCATGGGTCAAATGGATCTAACAGATATCTATAGAACCTTTCACCCAAACAAGAAAGAATATACCTTCTTCTCTGCACCCCATGGAACCTTCTCCAAAATTGATCACATCGTAGGTCACAAAGCAGGCCTCAACAGATACAAGAGGATTGAAATAATACCTTGTATTCTATCAGATCACCATGCTCTTAGGCTGCAATTCAACAACAACAGAAACAACAAAAAGCCTACACGTACGTGGAAACTAAACAACTCTCTGCTAAATGACACATGGGTCAGGGAAGAAATAAAGAAAGAAATCAAGGAGTTTCTGAAATTCAATGAAAATGAGGGAACAACATACCCAAATTTGTGGGATACATTGAAAGCAGTGTTAAGAGGAAAACTCATAGCACTAAGTGCCTTTAAAAAGAAATTGGAAACATCTCACATAAGCAACTTAACAAAACAGCTGGAAGCCCTAGAAAAAAAAGAAGCAGAAACACCCAAGAGGAGTAGACGTCAGGAAATAATCAAACTCAGGGCTGAAATTAACAAATTAGAAACTAAGAAAACAGTCCAAAGAATCAACAAAACCAAGAGCTGGTTCTTTGAGAAAATCAATAAGATAGACAGACCGTTAGCCAAACTAACTAAAAGGCAGAGAGACAGTATTGAAATCAACAAAATCAGAAATGAAAAGGGAGACATAACAACAGACACTGAAGAAATACAAAGAATCATAAGATCCTACTTTGAAGGCATATATGCCACAAAATTTGAAAACCTAAGGGAAATGGATGACTTTCTTGATCAATTTCACTTGCCTAAGTTGAGTGAAGAACAGATAAACAAGCTAAATAGTCCCATTTCCCCTACAGAAATAGAAGCAATCATTGATAGTCTCCCAAGCAAAAAAAGCCCAGGACCAGATGGTTTCAGTGCAGAATTCTATCAGACCTTCAAAGGCGAGCTAATACCGATACTCTTCAAGCTACTCCAAAACATAGAATTGGATGGAACATTACCAAATTCATTCTATGAGGCCATAGTCACGTTGATACCTAAGCCTCACAAAGACTCAACAAAGAAAGAGAATTTCAGACCAATTTCTCTTATGAACATCGATGCAAAAATACTAAATAAAATTCTTGCAAAACGAATACAAGAACACATAAAGGATATCATTCATCATGACCAAGTAGGCTTCATTCCAGGCATGCAGGGATGGTTTAATATACGGAAATCCATCAATGTAATCCACCATATAAACAAACTGAAAATAAAAAACCACATGATCATCTCTTTAGATGCAGAGAAAGCATTTGATAAAATCCAACACCCATTCATGTTTAAAGTTTTAGAGAGATCGGGGATACAAGGCACTTTCCTCAACATAATAAAGGCTATCTACAGCAAGCCAATAGCCAAAATTAAAGTAAATGGTGAGATACTCAAGGAAATTCCTCTAAAATGGGGAACAAGGCAAGGCTGCCCACTCTCTCCATATCTCTTCAATATAGTACTCAAAGTTCTAGCCAGAGCAATAAGACAACAAAAGGAGATCAAGGGTATTCAAATGGGAAAGGAGGAAGTCAAACTATCCCTATTTGCAGATGATATGATAGTGTACATGAGTGACCCTCAAAATTCCACCAGAGAACTCCTACAGCTGATAAATACTTTCAGCAATTTGGCTGGATACAAAATTAACTCAAAAAAGTCTGTAGCCTTCCTATACACAAATGACAAGCTTGCAGAGGAAGAAATTAGGAAAGCCACACCCTTCACATTAGCCACAAGCAATATAAGATATCTAGGAGTTACTTTAACTAAGCAAGTGAAGGACTTGTTTGAAAAAAATTTCAAAACTCTGAAGAAGGAGATTGAAGATGACATGAGAAGATGGAAGGATCTTCCTTGCTCATGGATAGGGAGAATTAACATAGTAAAAATGGCCATCCTACCAAAAGCAATCTACAGAATCAATGCAATCCCTATCAAAATACATACACAATTTTTTAAAGACATTGAAAGTTCAATTCTGAACTTCATATGGAAAAACAAAAAACCCAGAATAGCAAAAACGATCTCGTACAATAAAAGGTGCTGTGGAGGAATCTCCATACCTGATTTCAAATTGTACTATAAAGCAATTGTAATTAAAACAGCATGGTACTGGCACAGCAACAGGCTGGTTGATCAGTGGAATTGAATTGAAGACCCAGATATGAATCCACACACATATGGTCACTTGATTTTTGACAAAGAAGCCAAATCCATTCAATGGAAAAAGGATAGCATCTTCAACAAATGGTGCTGGTCTAACTGGATGTCTATGTGTAAAAAAATGCAACTGAACCCATATTTGTCACCTTGCACAAAACTCAAATCCAAGTGGATTAAAGATCTCAACATAAAACCAGAGACACTAAGTCACTTAGAAGAAAAAGTGGGGAAGAGCCTGGAACATATTGGCACAGGAGACAACTTCCTGAACAGAACACCAACAGCCCGGGCCTTAATGTCAACAATTAATAAATGGGACCTCCTGAGGCTGAGAAGCTTCTGTAAGGCTGGAGACACGGTCAAGAGAACAAAGCGACAGCCGACAGACTGGGAAAAGATCTTCACCAACCCTACATCTGACAAAGGTCTAATATCCAAAATATATAAAGAACTCAAGAAATTAAACACCACCAAACCAAATAACCCAATTGAGAAATGGGGCTTGGAACTAAACAGAGAATTCTCAACAGAGGAATATCAAATGGCAGAGAAACACTTAAAGAAATACTCAACCTCCTTAGTCATCAGGGAAATGCAAATCAAAACAACTCTGAGATTCCATCTTACACCCATCAGAATGGCTAAGATCAAAAACTCAAGCGACACCTCATGCTGGAGAGGATGTGGGGAGAGAGGAACACTCCTTCATTGCTGGTGGGAATGCAAACTAGTACAACCACTTTGGAAATCTATCTGGTGCTATCTCAGAAAACTGGGAATAGGGCTTCCTCAAGACCCAGCTATTCCACTCCTTGGAATATACCCAGAAGATGCACCAGCACACAGCAAGAAAATTTGCTCAACCATGTTCATAGCAGCCTTATTCATAATAGCCAGATCATGGAAACAGCCTAAATGTCCCTCAGTAGAAGAATGGATAAAGAAACTGTGGTACATATACACTATGGAATACTACTCAGCTATTAAAAACAAGGAATTCCTGAAATTTGTGGACAAATGGATTGAGCTAGAGATGATCATAATGAGTGAGTTAACCCAGAAGCAGAAAGACTCAAATGGTATATACTCACTTATATCTGCATACTAGCCCAATGGGTATGTCCCATGAAAGCCATCCCTTACCAGGAAACTGGGACCGAGGGGAGGACATCCTATTGGGACTCTAGATGAGAGAACAATGGGAGAATAGCAATGTAGAAGGATCCAGTGGGTCCTAGAAACCTACAAGTAGAACATTATGATAGGCAGATTTGGGCCAAGGGGTCCCGTTCAAACTAAGGCACCAGCCAAGGACAAAACAGATGGTAAAATTTAAACCCCTACCCTGATCTAGCCCATGGACAGGACAGTCTCCACACTTGAGTGGAGAGAGGGATTTGACTTTCTCAAGTACTCTGGTGCCTCACATTTGACTATGTCCCCTGGCGGGGGAGACCTAGTGGCACTCAGAGGAAGGACAGCAGGTCACTGAGAAGAGACTTGATACCCTATGAGCATATACAGAGGGAGGTAATCCCTCTGAGGAACAGTCATAGGGGAGGGGAACAAGGGGAAAATGGGAGGGAGGGGAGAATGGGAGGATACAAGGGATGGGATAACCATAGATATGTAACAAGAATAAATTAATTAAAAAAAAGAGAGAAAAATGAAGATATATGATTTATAATTCAAATAGCTTTTAATCCATCATTTCTTCTGACTCTGGTTCATATAAGTACTTTGCTTATGTGAAGAATCATCATTTTATGTACCCATTAGATGATAGGATATGGTTCTCAGCTCATAAGTGATTTGCCCAGAGACAACTTGGAGATAATAGTTGTCTAGGAACTGTATACAAGGTTGTTTTTTAACTAATCGTCCTCTTATATTTTCTCAGTTACCTTTATCCTGTGCCTTCCGATGGAAGCAGGCTCCAGTGTTGTAAGAGTCCATGTCAGTTCTTCTAGGTCTCCTTTCTCCTTACTTCTCTGATATAACAGTCTAGGGACAGCTCAGATCCAGGCTGACTTGGGAGAGCCTGAGGCCCATCCTGAACTTCGTGCTCAGCTTCTCATTGATTGGGGCTTTGAAGGTAAATTTTTGCACCAGGGCAGAGAAGAAAGTGAACAGCTCAGACCTGGCCAATTGTTCACCAAGACAAGTTCTCTTTCCTCTGGGATAAAACAGGTGAGTTACTTTCACTGTTCTTATTAGTGTCTCTATGAAGCTTAAGTTTCTTTCAAGTCCGGAATTTACCCTAACTTTTCTGTTCAACTGCTTCGTTATATCTGCCATCTTCCTGTGTTTCTGAGAACACGGAATATGGAAGCCCAAAATTGCAAGTCAAATGCCTTCATGAGCAGGAGGTTGTTGGTTAGATCAGGGTATAGGATGGTACCAATGGGAGTCCAAAGGTGACTGAGAAAGCCAACAGCTTTCAAAACTCAGTTAACAAACATTGACACAACAGACCATGGTTCAGTGGCAAAATTATCTACGCTTTTCAACCCATAAAAGGAAATACAAACAGGTGTGTCAGCAAAGTGTGCCTAAAGTAAAGGTCATTTTTTTTCTTATGCCCACTGACTTCTTTCACCTTTATTGATATTGGTGGCTCTTCTATCTTCAGTGTGGTCTGATAAGTGAATTGAGAGGAGGAACTCAAGACATGGAATGGGGCTGAGCCATGGGTGAGTGTGTAAGTGCTATTATTTGCCTGGCCTATCTTAGGGATGGAGTAGACCACATTAGCTAGTCCCCAGTGACACAAAGGCTGGAATTGTCCTCCAGCTAGGCTAGGTAATGCAGGTGGAAAATGAAATGACTGTTCCTCAAGAATTCCTTAACATTCTTCATACTTTTTTGGAGTTGTAACAAACTGGCTCTAAAATTTCTCTGAAGTCACTACTTAGTTGCTTTCATGAACATTAGGGGAAGATTAGGTCCTCAGACATACAGACAAAAAAAAAAAAAACTTTTTTTTTTTTATTCCAGGAGGCAATGGTTTCAAGATCTTGTGGGATATTGTCCTTGTAGGAAATGGTGAGAGAATTTGTCCCAATCATGTTCACAAGGCCTCCTTGTTAGAAGACCCTAAGGTGAAAGAGAGGGCTTACGAAGACCAAGGATCAAACCTCTGAATTCCTCTTTGCTAATGGTCACTTGCCAGAGAGGAAGTGAGCTTCCTTTTCAACGTGATCTCTTTATAGGGAAGAAGGTGTTTATCAGTTTGAGGTAGCTAGCCTTCATTTTCAGCTGGTGTTTTCCCACAGTTGGTTGCCCCAAGTTTATTGTAGGAAGTTAGACCCTTTCCTCAATAAGCTAATAATAAGTGATAAATATCAGTGTCAGTTTGATATTACTTGATCATTAAAGTAAATTTTCATGTACTCATAACCTTGTAAAGTTTAAAGAAATTTTAGGATGGCCTTTTAAATCAAATGTTTTGTCTCTTACTTGATTTTAAAGGGAAAGCCAGTACACAGTGTCTTAGTTGAAGAGTCACCTGGTTTGGTTTGTTTGGTTTGCTTTGGTTCAGGGAGGCCATGGAGACTCCACTAGCCAATGTCCATTCTACAAATATGAGGGTCAACAGAGGGAAAATGTCCTTCATGCTTCCAAGCAGATCAATAGTCAAAACAGGCCTTTGATTTATCATCAGATAGACTCCTTGGCTGTTAAATTCAACCATATGAGATGAGATGCCAGACTTTTAGCTGCTTCTGCACCCTGATGACCTGAAGAAACAAAGGACTGACAGCTTTATATAAAGGTCTGGATGGCCTTTAATTCCACTAGTTACACCCCTGCCATCCCTCAGACTTCCAGGTGCTGCCTGGTCAGAGAAACAGGATGGTTTTACTCCAAATTGCGGGCAAGTCAACTTATTCATTGTTCACCTGAGCAGTCCTAAAGTAGGAGAAGAAGACTCCACTCCAGTTCACAAAAGGCCCTTTAACTCCCAGACCTCCTAGAGAGGACGGATTTAATTTCCCATAGTCCTGTCTATTCTTTGAAGAACACGTTCTCTCAGTGCAACCTCAGTGTTCTTGTGTGGGTTCCCCTGAACATTCTGGAAGTCATCATACTATGTCAGCTTCCAAGCTGCTTTTTCCCTTTGTATTTAACCATGTTAAACAACATTACAGAATCTCCTATGAATTTATGCTTTCATCTTGCTCTCTACCTTCCCTAGATCATTGAGGAAATAATATTATTTTTTTATGGGCAAAGCTGTCCAGTAACTGCAAGTCATGATAATGTTGTGCCATAATTTATGCTCGTGTGTCCCATAAGTGGGTAACATGTCTGCACTCCTTTCACTGTTATCCAAATCTGTGCTGACTAGTCTTTATGTCAGTTTCAT
Organism: Acomys percivali; assembly: GCA_907169655.1. Taxonomy (NCBI): domain Eukaryota; kingdom Metazoa; phylum Chordata; class Mammalia; order Rodentia; family Muridae; genus Acomys; species Acomys percivali. Next base: position 155,779,733 of record OU015743.1, read on the forward strand.
AGAATCTAGAGTCAGTTAGGAAGAAGACATCTCAACTGAGAAAATACTCTCATGAATTTCACTTGTTAGCATGTCTGTTACATATTCTTAATAAGTAATTTACAAAACAAGGGATTCCTAACATCAAAGTTATTATCTAAATTACTAAATTATTATTATCTAAATGCTCCAAATTATTTTCTTCTTTTCAACTGCTTATATCATATATTTTGTTGCATGATAGAAATACTGATTCAATCTATATCTGGATCATCATCAAAATGCAAAATACACTTGTGAATTGCCTCACTACTAAAATGAGAGAAATGGCTCAAGATTTTAGCATTCTTCCCAGGCCTAGTTCCTATAGCCCAGTGGTTTTATCTATTAATAAGGAAGAAAGGCCTGTCTTATCATAAGCTGTCCTTTGCTTCAGGCTATAAATAGAAACTGCAAGGTTCAAGAATTATTTTACAGCTTGTCCTGATAATTCAGAGGTAACAAACCCATCTATGCTTATATTTGTCAAGATAAAAGAATCTGATGTCTGCACTTCATTCTTCCAGGGAGGCTGCTTGTAGGAAGTCTAGAGAAAGTGTAAAGAAAGTAGCTGCGATCCAAAGGTAGAAAGTTCAGACATCTATTGCCGTGATGCTAACTGTGGATATTTTCTATTCCTACCTTCTTCTCAATAAAACTGGTCTTTACTCTTGCCTGGGTGAATGAATTTTCTTCTTTATATAAAAAGAGTTGATGATAACAAAACAGATCTGGCTGCCGTCATTGCCTAGGTGCCAATTACGTGCACCATTCAAATATGATTTGATGCCATTCAAATCAAAGATTGTAGTTATTTCCTTCCTCTTGATTTGGGTCTAACCTTGTGGCTTTTCCAGGCCATCAGAATACAGTGGAAGTTATTGTATGACAGTGTCCAGGGTGGACTTCATTAGACCCGTCTGTTTACATTTTTATAATTGGGGCTTTATCACCACCGTATGAGGAACCAGCTGTTTTGCTGGAGGGGTACAGATAATGTGAGAGGACACTGTTGGTCCAGAGGTGTTGATAATGTGAGAGGACACTGTTGATCCAGAGGTATTGATAAACTGTCAGTCACATAGCTGATTACCTACACATGTAAGTGCCTCTGGGCTAACTTGTCTGCCGCAAAACACTAACTGTGAGTAATATTATTTCAGACTGGCTGTTACACCGTCTAAAATAATAGGTGATGCATATGAACTGATACATATGCTAAATGCTGACTTATACATATGAGCTCAATGAAAATGTGAAAAGAGCTGTAAAACGGCAGGTAAATTTTAATCTGGCTATAATAGAAATCCAGAGTAGAAGTGTAAAACTTAGCCTTAAGCCCTGTCATGAAAACAAACATTCCTGGAATATTTTGAATTTGCTTATAGTATGAAAGAAGATACCAGTCCATTTTCTTTTTAATCACTAATAAAAAGTTGATTACCTGAGATAATGTGAGTCCTGGATAGTTTTTTTTGGTTAATTTGACAGAAGATTGTACCACAACTGAGGAAATATCTCCGTAAGATTGCCTATAGACAAGCCTATGTAGAGTGTATTTTTCTGATTAGTGACTGGTACAGTAGTCTACCCTGGGACGGGTAGACCTGGGCTGTATAAGAAGTCAGACTGAGCAATAATGGAGATCAAGCCAGTGAACAGCATCCTTCCAAGGTCTTTGTTCAGATTCTGCATCCAGGTTCCTGCCTTGAGTCTTTGCCCTGGTTTTTCTTTGTGAAGGGATGTAAAACGTTAAATGAAATAACCTCTTATTCCCCAAGTTGCTATAGTAATGCTTTTTTAATCAGAGCAATAAAAAACAAAGCTAATTACTTGTTAACAAAATATGTAATCAAAATTGCAACACAATTCTGAATAACAAGATACCAGTGAATCACTGATGATGATGATCATCATCATCATCATGATGATGATGACGATGATTTTAATCTTAGAACTAGTGAAAATGGGGCAAAGACTTTTTATGTCAGGAGAAAGAGGAGAACCTGTAGGAAAGAGACTTTAAACATATGAAGACAAACCATCTTATATTCTCTTCTTGCAAAATGTTCTCACTCACATTAAAGGCTCAGTGGACAGAGGCACTTGCCACGATACCTGACAAAATAGGTTTAATATATTTGACCCACAGGATGGAGGGAGATAGTTTACTCTCGCAAGGTGTCTTTTGATCTCAAACTCGGCATGTGTGGCTCCTCAAGTGTGCACCACTCACCTCAGGAGATAAATAAAAATTTAAAGGCATACGCGTCTGAGATTCCTTCTAGCACTTTTGCAGCAAACATCAGGGAAGTTTCTCTGAATTTCATTTTACAACTAACGAGCAGAAGGAGGTTCAGCTAAGCAGCGTGGTTGCAACCATGTGCTGGAATATAAAATCTGAGACTGGCCTCACCATGAAGACGGGAAGGAATCCCTATATTTTATAGCATTTGATTTTTAAGAAATGACTTAGCCCAAGTGAGGCCTTTCATGTTGTTACCATGCATATGTGCTAACTGGATTTTAAAAGTGTAGTCAAAGCTTAGAGTAAGAGTTGACATCTAAAGAAACGCGCATAAATCAGAACATGATCCAGTTCAGCAGGTGCCACTTGAAACTGTGGTCCCTAGCCTCATCCAGTTTCCTTGCTAGTGCTCCTATCTACTTCTGAGTAAGAGGTAGGAGAGTCTCCCTTTAAAATAACTTGGGACATTGAAACACTCTATGAATATGTTATCTCTTTCCCATATTCTATAAAATAAGGCCAGAAAGAAATACGGGTGATCGGAAGCAGCCCCTGTTCAGGAAATGCTGGGCAGCAGTAAGAGTGAGATGAACTCACAGGCAGGGCCACATGGAAAGACTATAACTGAAGCAGAGGACTGCAGGGAGAAGAGGGCAGAAGAGCTACGGCGGCGCATGGAACCCTCTCCTCCTCATCACAACTCACCCATTGGGAATGGCAGGAAGGGTTCTCTCTTCTTAAACTGTCCATTCACAAAATAAAACGCTGTGGATTGAAGACATCTGCAGTGTCCCACTCTTTGGGGGTCCCTGTGTAGTGCGGTCAAATTAGTCAGGATCATGGTTCCCCAGAGAAGGCAATGAAGCATCAGAGATTGATATGTGGAACGCTTTCAGGTGAGAATGACTCTCAGTGTCCCATCCCCGAGACTCTTGACATCCTGAAAATTTTCGCTTTCACCAACCCATTTCTTAACTGTCCTTTGAACTCTCCACACATGATTTCCCTGTAATACATTGCAGTAGTGGATTGCAATAGGCTCGTAGGAATTTCTATCAGCATATTAGACTGTTACAGAATACAACTGCTTATCAGAAAGAGGTTAGTATACACATGTCCAGAGAAATGACCTGTAAGCAACTGGAAGAAGATATTGAGACTTGCTGCTCACAATAGTCATGTCCATGGTACCACAGCCTCTACTCTACTTCTCCGTTCCCTTCCGTACTGTGTTAAGGAGACAGCACATACATAGTCACACCTCAGCTAGCCAAAGATTTATTGATTAAGCAAAAGAAGGCATTCTTGTCTGGGACGTACATATATAATCTCTGTCATGAGCCTTTCTCTCATGCTGCTATTTCACTGAGAAGTCTAGGCCGTTCATTAAATCTCTCTGTATTCTACTACCTCCTTTTCAGTTTTTCAGTTCCACCTTAGATCAGTCTTCCATCCTGTTCTCTAAGACTCGGACAATCACCTATCAGTTTTGTCCTGCTCCTCACTCCACATTGTCATAATACACAGAGAAACACAGTGTTTTCTTCTGGGAAGTCCTCATGAATTATGAGTAGGTATTCTGTGTTCTCTGTCTCCTCCAGTCCCATTTAAAGGTTTTTAGGGATTTAGTGAATATTGGCTTGATTTATAAAAATAATCTCAATTCTGGGTATTATACTCTGCACACTTAATTTTATTTTATCTTCATTTGGATCCTATGAAATGGTTTGAGTAAAGAAATTACAGCTATGAATGGCTATGTAGTTTGCTCACATAGTTTCAAAAATCATAATTGGAATCAGGCCGACTTGCTGTCAAAGTCATAACATTTACCATCTCTTGCACACAACTATTTTGATTTTTCAATCCCCGGGGCAGAAGTTAGAGCTGATGTAAAAAAAAAAATCTGTGGGTGGAGTTTCACTGGATGGCTAGAGTTAGGTAAATGTATAGGAAAAATGCCAACAGCACCTGGGTAATCCAGAAATCAATTTCCAGACAAGACCTTTTCAGTACAAAGGGAGCAATAAATAAAGTGGCTGCTCCTGTGATTCTAAAGAGAAGGTGTCTGGGCAGTGATGAGTGAATGAGCTCTTCTGGGTCTGATGCTGAAGAGTCTCTCCAAGAAGATACATTCTAGGGTCTCAGATAATTAATCTAGTCTCTCAGGGCATAGATAATGGGCAGCAGGAACGGGAACTTCAGCTCTGTGTTATAGAGAGGGAACATCAGTGGCCAGGACAGGCGTGTATCATCAGCATTCAGTGTGAGGCTATGGACAGGACCATATGGATCAAAACAAAAATGAGATACGTTACTGTCAAATATAGTAAGTACTGTGGGTGGATCATAGAGCAGCATGGATCCTCAGACAGGCTCGGATCTGGGTCTTATCTCTTGCTACTTCATAGAGGAAAACTCTCATACAAACTCAGTTTTCCTAAGGCTCAACTTTCCAATCTAGAAAATGGTCATTCATGGTTCCTCTGAAAAACTAGGAAGATGTTTTAAAAGAGATAAAAATATACAGCCCATCATGATTGTTTAATAAATATCGCTCCCTCCCTCTCTTTCTTATAATTAATATTTCACATTAGAATGGCTTTTGTGATATAAGTAAAATCTGGAACTATGCCCACAGGGAAGTTAGAAACACGAGCCTCACTCTGGTGTTGGCTCATGTTCCTCAGATGGTTTTTACTGTCCTCTGAGAAGTTCCACCTAGCAGCAAACAGATGTTGAGACACGCAGCTACCAAGAGACATTGTCTTAGGGAAGTTCAGTAGGGATGTGGGCTTTCTGAAAGTTAGTCTGGTATTTTGCAAGGTCTGTACCATGATTCACCCCCAGGATTGCTTCCAGTCCCTGACATCCCTTGCTTTCTGCACTGCTGCACCTCCCAAAGCTCTGGCATGGCATAAATCTTCACTTTCTGGGTATTTGCCCACTCTCAAAAAATATCCTACAGGCTCTTTATAAAGATGCACTGCTGCTCAGACGAACTAATGATTTCATTATTCCTACTAATAGCTTTATAAAATTTCTGACTTGATTCAAACTACTTTAGAAGTAAAAGATAAATATTTGATAGAAGGCTTATGGCTGCAATAAATGTTTTTTGTGAACTTCCAGGTGCCTCACTAGGAGACAGGCTTGATACAGATTTGTGGTCCCAGATAAAAGATGGCACCACTGATCCTGGTATATACATTAAGTATATACAAGTTGGTTTAAACTTCCCATAAATCAAAAGTACAATGGGACTACCAAGAAATATCTAAATTAAGTATAAATCTTAATGTAAAAAATTACAAACTGTCCTCTTCCTGCTGCTCCGTCTTAGTCTATTCCTCTCTCTTGTACTCCCTCCTCCTCTCTTCCTCTGTGTCTGTCTATCTATCTATCTACCTATCTATCATCTATTTATCTATCTCTGAGCCCCCCCTTTTCTTGTCTCGCCATGTGTATATGATAAACCTCTTAATGTAAAAAATTACAAATCATTTTGCTGCGATTTCTTATACTTTGCCACCTTATGGCATAAAATACTGTCACTCTAAATCTACTTTGTATCTTGAAATGAAAGACAGATTAAATTATTGTCCTGAGCTCACTATAAATTAAGACATAGCTGGATAATGTGAGGCCAGGTCAGTCCTAATTGAAAAGACATATTTTTGTAACCTCGTGGATCCTGTTAACCTTTTGGCCTTGTCAACATTTGTCATTCTGAACACCCTATTAACTTATGTCATGGATACATAGATAAGAAATGCTTAGTTTTAATTAAAAAATGTAACCTGTTGCATATTTGAATTCATATGGTTTTGTGATTAATGTCTTTTTTACTATGAGGTACTTTTTTGGCTGATGTCTCAGAAGTATAAAACCATGAGCAGACAACAGAGTTGAAGTTTGTAAGTGCATCCACTTTTCCCTCTTGAACGTTTGTGTGTTAGTGGGCTATTTTCTATCTTGCTCTCTTATTCCTTATTTCACTGTAGATTCACAAAGGAGTTAACAGACTCAAGGCTCTACCATCAACAGGCATATTTTAGCTTACCTGAGATCTCTGCAAAGAGGCCTATCTACAGATCAAAGAGTCTCCTTTTACAACCTCCTGCAATTTTTGGCTAGAAGTCGCTTTTGCCATCCTGGCTGGGGTGGGGGGGCAGTGGGGGGGTGGGAGGAAGTGATCAGTTTAAGTTTTTCCTTTTGAGGGCAGTGCAGCCTGTCCTGAGCCACAGAAAGAAAACTGTCTCTCTGCCTCCCTCCCTCCCTCCCTCCCTGCCTCCCTGCCTCCCTGCCTCCCTGCCTCCCTGCCTCCCTGCCTCCCTGCCTCCCTGCCTCCCTGCCTCCCTGTCCCACTGCGCCCCCAGCCCCCTTGCCCCACTGCCTCCTACCCCCCTGCTCCCTGCCCCTGCCCCCTGCCCCTGCCAGCCTGTCCCCCTGCCTCCCTCTCCTCTTCCCTATCCTTATCAGGTGCCTCTTGCAGTCTCAGACTTTGAAAGCTTTTTGAATTTAGGTATAGAACAGGAGAAAGAAACGTCAGTCACTAACGGATCCCGAAATCAGCCACGGCTGCAAACACCTACCTCAGTTCCCTTTCCCCTGGAACCGTCAAAGCCCGTTTGGGCACACAGACAAACGTGGGGTGGCGCTCACAGAGCCTTGTAGAAGTGTGTGGGAAGGATAGAAGACCCAGACGGGGCCAAAAACTCCATAAGATGTATAAACTAACCTAGACCCACAGGGGCTTACAGAGACTGAAAGCACCAACCAAAGAGCATGTGTGGTCTGGACCTAGTCCTCCTACATATATGTAATTGATGAGCAGCTCGGTCTTCATGAGGATCCCCTAGCAAGTGGAATCTGACATGAACTCTGTTGCCTGCTATTGGACCACTTTCCCTTAATGGGGCTGCCTGGCATGGCCTCAGTGGAAGTGGATGTGCTCAGTCCTGAGGTCTGAAGTGCTGGGGTGGGTTAATATACAAAGAGGGAGGGAGAAAGAGGGTGGGAGGGTGGGATCAGGAGGAGAGGAAGGAGGGGGCTGCGGTCTGGACACAAAGTGAATAAATAGTTTTTACATCTTACAATCCTGTCTTTTGAGGATTGTAAAGAAATTTCTAAACTCAGCATGGCAGTTCTTAGTCTCAAGACCTGCCCAAGTGAACAATGTCTGACAGAGAACTGATGCCACCTAGGTGCTCAAATTAGCACAGGACAATGATGAGATTGTCCAAGGAAAATGAAACTAGGTTTTACCTAAATATGTTTGATCAAAGACCCTTCCATCACAACACCCCAAAATATGTGTCGATAACCATCCAGATATATGAAGAGTTTTATCAGATGTCACTTTCCCTATTGAAATGATTTCTTAGGACATGAATACCTACCACCTTTAAAGCTTAGGTTCTGAGGTTGATGTCCAAGATAAACTTGGGTATTTGAAGCTGAGAAGGCATAGTTACCTTTGGCAGGTGGAATTCAGTCAACTTAGTGTCAGCTGGCACTTCCCTGGGAACATTCAAGGGGATGATGTTACCCATTCTCTGTACCTCTTGGATGACAGCATTGCTGTAAAGCGTGGGCTCTCGGTCAGCCAGGCTTACCTGCCTCTCACAGCAATCGCTCTGTGAATCTCTGTACATTTTCTGAGATAAAACAGGAATGCCCATTAAGTTTTACATTCCATCTTCATGTTTCATCAAGTGTTGTACTAAAATTACTAAATAGGTTATGGTATATAAATGAATTTTTAGTCATAATTTGGAAAAGATGTTTCAAGAAATGAAAAATATTCCTATCCTCATCCGCTTAAATCTTCAAAAAACTAGGAAGAAGAAAAGAGAAGGAATGTGTGTTTAACATTACTGGTCTCACTAGTGCTTATCTTAAGGTGGTCGTACCTGATATGGCTTTTCTAAATGGGAGAGAACTTAAGCCACTGCATTTTTTGTAGAGGGAAAATAAGATGTTTTGAAATTGAGGGAAGAATAAGGACAGTTCCAGGAGTGGACATGTAATGTAGCAAGACTATGTTAAGTGGCTCAGGCAGAGAAGTGACATCGCAGGATGTCAGAATCCAAGCTGGGGAGTTTGCACAGCACTCAAAGGAAAATGCCAACGCATAGCTTAAAAGGAAGGGGACATCAATGGATGCTCATGCAGTTTTGGCACTCTTACCTGGAACCTACCGCCATGCCTCTTGACTTCCCCATTTTCGCCTAGACTTCAAGGTTTTTAAGGTAAAAGCCTCTGTAATACCTATACGCTGGGCAATCATGGTCCTGATAAAACATGTTCAGGATATGTCTATTCCTATGTTGACACAGCATCACAGCTGTCCCAACTTTTCCCACTCCACCATTGCCATCTTCTGGTTATAGCTGACACGCAGTTTCTAGAAGCATCACTCTGTCCTGTCCAGGTCAAACTACATACTCACCTTGGACTTCTGGGCAAAGGGCCATGCAGAGCAGAGCCCAGCGCAGTCTCATGGATGTGGTCTCTGTGGCAGCAAAGAAGAAATCCAGAGTGCTGCAGATGAGGTTTTCTTCATTGAAACTTGTAGGCTTCTCTTGAAACTAGAAAAGACAGTGTGCAATCATTTATCCATAATATTTTGTTTGTCTCTACACAGAAGGTCTTCACCATGGGAAGTAAATGTAAAAGGAAACAACCACGGGGCATTGGGGTGGTGATCTTCTGGATGACGTCACATGGAAGCAGAGGTATCACAAATGCCTTTCTTTCCCAAGTGCTTAAGAAAGCTTCCAGCCCCCGGGTGAATGGAGTCATTTTCTTACACTTGTAAATTCTGAGAAGCCATTGGAATAGAAAGAGAATGCGCCTTTGACAGACTTGGCTTTTGATGTCAACAGTATCGTTAGCAGCATGACTTAGGGAAAGTCACTTTACACTTCTGTTCTTCAGATTCATGTTTTATAAAATAGGCATAAGACACTGTCCTTCAGAGGACATTTTAAATTTTATGAAGTTTTAAAATGACATAGCAAATAGTGAATGACTCAAGTGTTTTTGTAAATACCTGAAATAATAGTTAATTTTACTATGTGCGACAAAGCCATTAGTATACTAATTTTTATAGTTGAAACCCCTGATTCCATCAATTATGTCTTATTAAATCTCACTATTTTTACCCTGCTTCTGGAAAAAATTCTGTTGTGTTGTTTTAAATCATGAAGCTTGCAGTAGGCTGGTAAAGCATCAAACTATTAAACCTCTAATTCTTCTGTAAGAAGATGGTATGTGCAGCATCTTCCTCACTGTTTGCATTTCCTTTAGAAGAGCATCAATGAAGTTTCTTGCCTTACCAGGATCCTAGTCTTTCCAGTGTTTGCTGATTATGTGAGAAATAAACAATTTCTGTATTTCCCAGTTTCTGATACTTTTTTGATGTGGTCCAGGAAGAAATTTCATTGTCCATGGGAAAGCACTATAAAGCTGATTCAGAAAATGAGACAATCATAGAGACACAACAGCATAAATTTCCACATTTTTAAGTCAGTCTGGTCTTTCTCTCCTTTTTTCTTACAGCGAAGAAATGAAGGTTTCCTCCCTCAGCTGCATAGTGAGCATTTTAGTTCCACCATAGAAAATGTACTGAGTCTCAGATCCCCTCTCCTCATTGTGTTTGATTGCTCCCTGGGACATGGTAACCACCGCCTCTCCTACCTGGGACATGGTAACCACCGCCTCTCCTACCTGGGACGTGGTACCACCGCCTCTCCTACCTGGGACGTGGTACCACCACCTCTCCTACCTGGGACGTGGTACCACCGCCTCTCCTACCTGGGACGTGGTACCACCGACTCTCCTACCTGGGACATGGTAACCACCGCCTCTCCTACCTGGGACGTGGTACCACTGCCTCTCCTACCTTACCACTGTCTACCTGCAGGCTGGCACTGAATGCAGTAGTTTGCGAGTCGTAAGCTCAGGGCCAGTTTGTAGTCTACAGGACATCCAGAGAAAATATGTGACAGTTTAAACCCGTGAGTTCAGCCCTGACTCAATCGTCCATTGCATTCTATTATACCCACAAGTCCAGTGATAAAGGCTCTGGAGAGTTATTCCTTGAGCACAATTCCCTTCTTTCTTCCAGTGTTTTTCTCTATGATCCGGTATCCTCTGTGCTTGCATCTAAGTTTAAACATTTGCAGTGGTAACTTCCTGTGCCCAGAAAGCTTTCCTGTGAAATCCACATCAGCCCTGCTCCTGTTCAACTGAAGCCTCTGTTAGGTTTCACCTCCTTGGAACTGTCTTCCTGATGATCCTCCAACTAATAGGCATCTTTTCACCCTCTCTCTCTCTTCCCCTGCCATGATTTATTTTCCTCAGAGAAATCATTAGGAACAAATGTGTTTGCAGGTAATTCTATAACACCTTACCCCTGAGTTAGGAGGTAGTGTAAATGTAGTTTCAATTGTACAGGAGGAAAAAAAAATACATTTTAAGCGACCTAAGCAAAACCAATTATTATAAGCTCCTTTGGTCAATTATGACTTGACATAATTTATTAGACACACATCACATTAGTCCTGGTTAACTTTCCCCTTCATGTGACTATAATACAGTCCCTTATTCCTCATCCAACTGCTCCCAAAGTCAACTCAGCCTCAGGAGCTGGCTATCAGAATCATGAAAATGTGTTTCTTTCTTAGTCTAGATGGTATTTTCCTTAGGGCAGTCGGTGCCCCCTTCAATTTCTGCACGTTGAGTTGAGGTAAGCTCATGACAATGCCAGCTTTTCCACAGGTTCTCACAGGCCCCTCCCTTTTCTTATCGATTTGAATAATATTTTTGGTTGTTTAGCTAGACCTGTTTTGTTGAACTGTGTCTCCCCTGCCACATGCAACTAAATCTGATGGGTTTTTTGTCTAGGTATCTCTGGAAAGAGAGTATCCTGTCTGTGGTCACTCTCCAGAGACACTTCAGGAATAAATTAGAGGAAATCTCCATATGTAAATATTTTAAAGAACCTAAGATCAAAAGCGCTTACCTCCAACTGACCACCTGTGAAATTTAAGATAAGGTAGTAAAATGTAACCAGCAGTTATCAAGTACCTGGGCAAATACAAACAGACATTATAGAAAGCAATTACAATTAATATCTTTTCTGCTTCAAAACTAAAGAAACAAAATGCTTAGAGTTGGTCTTCTGGAGATTTTTATACAGGTGTAAGGAAGAATAAAAGCAATAATATTAGATGTAGAAAGCTTAATTCTGCATTTTTAAAATATAAAAGAAACAATTCAGTAATATAAAAAGGCAAAACTAAATTAACAAAATACTTATTATATAAAGATATATAGAAAGCTAAAATGAAGAAAATATTGACTAATAAGTAATAAAGTGATAAAATAAAAATAAAAAATCTTATGTGTTAGTTCTCATGTGGCCAACATTTTAATAAAAGCAAAGTAAATAAATGTGCCAAGAAAAATACAGTGATGATCAAATTGGATAAAATGTTGGCATGGAGACTTAGAGTGTTTCAAACAGGTACATTTAAAATCAATCCATCTCTCAACTCTAGTCAGAGAAAAGGGAACCTTCTATCCATTGCATATGGTGACAAACACAGAGACCAACTGGCTGAGAATAAGAACACCCGCACCCAAAAGGACACGCATATCACGCGGCCTCTCCTCCCCAGCCCCAGAGGTCACTGCAGCAGAGGTAGCAGAAAAGGTGACAGAGCCAGACACAGCAGATGATTCAAGGAAGCGTGTCCCTCGGACACAAGAAGGCAGCTGCATGGAGGAACTCGCAATGGGTACGCCAGCACGCACGAGGCCTGTGCAGGCATGAGCAGGCCACATTCAAGCATGGGGAGGGGAGGGAGGCGGGCAGAAAAACACTAACCCATATCAGAAGATCTACTGGCAATAACAGCAAAGAAGGCAAAATGTGTAGATACGGAAATGAGGTAAAATCTGGAAGGAGTTAGAAGAAAGGGTCAATGTGATCAAAATACACTGTAAGGAATTCTCAAATAACTACTAATAAAAACCCCGTAAAGACAAAGAGTCTGCGCTTGGCGTGGTGGCAAGCAGCTTTAATCCCAGCACTCGGGAGGCAGAGTCAGGTGGATGGCTGTGAGTTTGAGGTCTACAGAGTAAGTCCAGGACACCAAGGCTACACAGAGAAATCCTCTCTCGAAAAGTTTTTTTTTTTAAAAAAGACATAGAATTTGAATACAAAACAATAAGAAAGAACTACCCAGAACTCCAAGGAAGATAATTATTTATGTTCACATGAGATAAATTACTTCTTAGGGAGGAAACTAAAAATAGAAATTAGGACCACTAAGCAGTAGTATATTTGTATGTGCCTAGTAATTTTGTTGTAAATAATATAAAGTAAAAATTCACAAAAGTAAAAGAAGTAATAATTAAACATTCCTATTTTCAGGAAATTTGAACTTGTAGTATATTCTGGCCAGAAACGTAAAGCAAGAGAAAAAATAATGGCGTAAGAATTAGACGTAAGGGATGGTAAATGTATTGGATTTTAAAGTACTTAAGAACCTGAGCTCAGAGTCCTGGCACTCACAAAAAGTGACAAGTGTGGCAGTGTGTGCCCCATAGTGTTACTCCTGCAAAGGCAAAGCAGGAGGACCTCTGAGGCTTGCTGCCCACGTGTTCTTGTTTCAGGTCTAGTGTAAAACCCTGGATGAATATATAATACTATGGGCAGTGACTAAGGAACAAATTCAAAGTAGACCTCTGCTTTCTGTTTTCATATAAACACATGTGTACACACACACACACACACACACACACACACACACACGCTCACATATGAGCACAAATATGTACTACAAGAACATGTGCACAAAAATGCACACATACAGGCACACATGTGCACAAAAATGAATGTGAAGAAAGGTATCACTATTTATGTGTGCTATGTTTGTCTATACAGTCATTCACAGAGTGCTTATATTATTTAAGGAGTTTGTCAAAGTAGATAAAACACCATCATGAAACAAAAGCCAAGAGCAAAGAAACAATAAAGAACTGGAGTGATGCAAATTTAAATCTCCTAAAGATTTTTTTCAGTTTTCTGTGATAAATTGTTTCCTTTGTCCTCTCACATTGAAGTCAAGGGACTAATTGCATGTGTGTTCATGTGAGTATGAGTGTATATGCATTTTGAAATGTACATTTTTGTGCATCTGCATTTATATACATGTGTGTGCATATACATATGATTGCACATGTTCATGCCTATGTATTTGTAAACATGCATATATGTGTGTATGTCCCTGGGTACATGTTCATGGGTTTAGAGGTGTGTGTGCGTGTGTGTGTGTGTGTGTGTGTGTGTGTGTGAGAGAGAGAGAGAGAGAGAGAGAGAGAGAGAGAGAGAGAGAGAGAGAGAATGTAGTTACTTCACTGTCTTTTCAGGGTGTCTCACAGTTAACGTGGCTTCCAAATATCTAACACACACACACATACACACACACACACACACACACACACACACACACACACACAGAGAGAGAGAGAGAGAGAGAGAGAGAGAGAGAGAGAGTGAGAGAGGGAACTTTCAAAACTCACTTTTCTTATTTTCTCTGTCATTTATAAAATATATTTTTATCTATTTAGTTTTCCCATATTGATAGTTTTCTTGGTCTGCATTTCTTCATGGGCTTCAAAATGCTACTTCTACAAAAGTTTAGAGATGAAAGGAGCAGGGAACATGTACCCTGACTTCATAGCCTAACATGGGAAAATAGACACAAGTGCAGAAAATCCCAATTATTGTGATCATAGGTACTTTTTCTGCTACAAGCACTGTTGTATGATTTAATTCAGAAATATAATTATGAAAGTCTATGCTCAGTCTTCATCCCTAGGGATTCTGACTAAGCTTCTCTGGATCACCCATGGGCACTATAATTTACAAGTCCCTGTCATGCAGTTCTGAAGCAGTGATCTGTGGGAGCACCGGGAGGAGCACAGTGAGGAGCACAGTGAGGAGCATTGTGTGAAAGGAGCCCAGGGACTCTTTTCTACAAAACTCAACGTATTGATTCTTATTCTATTGATTTATACTAGCAAACTATTTTCTATCCTAGGTACTTGGTGCTATGTATACCAAGTACTACTATTCCTATCTCTAAATAGTATTTCAGGTGAATTTTTACAACGATCACATTTAGTAGGTAAAATATCCTTATCTTAGTACAAATAAGAGATATGACAGAGATGTCATCTTTGTAAATAAAAAATAAACCAAATAATAATAGGTAGTGGATCAAAAGGATCAACTTATGTTAAATGATGTCTGATGCAACAGTTTTAAATATAAAAGAAACATAATTTGTATTTGCTTTCTATTTCATTTGAATAATAGTACAAATAAAATGAGCTCATCCATGAACGCCTACATTTCAATTAATAACTATCTTAAAGGAAAACGTTTAACTGATTTCAGTATACACATATTTTATTAACCTTTGAGTTTTTCTTAGCAGGTAGAGTGTAGCGTGCACACTGAACCAAGTGTCTCTGATGCCTTGTAGGCATAATGGTGCCATAGAAGAATGCAACTTTATAATAAATATTTAACAAAGTGAAAACATTTGTTATTCCCTATTATTTAAAATCCTAAAGTGAACGGACTAATTTCAAAAATTTGTATTTAATTCACATTAAAAAATTATATCCAGTGGGAGACCTGTCCCCACTGAAAGCAGGAGAGCTGGCCCTGCTCTTCACCAGCTATAGCACAGGAGAGCTGACCACAGTGGCAGGGGCGTGGGTGAGCCGACCTCAAGGGCGTGGCCTTGAGAGCTCTGGCCCTGCCTCTTGTCTGTTGTGCAGTGCAGTGGACAAAGGGGATGAGATACCTCCTCCCCTCCAATATCCCTTGTCATGTATTGCAGACAGGAGAGCTGGCCTTGGAGTCATGAGCGTGGAAGAACTGGCTATGCCCCTGACCAGCTAGAACACTCAGGATAGTGGGCCATGTACCTACCTCTCCAGGAAAGCAGGGAATAGCTGGCCCTGGTTGTCAGGGTTACAGGTGAGTCAGCCCTGAAGGTGTGAGAAAGGTGTGAGGGCTGGAGGGCTGATCAAGGCAGATACTTTCTAGCCTGGATCCAGGGATTTGAATTGGCCTTCCCCAACATCTTTTCCATAGATGAACTGCTGGCATGCATAAAGGGTGCAAAACTTTTACAGATGCAAAACTAAAGGATCTCCATGACACAGGACAATAACAAGATGTCCAAGAGAAGTCCCAGTGACATTCTAATATCAATTGAGTAGTAGAAACCAGAGGCCTTGTACCAGATCAACATCATTGGAAGGAGCATTTGTAAACAAAGAAGTGTAGACGAAACGGTATACTGTGGGACACATTGTTACACCCTGCTGCTTCCACAGGGAGATTTTTTTTTTTCTTCTTCTCTATTAGGGAGGAGGTTGCAATGGGGGAGAGCAGACATAAGGGAAGGGAAAAATGAGTATGATTGGGGTACATGCTATTAAATTCATAAAGAACCAATAAAAAGTAAAAAATAAAAATAAAAATTATATCTTATAATTTTAAAAATTAAAATAAATGAAGACTATATGATCAGTAGCAGTCTTAAGATCCTGTACCAAAACATGGTAAGTGATGATTCTACTTACCTGGGCTGCCACTGAAGGCTGCAAATACATGGCCTCATCTGGTAACTTCAGCATCTCCTGAAACTGATCATCCGTACACTCAAAGAATTCCTCAAAGGGTCAGAGCAAATAATATTGGAAACTGCATTGTTGATCTTGAAGTGAGAGTCAAAAGGCTGTCCTGGAAGTGGGAAAAAAATAAGGATGAAGATGGGTCTCTCAAAATTATTTGTTTCTATTTTCTCTAGAGAGTTAACTCTACATGACATAAAACATACATGATAGAGAAGTGTGTGATAGACCTTATCCACAGAGTCCTAGGTGGGGCTGAAATTTATCAAAGAACCTACCAATGTCTGCAGAGCCAGATAGATGGACAGGCTTTGAGTTCAATGTGTTTAATGATCTGTTTTGTGGCTTCGCTGCACACTCCAGGTCATGGTTAGGGTAAGACATCCCCATTTGATCCTAGCACAGTGTAAAGCCTGGGACACGAACTACATCAGTTCATCCTTATGGTCAACTTGACTGGATTCACATCTCTGTATCTGCGGGGGCTATTCCAGAAAAGTTTAACTGAAACAGGAAAAGTCACCCCAATGTTGGTCAGTGACATCTCATAGGGTCCCAGCTTGAATTAAAATAAAAAGAGAACTAAGAGCATCTTCTCTGCTTCCTGACCCATTGCATCATGTTCTTACCACCAGCCTTGCCCCCACCATGGTGAGCATAGCCTTAAAGTGTGACTCACCTAGACCTTTCCTTTATTAGTTTTCTTTTGTCAAATATTATTTCAGAACAACAGAAAAGCAATTAAGAACTAATAATTGTGTCTTCGTGGCATCCCAGACCTTCCCTGTGAAATGCTCACCTCTCTCCTCTGCCATGGCCTCTCCACAAGGTGGTGAGCTTCCTCCTGTATGCGCTGCTCTAAGCTCTTCTTCCCCAACCCAAAGTTCTTCAGTGTCATCAGGGCGAACCTTCTTAGCTCCTTCCATGTCTGACCACTGGAGAAGATCCATCGTGGGAAAAGGGAATTCAATATTACAATAGTATGAATCTGTCATAAAAAAAACATGTAGCAAATCATAGAGACATGGAAATTGATCTATGCAAAACCCGAACAATTAATATTATGAGCATCTTGGAGCATCAAGAACTTCCATAAAGGTTCTGTATGTGATTTAAAGCAGAAACTCCATCAGTTTGTTAACACCACCCAGGTCCATTGTATAAATAGGTGCTCTAGTTAGTTTTTATTATTATCTAAGGAGTGGGAACCACGATTGAAGAATTGCCTAAAACAGATTGGCCCTTAGCCATGTCTTTGAAAAATCTCTATTGACCAATGATAAATGTGTGAGGGCCCAGCCTCCAGGCCACCATGGGTGGGAGCATCCATGGTTATGTGGTTCTGAAATGTATGAGAAAGCTATCTGAACACGAGCCAGTAAGCTAGGCAGCAAGCAGGGTTACTCTGTGGTTTGACTTCAGCATCTCCTTCAGTTCCTGCCCTGACTTTTCTCAATAATGAAGTATAATTTGAAAGCATATGCTGAAATAAATCCATTCTTCACCCAAATGCCTTTGAACATGGTGGTTTATATATACATATACATATACATATACATATACATATACATATATATCAACAGAAAGCAAACTAAAACAGTAGGGAAAGCAAGGAACCTGGATACCTTCAAGCTTTGAAAGGACACACAGCTTGTTGTCAAACAAGTATACAAACCTAAGGGGTTGCTGATGCCAAAGCCACACTTCAGTTCAAAGGCACATAAGTGTAAGTTATAATTTATGTCTAGCTAAATACCAGGGCTGTCCTCCTGAAGACACTAAAGTACATTCTCGTGACATTACAGGAGAGAGCTTATGCAAGGAAAACCTGAAACCTTAGATAAATGATTTCTAAAGGGCTAATTGGATGAATATTTGATACAAAGAGACAGAGCAAGAGCGGGGAGAAGATGTAAGTATCTCATCACAGCACCCTTTGACGGCCTATACAGTACATTTTGATTACCTTTTCTTTACTTCTACAACACTCTTCCGTGGCCTTCAATGTCAGTGTAGGTTCATCTCTCCCAGTACAAGGACCATTCCTCATGCCAAAAACAAGAAGACCTTTCAGCCTTATTTTACATAAACTTTGAGCAACTTAGACCTGTTTTAGTTGAAATTCTCTTTTCCAGTATCATTCTGGACCAATAGTTATATATATTCTTTGCTACTTCTCTATAGAAAATCATAATGAGCTTTTAAAAAAATAAGTAAAACCACAGTTTTCTTATGAACTCAGAAATAAAAACATCACTCAGCTAGATTAAGAAGCTGAGAGGATACAAGTGATGGGATAACAATTGAGTTGTAATCTGAATAAATTAATAAAATTAAATTTAAATTTTAAAAAGAAGCTACTCAAACACTTGTCCTATCCCAGACTTTATTCATCTCAATGAACTTCTTACAATTAGATTGGCCATTCTGAAGCAGTTCATCTTCCTCTAGGGTTTATACTTTTGCTACAAGTTATATTTTATCTACTTGTCCACCACAAAAAAAATTGTGACGGATTTAATACTTTTAAAACAAATGGCTAATATGTTTTACCGTGTAACTCACCTAGTTCACTTCTGGGCATATACACAGAGAATGACATAGCCAACCCTCTTAGTTACTCTTCATTGGTGTGATAAGAAACCTAAACCAAGACATCTTATGAAAGAAAGCATTTAATTGGGGAGCGTTAAAGTCTATAAATATCATGCCAGGGAGCACGACAGTAAGCAGGCAAGCACAGTGCTGGAGCAGTACCTGAGAGCTCACACATTGAAACAAATCATGAGGCAGAGAGAGCTAACTGGGAATTGCATGGGCTTTTGAATCCCCCCAACAAGATCACACCTCCTAATCCTTCCTGAATTGTTTCATCAACTCAAATATATGAGCCTATGGAGTCTTTCCTCTTTCAAGCGCTATACCTACCATACATATAATTTCATACCAATGTTTGTTGCTGCTTTATTTATGATAGAAAAAAAAAAAAGGAACCAGCTCAGATTTCCATCCATAGAAGAACAGAGAATGAAAACTTGGTAAATACACAAACTATAATATTAATGTGCTGTAAAGAAAAAAAAAAGAAATTCTCAGGAAAATGGATGTACTTGGAAAGTATAACTAACCAAGAAGAGCCAAACTCAGAAAGAAAAAAAAGTACATGCTTTCTCTCATATGTGCATGTTAAACTATGGTGCAAACACGTATGTATTTACACACATAAGTGTGGATATAGTATAACATTTAGAAAGAAGATCAAGAAGAAATGTTAGTTTATGAGAAAGTATGGAATATAGACAGAAGGATATCTGAGTCTTGAAAGAGGGTTTAAGAAATTCTTTTTTTCTGTTATCAAACCTTGAAAGAGTGGAAATCCTCAAGATGCAGTTGTGAACCTCTCCTTTAATTCCATCTTCATTTTTGATAAATCTAAACTCTTACAAATGTCAATGATATCTGCCGATGTTCACTCTCTAGCTCTACGCTATGCTCCGAAACCACAAACACATCTGCTGTACTTTACACATTTAAGGCGTTTCAGGCAGTACTCTCAATGGCTGAGCTTATGACTTTCCTAGTTACAATTTCTCATACAACATCACACTTGGCTTTTCCTAAATGTTCCCCATCAAGAAACAAAGGCAGCTTCCATTAATGCCAACATTTCTCAGTGGAGAACCTTACCAATTTTCATACAGCCGTAGATGGCAAGCCATCTTTAATATGCAATGAGAAGATAAAGGACACATATTAGAACGATCAAGAGACTTATCATTATTACCATAGATACATTGTCTAAAAGGGTTGATAGCCTACAACCACCACGGAAGGTCTGCCCAACTCCAGGCTAAATAAATTTGCATATTTCTTCACAAACTGAAAAATATGTCAATAGTCAGAGTTGAGTGTGCACATGTCTGAGGCTCCAAGGATGTCAGACACGTGCATAGCCACTGGATTCATTAAGAAGTTCTAGGTTATTGTGTGGAGAGACGAAAACTGATCTGTGGAAATTTTCTGACATCCCTCTGCTGTAGTAAACTCCAATTCAGTTCACTCCAAAAATAAAATTAACCCTATACAAATTCATTAGTATGAATGAAAATGAACTAGTGTGCATCTACTGTGTGTTATTAGTAGAGAAATATTTTGTTTAAGCCACAGAGAACATCTTCTCTCCAGCCCCAAGTAGATGTGAAAGGTATAACAAAAGATGGATGGTGGAAATGGAGAAATCTATGAAGTTCTGCAGTAGTGTGAGCGGGCCAGCTTATGCTTCATCAACTGTGGGTGTCTAGGAAAGTGCTTTCTATTGGAGTCTCAGATCCCCAGCTACAAGAAACAGGAAAGTATCGCTTTCTTAAAGAGTTCCCTGAGGAACAGTGAGAGTAGCGATGTGATGTGAAAGAGCGCTCGCTTACTGGCATCAGAGCCCAGCTGCACAGATTCCCTCCTCCACAGGCCTTTAGACACTAATGTTCTCTCTTTAGAAAGGTGTCGGGCACACACTCGGGGCAATAAGGAGGACAGGTGCACAGTGAATCTCCAATCACACAGCAAACACACCAACCTAAGGTTCAGTGTCTTTCAAGTTTAATCTAATCAACCGCATAACCGTTTTCTGTGGTGAGAATTTTCTTTATTCAAAAGGTAAGAAAGAGTTGCAAGTGAAGTAATGTAGCCAAGGAGGCAAAGCATTGACCGGCAGGTGGGAATCTGTTACACACTGTGTAAGACTTGAAGACTAACATATGGCCTTGAGAAGGCCAGCTGATCAGTGACTTCTAGTTTCAGAGAAAGACTACATCTCAATAGATAATGTGTATAGGAATAGAGGAAGACACTGGATGACAACTTCTGCCCTCTACATGCAGGTACATAAAAGTGCGGCACGTGCACCCAAATACACATTATTATGAAAAGAGAACCAAGGGAATACAAAGCAGGTAAGCACACCTATCAATCACCCCAAGTTCATCTACTCACTGACAGAAAAAGCCAAGGGTTGAGGGTTAACTGTTGAGTAAACTAAAACAGATTCATTCGGCAAGTCAGATTTCAACTTGTGCTGCAGACCTGTAATAAAAAACTGATTATGACACTGACATGAAAACAGACACATTGATAAATGGAATACAACTGAGGGCCCATGTGTAAGTCCACACAACTATAGCCATGTGAGTTTTGACAAAGAGGCTAACAATACACTTTGGAGGAAAGTCAACATTATCACAGATGTTGCTTGTCAAACAGGAAAGGTACCTGCAGAAGAACAAAGTGAGAACCTTGCCTCTCATGCTGAACATGGCTGAGTTCTGAACTGATTAAAGATTGTAACAGTACCTGTTGCCCTGAATCTGATAAAGGAGAAGCTATATTTGAACTCACAGGCACAGGAAAGGAGTTTCTGAACCAGACCCCGGTAATAAGAACAGTAAGGCAGATAATAAGAACAACAAATGATAGATGACGTCATGTGAAAACAAACGGCTTCAGTAATATTATCAGTCAAGTGAGGAGGCAGCTTATAGAATGGGAAAAAAGCTTTTACTAGCTATACCTCTGACAAAAGGTTTTTATTTAGAACATACAAAGAATAAAACCAAAACAAAACTCACAAAACTAGTATCATAATGAAAGCTCCTGGAATGTATTTTTTTTTTTACATTTTACATTTTTAAATGTATATTTTTTAATTTTTAAAAGTAATATTTCTTTTTTACATATATATTTATATTATTACATGTAAATAAAGTAAACTACATATAGCAGGAACAATCACAAAACAATCAGGAATTATATTAATGTTACATTCATAGTGATCTGGTTATTTGTATTCGACAAACTTGAAGAAAACTTCTTTCCTGTCTTGGTGAGTCTAAAATTCTGAATGAAAATCAATATCTATCATATCTCATCTCTATCATCTTAAAACATCTATCCAGACCTGAAAATATCTTAGCCCCTAAACAGCTAAGCTTAATTGTAAGACTGAACTATCTGGTCTTCAACCCCATCAGAGCCTTGAGAAGGAATAAAACTTAATTGTCTTGAGTAAAGGAGAAGTGCAGGTTAGACACCTTTGGATCTTTAGATACCACAGAAGTCACAAAGGTCACTTTAACACACAAAAGGCCATGGCTGCCAGGGACTTGGGGGTGGCTTTCTAGGGAGATAAAGGGAGAATATGGAGAGCAAGAGACGGCCGACTGCTCACCAATCAGACACCTGTATCATAGCCACGCCTTGCAAAGCTCAGGGATCTTTGTAGAAAAGGGTCAGAGCCAGATGCAATCTAGTCTTCTGTATAGTCTTCTGTATACAGCATGGTAGCTGGACATACAAACTTACAGGTGTGACAACATGTGCCAATCTGCACAAACTCATGCCATTCAGTTTTCCAACATACAGACAGAAGGTGGATATAATGTCTCACCTCTAGCTGAGGAGTTATTCCCAACTGATAGCTTCTGAAACACACACACACACACACACACACACGCACACGCACACGCACACGCACACGCACACGCACACGCACACACACACACACACACACATATATATATAGAGAGAGTGAGTTTTCTTTAAGAGTATGGCATGTTTTTGTTTAAACATCCTATAGTGTATGACTTCATATCCAAGTTTACTCAAGCAGTACAAATTTGATTTGATATTAAAAAAAAAATAAGACACAAAGTGGAGTAGATATGAAAAGAGGATGTGTGTCTAGGAGTTTAGAAAGGGGTGAATTTGATGAAAACAGCTTACATGTAATTCTCAAAGAATTTATGAAACTATTTTTAGTATAAAATGATGATACAGCAGATAACTGAAATGAGAAAAGCTTGGAGAAATACAGTAATATTTTCCTATGTTTGGGACAGTAAAAATATTGATTTTTGTGGCTTTAACCTTAATCTATTTTATAAGACAGTGTGATAAAGACCATAAAAAAGTCTATGAAAAGGTGCTCAGGGAAATGAAGTTCAGCCTTAATTCAAGCACAGATAGTGAACTTAAGTTCACCTGCTCACTGCTTGAAAAGGCCAAGAGTTAAGAACCAACTGTTGAGGAAACTGAAAGAAGTATTTGGAAACTAAGGGGCTAAGTGAAACAGGAGCATTTCAGAAAGCCTAGCTCCAGAGAGCCTGACCCCTGTCTTTGTTTGTTTGTTTGTTTGTTTGTTTCTCTATCCAGAAGGAAGGTGCAGTGAAGCAGGGCCTAGGTTAGGCAAGGATTGAATGTGGAAACTTCCGATAGTGTCCTGGAACAGAATGTTACAAAATCCGATATTTGTTAGTCCATAGGTCATGATGCCCCTGTATTTTTCTTTTTCTTTTCAATGTCAAGTTGGAATTGAAACCTGGAACCTTGCACACCGGGGAAATGACCTACTGTGAAATCCTGAATCTAATCCTCACCCTGCTGTCTTGGCGGAAGATTCTTGCTTGGCTGCCTGGGATACCCCTGAACTCATCTTGTAGCCCACGCAAGCCTTGGACTCACTTTCTTCCTGTCACAGGCTCCTAGGAGCTGAGGGGACAGGTTTCTGTCATCAGGCTCAGGAACCCGTGTACGTACCTTGGCCACTCATGTCTTTGCGAGTTCAGCCTTGAAAGAAGAGGAGAGATGAGGCAAACGGGGGTGATCAATCTTGTAGCGCCAGTGCCAGACAATGCCTTTATTTATTTATTTATTTATTTTTTATTTTTATTTTTTTATTTTTTATTTTATTTGACATTTTTTTATTAATTTATTCATATTACATCTCAATTGTTAGCCCAGTCCTTGTATCCCCCCTTTCTTTCCTCCCTCCCGCTTCCCCCTCTACTCCCTTCCCCTATGTCTGTGAACCCCTACCCAGTCTAGCCTATGGACAGGACATTCTCCACCGTTAAGTGGAGAAGGGGATCTGACTTTCACACAAACTCTGGTGCCCCATATCGGACCATGTCCCTTGGATGGGGAGGCCTGGTGGCACTCAGAGGAAGGATAATAGGTCACCAAGGAGAGACTCGATACCCTAGGAGCATATACAGGGGGAGGAGGTCCCCCTCAGTCACAGACAATGCCTTAAATTCTTAGCAAATGCTTAGAGTAGAAATCTGACCCAAAATTTGGAGAACAGTTTTGTCAGCTGTGACTTTCCAATTAGAGATTTTATAATCAACTACAACCAAGTCAAACTTGAGGGGCTACCCATGGTAAGTTTTTCTTTTGTTACTAGTCTCTTGGCACTTGTTCCTTGATTCTTGAGGGCATTGGAGCAATAAGGCATGGGGGATCTTTTCTGCTGTTTCTGGAATCTATGGATGAAACTGACTAGCTCCTGTTTTAGGTACTGTTAGGATTCTGCATCAGTCTGCCTGCCTGTGATGACATTGTCTACCTGCTACAGGGGTGTGGCCCTGCCCAGGGCTGTATAAAATGCCAGTCCTACCTCATCCCTCCCTCTTGCTCTTCCTCTCTCTTCCCCTCTCTTCCTCTATCTCTGTCTCTGTCTCTGTCTCTCTCTGTCTCTCTCTGTCTCTGTCTCTGTCTCTGTCTGTCTGTCTGTCTCTCTCTCTCCTCCCATTTTCCTTCTCTCCCCATGTTCATTTAATAAACCTCATATAACCTAATCTGGCACTTGGTATCTTTTTAAAATCATTTTCTTATTATTAAACATAGAAGGTATTTTCCTGGCTAAACATTCAATAGTTGAAGAAGAGTAGTCCTTTAGATTTTAAGAGCAGGTATGAGATGGGCCGAGCTTGAGGTGAACAGTTACTAAAACAGTATAGATTATTGTAAAGTTTCAGCTGCTGTTGGATCTGAAAGGCCTGAATCCCCCACACACCCTCTACCTGAGGAGTGTGAGGAAGCCCTTAGGGAAACTGCAGGTCCAACCTCCTTTCTCCCAATAGAGCCTGCTTGACAAGCCCTGGGGGTTCCTGAAATGTCTGTCCACGCTAATGAGGCATCTCATTAGCCCTTCAGCCCTTCAGCCCTTCAGCCCTTCAGCCCTTCAGCCCTTCAGCCCTTCAGCCCTTCAGCCCTTCAGCCCTTCAGCCCTTCAGCCCTTCAGCCAATGTCATTTGCCCACCCTGGATCTCCCCAACGTTCTATATAAACCTCCTTCACCCCGAATAAAATTGATCTGCTTCCTTGCACCTGATCCTGGAATGTTCCTTCCATTCCCTTCCTGCTCACAGTCCACCAAACCCCCAGTTTGCTACCTCTGCCCCCTTGTTGCTGAGGACCAGTGACCAAGGACTCCAGCAACAAAGGAGAGCTGTGTGCGGCCATCTTGGACAAGACCTGAGACTGACTCTGTAAATCTTCTTTCTTCTTGGAGCAGACAATGTGGGGACTGGGGGTGGCGGCAGCGATACATCTATCTGCCTTTGACAGTTTCCCCTCAGCAGCTTTATTCCCTGCACTATGTAAACAAAGCCAGTTAATTAATTTAACCTTAGTTCTTATACCTCTAGTCAGGAGGATTTTGTTCCTGGATTTGCTTTTTTCTTAATACTTTTCTTTCATTATCACCCACCCTTTGCTCACTCTCTGTCTCGGTCTCTGTCTCTCTGCTCTGTGTCTCTCTGCCTCTCTCTGTCTCTCTGTCTTGTTGGGGGATGGTCTGATGTATTTTGATGCTAATTACTGCTTGCTGTCTCTGTGACCCACCTTTTGCTTAATAAAAAGCCATCCCACCTGGGCAGGGCAAAGGAGACAGGTGGGGCTTAGAGAGAGGAATTCTGGGAAGAAGAAAGATGGCCACAAGGATAAAGGAGAGAGACCTGAAGGGAAGAGAGGAATGCCTCCATGGGTTAGCTGGAGAAGCACAGTGCCAGCATGGATGGGAATGTGGCCCAGATGAAGAACATTGTCAAGTATGTGGGATTATGAATGGGAGGTAACTTGATAGAAGTTATTGAAAGCAGATGGTGTGAGGTTGAGGCAGGGATCCCATTGCCTGCTCCAGTATGGGAGATAGTTTAGAGGCTTGATATCTGCCCTGCCCCAGGTTAACTAAGGCTATTTTAAAATATAACAAGTGTTTGTGTCTTAATTGATTGCTAGCCACGCATACTGATCCTACTGGTAATACAGATAATTTTAAAAAACAATACTGTCTCTGTCTGTCTCTCTCTCTTTCTCTTTCTCTCTCTCTCTTCATCTACATAAATTAAATGAACTTATGGCACTTGGAATGGCAGTGCTCCTCACAAGAGCCACAGACTGTCTAACAAAATCCTCAGGAATAGGCTTGGCAAACCATTTTGAGTTGTTGGTCAGGGTAGTCGAATGACACCCAAAGCCATATAGACTGTTACTATTGCCCTGAGGTTGAAGATGAGTTTCTATTGTTGAAAAAAAAACAAAAAACAAAAAACACCACACACTTCAGACACAGGCCTCCGATGACTTGATCTAGACGGATCTAACCTGAAAGGTTCCTTCCCGTGGTCAACCTTTCATAGAACCAGAATGTACTTGTAAGTTGCCAAGGGGGGAAGCAATCAATAGTCCTATGTAGTTGTGACACATATGAACTAGACCAATGATCCGCATGACAAGATATCATTAAAGGTTGAATAGTGACGCTCATACCTTAGTGATAACAACATCTATCTAATTGTACTTAATGCCTGCTAAATAGAAGAAAAACCATGCCTGGTATTGGAAATCAAGGCAAATGCTTGGGGATAGTGAGGTCATGAGTCTTAGAAGAGAACCTACTCCTTCAACTTTAATAGATCAGTGTAATTTCTATCTTCATTCTAAAAATTATCTTTGTACTCACAGATGAGCATAGCACTCACACCTCATCAAAGAAGCATCTCTTTACAAAAAACTGAGATCATTGTAGAAAACCACAACTAGTCATAATACAGAGACTCCCATACATACCTGCACGTGTTTGTGTGTATGTGTATGTACATATGAACATATGTGTGTGTATGTACGTATGTATCTGTATCTGTGTGTGATACTAATAATCAAAGGAAAAGAAGCCATTAATTATAGAGAGAGGAGGCGGAACATGAGAGAGAATGGAGGGAAGTAATATGGGATGTAATTGGATTTAAGTTTAATATTTTAAAGGAAAATAAGAAAAACAAAAGTAAAAGTCCAACCAATCACTGGGTGATGGGACTGAGGAGGATACTGTTTAGTTGCTGTATTGCTGCCTCTAATGAAGCAGAGGACTGCTTGATGGTAAGGCCATCACTGGGTCATACATGCGCCTGTAAGTAGCCCTAATGAATTTATAGATGCACTGAGCTGGAAATTCTATGCCTTGCCGGTACTCAGTCTATCTAGGGTGTATAGATAGAGGCATTTCTTGTAGTTCTCTAGGAAAGTCATGGGACAGGTACGTTTGGAATAGAGCAACATTTGTCTTGCTCTTGACTGAGAATTGTGGTATCAAAAGTGCTACATCTTAGAAGAAAACAGAGGCTTACAGGTTTAAATACGCCTTCAAGAGGTCAAATGAAACTATGTACTTGTCTCTGGGAGCTCCATCCTAATGTTCTCAGCATTCTTTGCATTCTTTAGAAGATACGTTACTGAGCACATCAGTAATTTGCCCAGAAACAGCAAGGAGATAATAGTTGCTTAGGAACTATATTCAATTTCTTTCATCTCCATCCTATCATATTTCTCTCTCTCTCTCTCTCTCTCTCTCTCTCTCTCTCTCTCTCTCTCTCTCTCTCTGTGTGTGTGTGTGTGTGTGTGTGTGTGTAGAGAAATCTTTTTATTTAACTAATTAGTTTATTTACTTAATTTATTTATTATAGTTTATTCAGATTACATGCCCTAGTGGATGCCAGCTTGTCATATTTCATCAGTCACTTTCATCCTGTCTTCTCCCATGTGAGCAGGCCCAGTGACTTAAGAGCACATGTCAGTTCTTTGATATGTCCTTGAAGATAAATTATCTTTTTAAATGTATAAGTGCACAAGGACACTGAAATAAAATGACTAACTCAGACCTAGACAGTTGTTCTCTGGAGCAAGTTTGCTTTCCTATGAGACGAGGCAGAAGCCGTTTTCTCAGTTGATATTGATGCCTCCAGGGAAGGGTGTCCTAACTACCTCCTTCAAGCCTGAGCTGGCCCGGGGATTTGTGTCCAGCTGTTTATCTATATTTGGGATTTGCTTTGGTTCTTCAGTGCACAAATGTAGATGTTAAGGATCACAAGTCAGTGTCTCCAGGGATAGGCAACTATTGGTCAGAGAAGTGTAGCACAATAGAAGTGTGAGGCTGACTTAGAAGTGGTGTGTGTTGACTAAGGGCTTTCCAAGCTCACTCAGCTGGCAATAAAGAGGGCAAGGAATGATGGAGGAGAAGCAACGTATTGGGATACTTTTCCATGTTCAAGAAGAAAATGTAAGAGAGTGTGTCAGAGCTGGTTCCTAGTGAGAATGTTTTCTGTTGCCTATGTTAGAAGCACACTCCTCCAGTCTTGGTTTCCATACAGACGTTAGATAATAACAGGGCATCCATTCTTTCTATTGCTTAGTTTCCAGACTTCCAGGGTCTTGATATTTGTACTTGTGCTTCTTAGGTAAAATGAGATTTATGTTCTTATTGTGCAGATTGATTTTCAAACCAACAGACCACAAAGACCATCTGGAAACTAAGTCCACTTGACTTGAAAAGCAAGGCTTTCTGAAACTGGCTGGTGACAATGGCGTTGAAAACTTGTAAACAATGTGTTTATGATAAATGCTCATCACAAAAGTTATGCTTTGCTTAAGCTTTCCTTGCTTGCAAGGGTCGTGGAGGACCTATATGAGAATACCGCTGTTGCAGCTTAGATGACACTTCACTCTTACTCCTGTGGAGAATAAGTTGGCCTGGTGGTAGTGAGTGTTTTTGCCTTGCAACACTGCCGTCTCTAACAGTGTGTAGATCTTGGCATCAACACTCCAACACCTAGGCTTGTATCCTCCTTCAGCTCAGATGACTTTGGTGACATGCATGGACCTCTATGTTTCTGTGTTCATACATGCTGTGGTGGTTTGAAAAAGAATGCCCCCCTCCCCCCATCGGCTCATAGGTTTACCAGTAATTACTTAGTCACCAGAGACTGGCACTATTTGAAAGGATTAGGAGGTGCGGCCTTTCTGGAGGAATTTGGATACTGTGGTGGGCTCTGAGGCTTCAAAAAGCCCATTCGAAGTCAAGTCGCTATCCTCCTGCTGCCTTCAGAGACAGTTGTGCAGTTCTCCGCGGCTTCTCCACCACCAGGTTGACTCGTGCTGTGTTTCTCACCATGATGATAATGGAAAAATACTTCTGAAACTGTAAGCCGGCCCCAACTGAATTATTTCTTTTATAAGATCTGCAGTGACCATGGACCATGGCTTGTCGTCACAGAAATGGAACAGTGACTAAGACACATGTAAACTCTGGTCCTACTCCAATGTCTCTCTGGGCCTTGACTGTCACCTTCCCTAACACAGAATTTGCTTAGACTCTTGTATCGAGTGCCTCACAGAGGTGATACCATCGCCTCTCAATGTGCATCGCCGGGTCATCCCTCCACTCTCAAGTAATATATAGTCACTATAAAAATATCACAAAATGAAAACATAAAGAAGAGAATCAAATCTGTGCAAACAAACCCATGAGCATGAGGGCATGCAAGCTCCATGTTCCTGTGTGGATTCCCCCCGAGGTATCAGCACATACCAACTCTAAAGTTGCTTTTTACAACTTTGTTTAAACTATGAAGTTAAATCTTATTCCAAAATTGGCCATGAATGCATACTTCAATTTTCCCCTTTATTTTTTATTAGACCATCGAAAATGTAAAAGAAGAGTCTACAGGGAAACCGATTTATTTAGGAACTATGTGTTATAATAATGTTGTCAAAGTTTGAGCATGGGTGTCCCATCGATGTGTTTAAAATGCGTTTCTGTTCTTTTCATCTTTTTCCTCTTAACTATGACCAGTAACATGCTTGATAATTTGCCAAAATGGAGCTGAGTCAACTCTGTTGTAAATTCCCAAGACTCTTCAAGGAGACTTTCTCTGTCAGGACAGAACTTGGCATTTGAAAGAACCAAAGTTCAGGAACTGGCTCCGCTAGGGACAGTTATAAGTGAAAATAAGTGAATCACCCACTTATTTTCTAAATCATTCCCACTTGACAAACATGAAACAGTCTGTTTCCAATGCAGGCTCCATGAGTGGCCATCATCCCAGTTAGCCATCAAGAATAAATATTTAAAAGGATAAAAACAAAGGCTACTCAGTTTGAAAGCTTTGATCTGAATCAAAGAATAGGTTCAAGATCAGGTGTCAGAATAAGCCTTTCAAATTCTTTGTATCAGGTGCTGTGTCACAGTGACAGACAACTGACTAATACTGGCTGAATAAAACTGTGCTCAGGGAGCAGGGTGTGGTGGCACATGCCTATAATCTCAGTGCTCGGGAGGCAGAGGCAGGTGGATTGTTGTGAGTTCAAGGCCAGCTTGGTCTACTAAGTGAGTCTAGGACAGCCAAGGCTACATAGAGAAACCTTGTCTCGAAAAAACAAAACAAAACTGTTGGGATCCGTGCACGAGGAACAGCAAAACAGCTCTAGAACTCATGGAATGTGGGAATATGGCCCACTGGTTAGCAAACCCACATTGGGGGTGTCTGGGCAAGGCATAACCCTGAGAACCATGCATCCTGAGGACTTCATGCTGTTATGGAGCATAGCTCTGCTTATTACATTTGTGGTTACAAAGGAAGAAACAGCTTGTTGAAATCTACCTGATGGAATCTGTTTTACTTCATCATCTAGTGTAAGTGTGTGTGTGTGTGTGTGTGTGTGTGTTTCTTTTCTCTCCTTCTTTCTTTTTCTGTTTTAGACACTTGCCACTATCAGTGGAAGGCCCCCCTACCTAGGAGCCAGCAGCTCTAGCCCCAGCTTGCTACCTCCAGTGGAAACTATTGCCGGTAACTTTCAGTTCTGGCTTGGAAGGTTGCCCTCAAAGAAAGTCTACAGGGTCACCAGGCAGCCAACCACAAGATTCACGCCCCACCTCAGTTTTCCCCAGTTGACGTTGAAGCTGGACTTTGATACAAAACCCAACCCAACCAACCACCAAACTGTTGCTCAAGCCATATCACATCATAATACAGAGGGCACAGGTTTTAGTTTGCACTGGGGGTGGGGGTAGGGGTGGGAGGAAGCAGGATTGTTAAATATGCAGGCTTTCCTCCTCAATGGAAGCGATGTGCATGCCTGTTTTCATTCCAAAAGGCTGAAGCTGAGTCTTACAGTCAAACTTTGGGCAGAGCATAGCCAGTCCTATGGAAGACTGGGGGGATAGAAGGATCCGGAGGGAATATGAACTCCACAGGAAAACCAACAGAGCCAACAAATCTGGCCTCAGGGGGCCCAGCAGAGACTGACACACCAAACAAGGACCATGCATGAAGAAGACCTAGGCTCCCCACTGAGGTGTAGCAAATAGGCAGCTCAATCTCCATATGGGTCCTCTATTAAGGGGAGCAGGGGCTACATTTGATCACTTCCCCCTGGTGGGGGTCCTGTACCAGGCCACAGAGGAAGAGGATGCAGGCAGTCCTGAGGAGACTGAATAGGCTGAGGTCAGTTAGTTGGTAGGGGAGAAGGGCTCCCAGTCCCTGAAGACTAAGGGAGAGGAATGAGAAGAAGGGAGGGAGGGAGGGAGGGACCAGGAGAAATGAGGGAGTGGGCTATGATTGGTATGTATGGCAAATACATTTTTTAAAAACAAATTTAAGTGAAAGAAAGAAAGAAAGAAAGAAAGAAAGAAAGAAAGAAAGAAAAGGCTGTGAATGGATATTTGTACTCGATAATCTTTGCTTCCTGTTAAGCCAGCCTTTACTGTATCCCCTAGAATGCTGAGTATTGTCTCTCAGTTAATAGAAGCCTTCCTTATGCTTATTATAAATCCTTTCTCCTGGGCTGCCGACTCCCGAACTCTGTCATCAGTCAATGGAGCTCACTCTTATAATAGTGGTTATGGTTACAGGTGCTTTATTAAAAAGATGTACCTTTAGATGTAGGAAGTTAGATGTGGCCCTGACTAAAGTTTTGTTGTGATAATTGTCACCTGGAAGCTTTTCTCCAAATATTTATTGTGTTTTAAATGTGTAAAAAACCAAAACACTTGGCCGTACTCTGGAAGTCTTTGACACTGGCTAAGTCATGCTGACCTAAATTCCACTTTGACATGGATTGTTTTCCTGCTGGCTGTGATGCTCACAGGAGCCCCCACAACAACACATGCATACAAATTGCCTCGGTAACAAAATGAGAGAAAAATGACCTAGGCTTCCCTCAAAATTCCTCCCAAGCTTTGCTCCTGTAAGCCGGTGATTTGATTTGCTAATGAGCAAAAGATACTTGTCGAGCTTAAAGCTACAAGTTGCATTGGTCTATTAAGTACCAAGAGGGACTTCTCATTCTTCCCAGCTAGCACAGAGGTAATAATCCTAAACATTTGTCTTCCATCGAGGCTTTCCATTAGAAATCTATTTGAAGTGAGAAAAAGTAGCCATGTGCCAAAGGCAGGACTAATGCAGAGTCCTGACAAACGCCAGCACAATGGTCACTTTAATTGGTCCTGATTCACAGACAATTGTATTCTGTCCCTCTCTGTGGTAGGAATAAAAGAGATCTAATCTTGCCCTTGCCTATGTTCCACAGTATTGGACCCGCTGTTCAAAAGGCACACACATATGCACTATAGTATTACTGATTACATGTATGTTAAGTTCTTACCTACTTTTGTTTTTTATTCTAGAGTGCATTTTATTTGTTCTGTTTACTCTTTTTTTTATTTTATTTTTTATTTTATTTATTTATTTTTTGTTTTTTTGTTTTTTTTGTTCCGTTTACTCTTGACATTGCCTATGAATATTATAATTTGATATATATGTATATATACACATATGTATATATTACAGGAAAAATAAACAAGAATGTTAGGTGTACTGAGAGAAAAAGCTATTACTTTCCAGGTTCTTGGTAATGATAAAACTGGAAAGAGTGAAAAAAACATAACATGGGTTACATGTTATATACTTTTATGTCTTATGTTGTTTTCCTTTTTTCTTTCAATTGTTGCCATAGACTTTATTGGGAGAATTTATTCTTACATTCTTTAAGATCCTTGAACATATTCATAATAGCCATTTTAAAGCTGTTGTCTTGTATACGGCTGTACTGCATTTCTAGGGCCTGGTGTAAGTTGGTAACTGGATTCTGGTGGAGGCATACTGTCTTGGCTATTACTGTTTGTTGATTTCAGCTGGTGCATAGGCATTTGGAGTTATGGTAACTGAGGTGTTTCTTGGTGTTGATATCTGCTCTTGCCTTTGTTGGATGGGTGTTCCAGTCTTCGTTTTCTGTTGCCCTCTCTGCATCTTAGTAGACTGATAGCTGTTGGCTCTGCGGCAGAGAGTGCTTCCGCAGGCTGGCGGGTAGCCAAGAGGAAGAAAGATGCAGGAAAGCACTAAGGCCATCTTGTCTACGGCAACAGGCTGGGTCCCTAGGCAGTAGGAGATTTGGTAAGAGGGGCTCCTGCGAGTAGGTTGTGGTGAGACAGAGAATGTGTCTCCAGAGACAAGGACAAAAGTGCTAGAGGGACTCTGAGTCTGTACCAAGAGCTAGAGTCTCTATTGAATGGAACTGAAGTGGGAGGAGAGGAAGCTTCATTAGAGGCCGCTGCAGGACTGGGTAGGACGTGAGTGATCATAAGGGAGGGCAGGAAAGAGCACAGCAATCACTCTTACATCCTGGTGTACCCACTGGGGCCCTCAGGTAGGCAATGTTTCTAGGATTGGAGACTGATGAAAGTAATGGGGATGAGCTAGAAGGGAGAGTGGAGAGCCTTGGCAGAGAGCAAAGCTGGGAGGGAGGATGAGTGCCAGCAAGCAGGTTGCTACAGGGCTTGTACAGGGTCGTGAGGCAGGTGAGGTCATATTGGAGCACAGGAGAGTTGTGAAAGCTGTCTCCCTGAGTCTCAGCCCAGCGTGGAGACCTGGAGTCCAAGGTGGAAAATGTTTCCAGGTATCAGAGGCTGACACAAAGGAGAGGGGGGGAGAGTCTCGCCGACCTGGATAGGTCATGCGTTTGCTTCTCCGCCAGGAGATGCCGATGGTGTTTTAGTTTGTTTGTTTGTTTTTTCCTGTAATTGTGATAAACTATCTGGACAAAAACAAATTTATGGATAAATGGCTTTTGTGAGTTACAACTTCAGGGCACAGTCAATCGTTTCTGGAAATTCAAGGCAGCAAGAACTTGAAACAACTTGTTACATTACAGCCGCAGAGAGCGGTGGATTAAGACGCGCAGGCTGGTGATCTGCATGAGTTCTTCACACTTTTTCACTAGTTGAGAATCTCCTTCCTAGGAAACGGGGTCGCTCAGAGGGCCAGACCTTCCCTCTGCAATTAGCACAATCAAAGTCGTCGCCCAAAGACAGCACCACCCGGGCCAGACAAACTTACACACCTCCTCATTGACGTGCGCTTCCCAGGTGGTTTCTACTGTGTTCAGCTGACTGTTAGAACAACCCATTACAGATGTCCTGATCTATTACCTCATCAGTACGTTGCATGGTGGAAAACGTGCAACTTCTCAATAAAGCTAAGGCGCTGTTAGGAGATGAATGAAGAAAGAGACTAAATGGTATATATATATGTATATGTGTCTGTGTATGTGTGTGTGTATGTGTGTAGATATACTTACACACACACACGTGTATATATATACAGAAATTTCCACTAGCACATGCACATATATACTTCTATGTACATACACATAATTTATGCACATATACTCTAGCTTACAGCTGATAAGATCTGTGGAAAAGGAATGGAGGTCCTAGGAATCAGGCTAGCGGGTGAGCATATGGGGAAGGCTAGCAGCAGGCCTTGCGAACCTTACCTCGGTGTTGTCCTATAAAGGTGAGAAGATAAAGACTGTAACAGTTTGGCTCAATAAAGGGTTGTTGCAGCAACTCTTACAGTCACCCGTGGACGGCCCCCGTGACCAGGTATGTAGGCTGTTTTAACGTTGCCATAGATCAGTGTCAGTGGCAAGAACATAAAAAGGTTCTTTGTGGTTGATAAAGATGTTTTCTTCCTCTTCCACAGGCATTTATTGAGCCTTTTATTAAGGGTGGAGCAGCCTTACCCTTGTGCTCTTGGCTGTTGATAACACAGGGAAGAGAACACAGTCCTGGCTCTTATCAAACTTATGTCTAGGTTGGAGGAAGCTCATAATAAACTAATAAATGGCCCGTGAAAGTTATATTACCTTGATATGTTGAGAAAAATTAAAGCAAGTTTCAACAAACAAATGCTTCTGGTGACCTCTGGAGGCTTGGTGGCCAAGACAGGTTTTTCTGACCAAGAATTGCAATTCACATTTGAATGTTAAGGAACCAGAAATCCCAGCTGCATTTTAGAGAAGAAAACAGATTCCTTGCAAAATAGCTAGGCAGTATAGAACTGTGGCATATTCACCTGGGTAAAGTGGTGTGCATGTGCCTGGCAGCTCTATGCCGCTGGAAAAAAGCACAGGAGACGAGCAGTTTCTAGGAAGAAAATATCTACTTTGCATCACAGCTTCAGAGGATTTGGTTAACCGTTAACCACTGAACTCTCAGTACAAAATGGATTCAGTGTGTTTTCAAGATTTTCCATAGTCTGAATATTCTCAGCATTACTCACAAACTCAAATCTAAGGTCTTCTCTGATGGTCAAGGCTAACTTAGCTACGAGTCCATAAAAAATTTAAAAAAAAAAAGAAAAAAAAGAGTTCATACTTCCAAGACACAGTGAAATAGATGAAGCGTCCTCATGGCAAATGAAAAGAAGAGGAAAATAGGCCAAAGCAACATGTAAATCTAGTAGGACATGAATTAACTCCTTATTTCCATGTCTCACATCTTGGTCACAGAATGGCCTTCTGTGGTATCTAAGGGATTTGGGATGCCCAACTTCTGGCTTTGTCAACTGCAGGCCCCCTGGCCAGCGTTTTGGCTTGGATCTCATTAATGCCTACAGATTTCAATGGCAAGGCCTCCCTTCTCCTGGCATCTCACACTTTCTTGAGTTTCCTGTGTAGGTTTGACTTTGCTAATGCAGGTCCATGCACTGCCCTCCAGGGCCTGCTTCCTGGTTATGACACTGCTTTATGCTCAGTGTTTGAAAAGTCAGCAGAAGCCTCCATGGTTGGAAAGTTCTGGCATTCTGCCTGCTTGCAAAAGCAGCACCACACAGGAGACACGAGAAGAGGGTCACTGTGATGGGAACAAATGTTGGGCTCCCTTGGGGCGTGGGACGTGGGACGTGGGGCGTGGGGTGTGGCGCGTGGCGCAGGAGCTTCTGAGGGCTTGGGCAGATAAACACAAAGAAGTGAATCCCCTTTGGAACCCCTGGTCAAGCGAGCTGGTGCAGCACTATATGTTCGTTTTTCCAAACAAAAATCTTCTGAACATCTGTGATTACACCATTGATCCCGTGAAAAATAAGTTTTTGCTGAGTCCTGCATGACCTCAAGGCATGGTCCCTAATGTCTCACGGAAAAGAGCGTAGCTTCTTTTTAGTGGCACCAATCTTTCTACCTACGACAGCTTCCTTGCCCTATGTACTCTCAATTTCCTTAACCAACATATTTTGTTACAACTTATTAACATTCTAAAAAAAAAAAACTGTAAGGATATCAGTTCTGAGGAGCAATTCTCCTGGCATAATCAGCAGGATTTCTTCTGCTGGAACCTGGAGTAACCAGAACCTGGAACCTCAGCAGGAGCCGGAGCCCCGAAGCCTTCCCTCGAGTGGTTCTCTCCAGGAGCGTCTCGAAGTGCAGCGATGAACAGCCAAAACTATCCGAAGTCTCCAAAAGCCCCACCTCCATTTCTGGGCTCATTTATATAACTCCTCCCAGAGTCTGTTCATGGGATCTTTTCAGCTGGTAACAATCAAGCTCCTGCATGAAGTGGTTGGTCTTCTACTGGATTAACCTCACCTGTTCTCTCACAAGACCGTTCCGATCCCACACTTGGGATCGTAAAAAACAGGTTTATCTCTTCTTCAGCCCCACCTCAAGTTTTCTCATAATTTTGCTCCTTAGTCATCCTCTGCATCTGCATAAAGTGTCTAGAAGCACCCAGGCTGAAGCATCATGCCGTGCTGCCTTGACGTTCTCCTCCATCTAACCCGTTATCCCACGGCTTGTGAACACAGCCCCCCTCAGAGACAGCATGGGGAACAACAGAAACACACACTCTGCCCACCATGTTGGCCTCTTGTCCAGTTTCCATTAGCTTTCCTTCTACCTGGACCCTCTTGTGCATAGTCTTTGCTGCCCACATTCCCATCAGCAGTCTGACTACCCGAGTTTCTAAAAGGATTGCCCACTAGGCACCACTTATATCATTCTGAGCTTTTAAACTTTTCCAAACTCCTTCTACAGCTCAGTTCTAAAGCCTTCAGAATCACGCAGTCGATATGGCCACAGCAACTGCCCCACTTCTTGATTAAAAATTTTCCATTCTAACCAATTTTGTCTTGCTGCGATTAAATAGCAGTGAGAACTTAGAAGGTAGGAGATAGGTGTTGGCTTGTGGCTTCTCAGGTGTTGGTGTCTGATTCCAAAAAGACTGTTGAACATAGTGTGGTAGTCAGGTGCTGGAGGAGATTTCTCACTTTGTTTTGATCAGAAAGCAGAGAGATAAAACATACCGGGGAAACTATATCTTTCAAGGGTTGTATTCCCAGTACCCTACCTCCTTCAACAAGAGTGCACCTTTCAAATAATCCCCTACCTCCTAATAGTGAAGTCAGTTGGAGAATAACCCTTCAGGGCAAGAATGAACTTTGTGGAAATTTTGTAGATTTAAGCCACAAAAGCGTTTGTATCTAAATTTTATTCTAGAATTCTTACTTACATATCTAGGACAAATTCACAGAAGTAGGACAGTTAGGTGAGAGAGCATATATACTTAAGTGTTGATAAATATAACCTCATCCCTAGGCTAGAGTCTCTACCACCATCTACAAAGATGTCTTCTTTCTCTGATGTCAGTTCAGACCTTGTGGTTATTTCCTGAGTGAATTTTTAAAAAATGATTGCATCGATCTTGTGTTATTTAAAACTCCACAGTGTTACAACCCCTTTTTTTTTTTAAAGCTACTTGCAATTATTTATTTACTGTTCATTTAAAAAGGTTTCCTCGATCTATCTAGGTTTCTTCTTCTGGGCAGCTGATTCTTTTCTCACTGATTTGTGTCATAAGATGGTTTGCAGGAGAATGGCCTCTAAAGGCTCATGTATTTGATGCCTGCTGAAACCTTTTGGGAAGAATTAGAAGGTGTATCCTCAGCTGGCTCGTGGTGGTGCATGCCTTTAATCCCAGTACTCGGGAGGCAGAGGCATGTGGATCCCAATGAGTTTGAGGCCATCTTGGTTTATGGATAGAGTTCCAGGACAACCCGGCTACTCAGAAAAATGCTGTCTCAACAAAACAAAACAAAGCAAAACAAAACAAAACAAAAAACAACCAACAAAAGGTGTAGCCTCATTAAGGAATGTGTGTCAGTGTGGGCTTGAATCCATGCCCTGCCCAGTTAGCTCTTCCTATGTGTCTCTCATGTCTGTGGGTCAGAATCTAAGCTGTCAGCTACTGCTCCAGTGCCAAGCTTGCCCACCGGTAGCCATGCTCCCCGTCATGATGGATGTGGACTCACCTTCTAAAGTCTCAAGCCAAATAAATGCTTTCTCCCACGAGACAACTTGATCATGGTGTGTTAGCACAGCAATGGAGAAGTAACTGAAACAAACGTGGTAGCATGTATCAGTGGAACTAGCATTTATCAGTTATTTTATGTTAATATTTCTCAAACAATTGCCTTGGTCAAGTTACATGCAGTATTGCTATTGCAAAGACATGTTTATTGTTGTTTATTTTTAATGTTTCCAAACTTGTGTCATGCACAGACATAATATTCCTACTTCAAAAGTAGAATGTAGTTCTCCCACATTTAAATTTTATTTCCTGAATTAAGCTTTACTTTGTCTTTGACCATCTGTTAAGTTTGCTGTAAAAAGGAGGTGGAGGTATGACCCCTCCCCCTTGCTCTCCACTTGACAGCTTTCTACCCACTGGCTTTTGAATGCTCCCTTCCTTCAGAAAGTGTGAGAAACAAAGATCTTCACGTCATAATAAGAGCTCGGGAGAC
Organism: Acomys percivali; assembly: GCA_907169655.1. Lineage (NCBI taxonomy): Eukaryota > Metazoa > Chordata > Mammalia > Rodentia > Muridae > Acomys > Acomys percivali. Next base: position 155,818,970 of record OU015743.1, read on the forward strand.
TCAGAGTAGTGAAAGCCAGACACTTGGTTTTATGACTTTGCCAAGTCCAGTGCCAGCTCAAAATAGCAGGAGCACTGAGTGCAGGGAACTATCTTTACAGCCCTGGACACACAGACAGACCTTCCGACATTTCCTCATTGCCTGAGTAATCAGGAAAGCGAAATCTCACCTAGTCCTATCTCCCTCGCTGTCCCTTTCCAAAACGCCCCTATGAGCTCATCTCCACACCTTACATCCTGTTTATTATAAAGCTTATCTGACACATGACTTTTCAGGAAAGCGTAGCTGGTAGGAACTTTCTACTCTAAACTTCTGCTTTGGTGATGGAGGAGTAGCTCAGCCAAGTGGGTAAATGGCTAGGCAGACCAGCAGGCGCTGGAGTGAAGGCACACCTTTGAAACGGACATTCGTGTTATTAGCACAGAAAGTAAAGTTTCTCTCTCTTTCTCTTTTCTATCTATTTATCATCTATATAGCCATAATCAATAGCTATCTATAGTCTATCTGTCATCCTTTCCCTATCTGTCATTTTATTGATCAATCTATCTGCTTATCTATCTACCTATCATCTATATATCTGTCTATTATCAGTCATCTACCAGTCTGTGTATAGATTATCTATCTATCTATCACCCACCTATCTGTCTGTCTACAGATCACTCACCAGTCTATCACCAAGGCTATATGGAATTTCCATTGGTTTTATTGGTATTAATATTGACATTTTTGAAATTATGGAAGTGTAGTTATTTGTGTTAGTAAATTTTAAGGTTAGTTTTCCCACTCTACAACTTTCGTTTGTTTTAGATTTTTCTGGCTATTCTTTGTTTGTTTGTTTTTGAGATAGAATGTTGCTGTGTAGCACTGACTGGCCTGGAACTTACTATATAGAACAGACTAACTTAATTTGTGGCTATTCTTTTGTCTCAACCTCTAACCACTAGGATTACAGGCCAAGTTTCCTAAACATTCTTTAATTGTGATTTTCATTATAAACTTGGGACTCTTACGCCCTGGCCAGGAAGAAGTTGTTACGGTGACTTGGTTAGTTAACTACCAAGTCTGCTCCCCTGTCACCCTTCTCAGGGGTGAGAACTCCAGTCTTCTGATACTCAGGCTAAAATTTCTGATGTGTGTCTTTTAGTTCTTAGACTTCACAGGCAAATTAGCAAATCTAGATGATCCTCTTCCCAACATAGATCCATCTTCCAGAACCTTCTCACCACCTCCACTGCTGACACCCTCCCCTCTTCCTTGCTAGAGTAAGTCATTAAAAACAAGATCAGATCTTATCAAAGAGCTGCTCAAACTGCTGTTCACGGCTTCTCTGCGTTCTGAATGGCCCCTGTATCCTGGCCCTTGTAACCCTGTAAACTTTACCGACTACTTCCTGTGCTCTCTCTCTCTCCCTCCGTGGAGGCAGGAGCCAAATACCTGTCCCGTCTCATAACCCTTCCCCGCTTTCAGAGCTGGGTAGCAGTGTGGCTTTGCCCCCGTTTTCTTCAGGGGCTTTGCTCTGAAACCATCTCAACTTCAGTCACCTGCACAAACCTCACCCCCGCCTTTCAGAGGCTTCACCGAGCCCGGCACACTTCTGAATGGTCTCTGCTCCCCAAGGAGGTCTCTTCAAGGATAGCTTTCAGTCTGCTTGGGCCATGGTGATGGTGTTGGGCTTGATTAGACACAGTAAATGCTCAGGAGGCATTTTTACTGACCAAGTCCATAAAACAAACAAACAATCGCAGTCTAAGAATCAAGTACACAAAAAACAAGAACTTAAAGAAAATGCGAAATATTTTAAAAGATGAAAACTCGTAAGGTAAAAGTAGAAGAGTATTAACAAAAATTTTCCTCTATAGTCCCAATAACCCAAAACAGAATTCTTAGCTATGAAAATTTAACCTTTAAAATTACAATGATGCTATCTGAAACGTGGGTTTTATTTATTGTTAATAGCCATGGAGCATATAAAAATAAATTTTAGAAATGCATTTGGTGTAAAGAAGGTGACACGGGCAAACTGAGTCATTGGGGTCAAAGGTATTTGTCCAGTTATTTGTCCATCCAATGGCAAAGACAGGACTTGGAAAGCAATGCTCTCTAGCTATTTTTATTTCACAACTGTGTTCCCTCTGGCCACGCCCCTTCTTGGCAATTATTTTTCTCATCTGTAAGGCAGAGGACATAGGATTAGGCTACTTGATGTGCTGAATTCTGTGAAACAAATGACAGTGGCTACTGCCAAGCCCGGGGCAACGTCGTCTGTGTGAATTATCTGTGTAGTTGCAAACTAAAAGAACACATTTGAATTAGACCTGGAGAATATCAAGGCATAGTGAGAACTCTAAAAGTATTGTTATTATTTCTAAAAGTGCATTCAGACAGCACAGAATAGCACCCAAGGGGCAGTGATTTGGAGAATTCAGGGGAAATCGGGTTCAAAGTTTGAGCTGTGCCTGAGCACATCTGACGGCTTTACAAGATGGCTTCATATTGCCCTCTTGTGGTCATTATGCGAAACTACAAAGCCATATCTCTTAGTTACTGGAAATAGGCTTTTCCTGTTTCCTCCAGATGGAAGTTAGCAAGACTCCGCCCATTCCTATGTATTTATTGCAAACGCATGATATGAATGATGTCAGGATAAGGCATGGATGCATCAGCTAGTGCAGCATGCTTTGTGGGCTTGAACCAGCGCTTCCTTCCCGTCCTATGCTCCAAAGGAAGCAACTGTTCCCTGCTCGCCCAGTTTCGCATTTTATGTGGCGCCAGTGCCTTACACAAGCACTTTTGTTAGAGGAGATCTCTATACCTGGAAAGCACCCACCACTGACAGTCTACATCTGAGAGTCCTACAGTGTTCTGCTTGACTTTTGTATCTCCCAGAACGTAAGACCACGTGACCTCATGAACGCGGGTACACTTGGTCATTTAAAATATTATTTTCAGTGGAGGGTGGTGGTGACTGAACCCAAGACCTTGGACATGCTAAGAAAGCACTCTGCTACTTTTATTACCGAGGTATATCCCCAGCCAAAACCAAAACTTTTTTTTAAGGGTCTCATGCAGAGTTTAGTCTAGTGTTGAAGAGTCTGTGTAGTCAAAACTGATACTAAAGTCACAAAACTCCAGCGTCCACCTCCCGAGCGTTGGGATTATCTGCACCATGCCACCACTCAGAGCCTAACATGTTCTTACATTCAATTTATCCCAAGAATTGTGTACAATAAAAAGCAGGTAGCTCAGGCGCCTGCGTTCCACTCGGGGTACTTAGACATCCCTTGGACGGTATTGCAGTTCTGTCCTTTTCTTGTTCAGCCAGCTTCTGAGTAGGTGTTAGTCTGAGACTTCCAAACCTAATCTCTCTGGGCCACAATGAGGAATGTTCTCCTCCTGCCACAGTGGCTTCAAACAGCTGGATTCTGGGCACGTACCACACAGATTTATTTATTTAGGTGTCTGTACTACAATATTCATAAGCCATATATGCTGTAGAGTGCACGGGGCATGCTTACATATCTCATGCAGAATCTAAATGAGGCCTTGTCATATTTTTTATGAGAGGAGAGTTATTGCATGTATTTGATATTTTGAAATTTGTGGGTCAGCACTTCTACTTTCAGCCTGTTTGGGTACCCCACTTTAATGGTTGTTGTGTCATTTTTCATTATTGTTATTATTATTATTATTATTATTATTATTATTATTATTATTATTTATTATTATTTATTATTATTTATTATTATTATTATTATTATTATTATTATTATTATTATATGTTGTGTACATATTTAGGTGTGTGGGTGAGTTTACAGAAGTCGCACTATTACTTTCCACCTAAGTCTTTGCAGTAGGATCTGTCACTGAACCTGATTGATTTGGCCCAATCAGCTGGCCAGTAAGCTGCAGGGGTCTGCCAACACCGGCATTATAGGAGCATATTACTGCCTTTGGCTCTTAAGTAGGTGATGACGATTTGAACTCACGTTTTCATGTTTACAGAGTATGCTCCTTACTGCCTGAGCCCCACCCCCACTCTTGCAAGGCTATTTTTGTCAAAAGCTTTTCAATATCCCAGTGGAGAGTCTTGTACAGCATTGGTGCAAATACAAATCTACCTTGAAAGCTCCTGACTCAGGGAACAGAAACAAAACTCTCCAGGATTCAAAGCCTGACACAATCTCCCTTCCTACCTTGCCTCTGAGTATTGTGTTCCTGTTCCTGAGACCTGGCCTCAGGCCTCTGGGATGAACTGTGCATCCGTGGAGGCACACCGACTTTCCCACTTTTGTGCCCTTGCATATGCTGATCCCACTCTGTGAACCATAGCAAATACAATTATTATTATGAGAAAGATCCAGAGTATCAGCCTGGCCCTTATTGGCCACGTAGCACCGCCCCCGGGGAATCTCCCATATCCTTAGTCTTGACTCTGTCCACATCGGTTAACTTCTGTTCGTTTAACTTAGTAGGAGAGCTCGGCTCCGTAAGAAACCCTTCGGATTGCATCTCCTGCTCTGTTCCCCTGCACTGCTACCCAGCCCGTGAGTCTCACCATTCCTTTATGCCGCGGTGCAAAGGGAAGCCACGTCTGTTTTTCTCACCACTGGCTTGCAAGACACAACACACACACTACTGAGCAGCTTCTAACTAACTAAATATCGTTCTCTGGGATTACCCTGGGAGCTAACGAGACTCTGACAGATTGACTGACGGAGAAATATAATGAACTTCTGTAGGGCTGCCTCTGTGCCTGTGAAGAGCACAAAGGCAGCCTATTTCAGAGGGGCTTCCCCCCCGAGCCAATCAACTGAGCAACCCCAAGGGAAGCCCGCCTAACATCGCCCGTAATGAACCTCGAGTCGCGGGGGCCAACCGCTTGCCAATTCCCTATGCATATGGTGCTCTTTCTTGCGCAACTTCCCTAGAGCTCCTCCGCTTATTTAACTTTCCTTAATAACCAGCAGATGGCTTCTGCCGGCCAGCCATCAGCTGGTGCTTAGCAGTGGCAGATTCAAGAGGAAACCCGGGGCTTGTTAGGGGTGGGGCTCCAGATGCTGACGTGCAGAATGCCAGGTGAAGTCACCAGACATCCTCTAATTGGCTACGGTGGCAGTGAAGAGCACAGGCAAGAGAGCGTTCCTTCTTTGAAGAGAGCGATGATGCAAGACTCCCTGCACAGCAATTTATGCAAAGCAGGAGAGGCAGAGGTCACAGGACTGAGGGGCTGCTATAGATCAGACACTGGTTGTTTCCTGAGACCTCATCATTACACACGATATCCTAGGGATACGGGCTTTTTATTAGTATAGACTGAAAACAAATCAGGAACCACCATTTATTCATTTATTCAAATACCCAAAAGATTCGGTGTGGCCTTGCAGTGCATTGGGCTAAAACTAGTGCGCACAGCACTTGCGCTGTAGAAGTGAACAATAAACGGCCCCCTCTTTTTAAAAACGATGTTTAATCACTAATTTTTATGCACTTTAAAATTTGTGGTGTTATGTTTGGCCGACGACTCAAAATCGTATAGAGTTATGGGGCCCAGGGTGCTGTTTTGGTATATGTACATAATGTGGCACTACATACACACGAGTTAGTGTGTCCAAGCACCAGCAGATAAATAGCTCCTGTAGCTGTAGCGGGAGTGGCTCAAGGAGGGCCGTGAATAGAGGAGATGCTGAGCATGAAGAAGACAGTAAAACTCGAGCTGGTGCAGGAGAGGGATGAGGAGAATGAACAAGAGAAGAGTCAGAGGACGTCTAAGACAGCCCAGGAGCAGAGTCCTCTGGCCTGCACAGGTCCTTTCTGTATAAAGACAGCAAGACGTGACAGAGAAACCTGTCAGAGTGAGGTGAGTTTCTCACAGGAGGGCTCAGCCAGCCCATCGCTAAGGGAGTGTCACTGTCTCCTGTCGGAGTGTGGGAAGCACCCAGCAGGCATCCTTCCTTGTGCTGGATGCTGTTCTGCAGGCTGGCTCTCACTCTCACTCTGACAAATCGTGGACAGTGGAAAGAAGAACAGGCTGTCTTAATAAATGAAGCAGAGGGGAGGGTTGGCCGCGTTCTTTAAAATTTCTGATGCTTTGGAAGTAAAAATAAAGTACTGGGAACATATTCTATTTACGGAAAATTAAAAACTAAAAAAAAGATATCCCAGAGAAAATGCTATTAAAACATCAAATCTAAAAACTTTTCTGAAAAAAAAATCATATGGAAATGTACTGCCGATAAAAATTCCTAAAGTGCATGTAGGTACACGCATAAGAAGATTAAAAATAGACTTATCCTATAATGTGGCCACGGTGTCCCTACTAGACTGCACAGGCTAAAACAAGAAGTCTAGTGCCAGCAATGGGTTACTTTATGGTACTCGTTGGCTGGGGAGGTCCCACAGACACCTAGACGTTACAGCTGGCTGCCAGTGCTCAGGGCTGCCCTCTACAACTAGATGGCAAAGCCCTATCGCCAATGACCCCACACAACTTGAACGACCAAGCTGGTGCTGGCCTCGAAGTGTCATTCATATTGGCTAGCTTTCATAGTTCTGGAAGGTGGCAAGCAATCTCCTGGAGGAGAAAAATAATCCTCAGTCACACCCAGGAGTCCGCGATGATGGCCTGGAAGATATAACCGGTGATGCAGCAGGGGCCCAGACACCGTGAGAACAACCACTAACTTTTAACTGGATTCAAGGCACGTTCCAGAAGATGAATTGTTTGCACTATTAGCAGGCAGAGAACTCATGTCTGGACAGGCAATGGGCCTAAGGAAGAACACATCACTATCATTTTGCTAAGTGGACATACTATTAAATCAACACCTGATTGCTTAGTATAACACCCAGAGACCAACGTGCCTCTCTGCCCTCATCTGAGAAACTGTTGTCTGTAGTTGATGATGATCTAACCACTGGCCAAGGTGCAGGGAACAAAAGGATTCTTGATGTTCATCCTTAAAGGGAATACACACACTGAAGCATGTCCTCCACACCTCGGGGATGCTTGAAGAAGAGGGCAGAGAGTGTAAGAGCCAGGGGTGGATGACTTCAGGTGCAGTGTCTTCTGGATACACAGGGCAGATGCACAAATGAACTCACAGTGAATACTGGTGACAGTATTCACAAGACACGGGCAAGCCCAGGACAGACCAAATCCCAGCACGGAGAGAGAAGGGGCGTGAAGCTTCACCCTAGCCTAGGAGCTACTGTTAGCTGATGAGAAATGCTGCGTCAGTTTTGTCTAATTAGCATCTAAGTCAGCCTTGCTCCAGTGGAAGAGGCCACACATGCAAGACTGGCTAGACAGCACAAGTAAACCTTGGTGGAGACAGAGACAGCGAGAGACAGAGACACAGAGAGAGAGAGAGACAGATAAAGATAGAAAGTTGGGTGTGAAGAAAAGGGAAAAGAAGGTGGAGGGTTTGGGAAGGGTTTCGTATGACCAACACATTGTATAAAATTCTTAAAGACCTGAAAAAAAAAATCTGGTTTTCTGAAGCATTTGGTGGCAAAGGGGCACTCATCTTGGTTTTGTACTACCTTATGATCACATGATTTAGAAAAATATGCATGTTCAGAGGCATGTGAACTCATAGGGCTTTTATATGGGTACATATAATCTATCTGCACACATAAAAGGACAGGGGAAGAAACCACACAGGGATGAAACAAGTGGGAAAGTGGGCAGTTGATAAAAATGCTGCTGGGCAAGAAAAGAAAGAGTGACCTATGTGTGTCTCCCGATTCTTATAAGTTTGTTGTAAGGTTGAAGTTATCTTTGAATAAAACTTAGAAAAGAAATTCTGCAGTCATGAGAAGTTTGCAGAGAAGCTTAAGCTGCGCTTGAAATTATCTTGTGCTGCTGGACACACAGAGTATGTTTTAGATCAGATTATATTTACCTAAGCTTATTTTTTATTCATATATTGTTTTAGGCCAATTAGAACACTGACGTTCGAGTGTCCAAATATATGGCTATAAGTTTGTCTTTCTACCCAAACTAATTTTAATAACTGAAGAGACTTTCGAGGTAAAAGGAGCTTAACATTGGTGGCAAACAGTTGTACCGGCCTTCTAAGTGCAGACTAAATTTCAATCTGACTGGCTATGCCAAAGGCTGGAAACAAACGCTGTCCAAATGACAGCTGTTTTAACCTGTTTTTGAAAAAAAAAATTAAGAAAGTAAAACATAATTCTAAAATATATGTAGCATTCTGTGAGATATCTGCCTCTCCTTCAAGTAAGTGTATGTTGCCGTCTCTGGACCCTGGGGATGGGCACAGGAGACGCACAGCTGGGTGACATAGCACCTGGTGATACATGATGTGGGGTTGTGAGAAGACGGTAGCTTCTACGTGGCTCTAAGAACTCTGGAATCACGTCCTGAAGCCACCAAGTGACCCACATGTGGAGGTCACTGGAAGGAGTCTAAGACTCACCAAGAGAGATATTTGGTTTCCCCTACAATCCTGATCATGTCCTATTTGCCTGAAATTGTGAAATCATGCCGTTCTGTGGTGGCGATTCATCTGAATACATGCAGAGATTTTGTCCACAGCAACTGTGGGAGAACATGAATGGTTGTTTTTTGTCTTACATCACTGTTTTGGGTTAGATCACTGGCTCACAAAAGACAAAAAAGAAGGCGGTGTCAACAGGGAGGAGGGAGCTGCTAGGGCTCACAGAAGGGGGATGAGAGCAAAGAGAGATCTAGTTGACACCACAGAACCTCGGCCAGAGCTTTGGAGGGACTCCTAGCAAGGGGGGTGAAGGTGGGACGTAGATCTGGAAATAATGTTGTTTGTGTTCTTTCTATTCTCACATGGCAATCAAGTCTTTGCATTACCCTGTGCGGCCAAGTAGGCACTCTCCCTTTATTCTGGCAAAATGCAACGTGCATCTTTGTGGAGAAACTGAAATGCTTCAATTTGAACAGCACCTGGCAGAACAGAATGAGAGAACGTCTCCGTGATAAAATGAAGAAGAGCTGATGATTTGTGCAGGGTCCTCTCTTGTATCCTACTTGTGCACAAAAATTCCAGCATAATTTCAATGTGTCCTTCTTAACCATGATAGATAAGGAAGGAAAACATCTTTATTAGAAACACACACACACACACACACACAGGATGATAAAATTAGAACCGGTCCCTCAATTTCTCCTAACAGACCATCAAGGCCATTTCTATGCAGTTCCTCTATAGTGATAGGTGCCAGAGTTACAGATTTAAGATCTTTCCACATCATTTATATCTGTGTTTTGGACAGTTTTTAAAAAATTAGTTGATTTGACAAAACTAACTCCACCTAATGACACAGCCCTTAATTTGTCGTCAGCAGCACTCGTGTCCCTAGCCTCTTTTCTGAATGATTATCCCACTTCCTGTCTTACCCGGAAACAGAATCCCTCGGGGGACACATAACCCCCACAGTCATTTCCGTTAGCTCTTTCCATCCACACCCCACGTATCACAGAATCAAAACGGCAGCTGGCTCATGCCTCTCTGCACATCTCTCTGTTTTACAGTGTGAAGTGGTTGTGAAGCGGGGTCCTCTCTAACCACTGCCAAGCCAGTTAGTGCCTGTCAACCTTGTTCATTAGCACCCACGTCCCCGCCCCATCTATTCCTTCATTTTTCCATGCATACCTTCCCCACAGGACACTGTGTCCCATGGCTGGTTCCCCTTCAGTGACCTCCTCTTCACTTGGACCACACTTTCCCATACAATTACTTCTATGTAAGATACTGGTAAAGACCACGGTTTCTACTTCATGTTTCCATTAAACTTCTCTTTCCTAAAACAAGTATTTTCAGGGGGTTTGCTACTTTCCTTTTTGCTTCTACATAGCTTTAAATTTTTTTTTGTTTTAATTTTTTATTTATTTATTTTTTACCTCACTTCAGACCAGTTGGGTCCTAAATAAAAGATACGGAGACCTTTTAGGTTTATGATAAGCTTTAAAGCACTAGAGCTGGGCAGATATCAGTCCTGTAAGCTATTTTGCTATTTCCCAGCTACAGACCCCACGTGATCTGCTGGAGCTGCTCCTGCCTGGCTGCTTCTGCTCCCTCAGTCCAGCCCTCATGGCCACGGGTTCACGGTCCATACTGTCCCAAGGCGACTTCTGCCCTCTCTCTCCTGCCTCGCGGCCTCCATCTGACCACAGCCTGGGCACCTAAGCTCTGCCTACCACTCTTCTGCCCAGTTATAGGCTCTCAGCTATTTTTCTTAACCAACCAAACTTAAATTGGTGAAGAAGGTTTACACAACATCACCTGGTGCATGTCAGAATGTATTTGTCTGGATTGAAACCAGATTTTGGGGTGCAGCATTTAGCATTTGAACACATAGCACTAGACCTACCCCCAACACTTCTGTTTTGCCTCAACCTACTATGCTTTCAAAGTTTATTCACTGCCTTACGGGATCACCTTTTACCAGTGTTGATTTTATGAACCTTATTTTGATAGTGGCCTTTCCTCCTATCTCCTGGGTCCTGTTCCTAAAGCCTTTGTATATACATCTCATGCTTTCTTCAAGGATCTCTCTCTGAAGTCAGGTACTGCCTCATTTGCATCATTGCTGAAGCACGTTTACAAGTTTTTAAGCATTCCTAATATTATCAAACACGAAAAAAATTCAACTCCATGTTTCTGTGTTATTCTTACCACTTAGGAAAATTCTCAAAAGGAGTATACTTTATAGCGCTGCCTTCTCCAACAGTGCACACAAGTTAAAGTCAGGAATGTTTTAATTCTGATGTCTCCCAAAACAAACCGGGAGATAAGGAGCCTCCAGATAAGGATTTATGGGAAATAGCTCATATAGAAATTGTAGAAAACAGTACCACGAAGATGCAAAAGTACCAGCAAAGCTGCTGTTGATGACTAGAAGTAATTTTCACAACTCTCAGAAACAATCTAAAACAAACGCTGCACGGTTGGTTACCTGACCCGAGAGGAGAGCAACACGGAGAATATTGTTATGAGTCAACTGCTCTTAGTTGTTTGGTTTGTCGGTTTTGTTTCGGTATGGTTTTGGTGGGGGTGTATTATAGGGTGGCCATAATTTCAATGTACACTCTACTGTAAATATGCAGGAAGAAGTACTCTGAGCACACCAAGAGGCTGAGGTTGGACGCTCTGTCTTTCACCGAAATATCTTACCAGCCTTTTCACCACAGTATGTTCAGACAATTTTTGGCGTAAGGTTTTTACTATTCCCAACTGAATTCTCTAGCCCGTCCAGAGGAAAATCCCTGCCTTTCTGACTGGGGGACCAGCTAGTGTGGTCTTGTCTGTCCCAAGGAGAAGCCAAGCAAATAATGGGCCTTCTATTCTCACCCATTGTTTAGCCCCTGCAGTGTCCTGATCGCCTCTGCTCAGCTCCCTTCTTAGGACTACTCTGAATGTCACTGACATCCACCATGGCAGAAGAAGATGCTGGACAGAGGAGAAATAGGATCTTCACTTCAGGCACACTTGGTGGCACACTTACTTGTTTGTATTGCCATTATGGATTGAAAATTATCAATTTTTGCTGCTGTTCATTCACTGATGCCAGTTAACTGAGGCATTAAAGCTTTTAGGCTTTCTCAGTAACCCTTAAACTCCTATTTCTACCATTCTACACCCTGTTCTAACCAAGATCTGCCTTCCCATGACAACATTTGATTGGCAACTCCCAGATTCTCTGCTCTGAGGAACCAAGGTGGAAACCAGACATAACTGAACAGTTGAATACAAATTTCAAGGTCAACTCAGGACTTGAAGGAGGCTCTGGAGCCACTAATCCTAGCTGAGAAAATTACTGTTCTTTTTTTTTTTGGTCCTTCAACAAAGAGAGCTTGCCCTGGAGAGACACTGGCCAGGTCTGAGCTGGTTTATTTTTCATTGCTCTTGTGTAAATTTTTACCTTCAAGTCCCCGGTCAATCAATGAGAAGCTCAGCATGAACCTCACGCTCTCCCCAGTCAGCCACCGCATCTGTGCTGTGCCTAGACTGCGATGCTGGAGAAGGAAAGAGAAAAGAGAACAGAAGAACTGACAGGTGCTCTTTAGCCACCTGCGCTCACATGGGGGGGGGGGCAGGATGAAAGCAACAGAGGAAATCGCATACAGTTTCTAGATAACTGTTATCTCCATGTTGTCTCTTGGCAAATCACTTATGCTCTCAGAGACACCTCTTTTCATCTAAAAGATGCAGAGCTAATGACGATTCTTTGCATAAACAAAGTACTTATAACGAGTCAGGGGAAATGGTGGAATAATAATTAGGTAAATCATAATATCATAGAAGCTGTATATTTGATTTCCCTCTCTCTTTTATCCTGTCATAGGTGTACATTTGCTTCTGGCCTATTCAAGTAGTTTATCTGGATATGGCAAAGGACTGAATAAGAGTTATAACTAGCCCTTGGGATGTCCACAGTGGCTGACCATAAAGGCTCTCCTAATTGGCAGGTCAATGGCTACCTCATCTTACTATGCCTGAATGGTCTTCCACAAGCTCTGTGCCACCATTGCCCTAGAATATTTTTCAGTCAGACACATTATAGGTCAAAGGTTTTGTGGCTGTGTTGGTTTCCACGATTCTCTTTTGGTAGCCTGGAGAGTGATTTCCCTCACCAGAGGGACCAGAATGTAGGGATGAAGGCTCCTTGTAGGCACTCCATGTAGGTAGCCCCAGCTCAATTTATCCATGTTTAATAAGTTTTATTGGTGTTATCCTCAGTAATTGGGCCTCATCGTCAGTTTGCAGCGAGCAAACTTTTGTCTTGGCAACAGCCTGGATTGTGTGGGGATTTCCACGGGGGAACCCTTGGCCAATATCTCAGTTGAATATTACCCAGTCCCACCAGTGGAAGCCTCTCCAGGTGATAAGATATGACCTGCTGGGACTCCACATACTCTGTTACTGAGCGTCCTCCTCACGGTCACCACTCTCATCCCTGGCTCCTTAGCTAGAAACTCAGTGTGGTCTCCTTCTCCTCTCCGACCTCATTGCCAAGTGATCACAGAAAACGTCTGCAGGCTTCCTGCAACATTAGCCAGCATTCCCTGTAAACACATCAGTGGACCAGGCCAGGAAAACAGGTAATGCAAAACTATTATCCTCTCTGAAGGCCCAAAGGGGAAAGACACCCCCCCCAAAAAAAAGACAAATCCAGACATCAGCACCCAGACTTACAATCATTCCAACCCCAAGTGCCTAGACACCATTATAAAAACACAGTAACAGCTAAGGCACTAGCCCCCAACTGCCCTCCCACAGCAGCCCTGGGCACTTCAGCAGAGCTAGAACACAAGAAAAATGCCTTAAAACCAACTATGTGAGACGAAAGTGGTCTTCAAAGAAGAAACAAAAAAATTTAAAATCCAGGAAAAAAACCCCACACAATTGGAGAAAATGAATAAATTCCTTAAGGAAATTCAAGAAAACACAAACACTTGAAGGGAATGAATAAAACTGTTTAAGACATAAAAATGGAAATAGAATCAATAACAAAAACACACAATGAAAGAAATCTGGAAGTGAAAAATTTGGGAACCTGAGCAGGAGCTGCAGAGGAAAGGTTCGCCAACAGGCGACGAGAGAAAGAGAAAGAGAAGCTCGTGTGTGGAAGATACCACAGAAGAAAGTGTTAAATCAAAAATGACTCCTCACACAAAACATCCAGAAAACCTGGGACCTTGTGAAAAGACCAATCTAAGAATAATAGGAATATAGGAAGGAGAAGAATCCAAGCTCAAAGGTCCAAAAAATATGTTCAACAAAATCATAGAAGAAAAAAATTTATAACCTAAAGAAGGAGATTTTTTTAATCAACGTACCTAAAGCATACAGAACACCAAATGGACTGGGCAGAAAAGAAGGTGCCCTTGCTATATAATAATCAAAACACTAAACATACAGAACAAAGAAAAATATAAAAAGCTGCAAGGAAAAAAGATCAAATAACATACAATAGCAGACATATTAGAGTTGCACCTGACTTCTCAATAGAGAGTCTAAAAGCCAGAAGGTCCTGAACTGTTGTGCTGCAGACCCTAAAGGACCATAGATTTCGGCCCAGGCTACTATACCAGCAAAATTCTCAATCATGATAGATGAAGAAAATAATATACTCTATGATAAAGTCAAATTTAAACAATATCTATCTAAAAATCCATCCCTATAGAAGGTGCTAGAAAAAACCAAAACCAAAACCAAAACCAAAACAACTCTCCAACCTAGCTACTTCAGTGAAAACACAGGAAATAACAATCTCACACCAACAAAATAAAAAGTAGGGAGACACACACACACACACACACACACACACACACCTGGGGGTCAGAGGGAGAAAGAAAGGGTAGAGGGATGGATGGATGGGTGAAGGGAGTGAAGGAGAAAGACAGACAGAGAGAGAGAGAGAGAGAGAGAGAGAGAGAGAGAGAGAGAGAGAGAGAGAGAGAGAGCCACCTGAGTTTACCACACTCCACAATCTGGAACATTCCCTGAGTTGCAGATGCAAAGCCTGATCTAGTCCAGGCAGTCTAAACCTGCTTATCGCCCCATTTAACTGAGTTATCATCACAGCCCTATGCTGTAGATATTTCTTACTTTACTGTTTCTGGTTTGCAGGCGTAAACCCAAAGGTTGAGGGGATGTGTAGTTGTTAGTGGCGGAACTAGGAACAGAGTAGTTTAACTCCAATGCTGTTTTTTCCCCCCTTCCTCTATTACACCGCCTTTGCCAAGTGCCGCATGGGATTTAACACATTAGCTGGAAATGTGACAAAATCCTCTAGGTGTGTTCTAGTAGAGTTCTCTAGAAACCATGCAGGAGATGGGGCTGAGTAAAAGTCTAAACTGGTTGAACATCTTTAATAGAAGCATCTTTACAAGAAGATGAATGGTAAAAGATGAAGGCCCTGTCTTGCTGTCTTCACCTGTCAACCACTTTATCTAAACTCAGATTAGAGAGAAGAAGATATGAAACACGCATTTACATTCCTCTGGTTGCTTCATTATTACTACGTTTTAATCTGCGGCGGTAGTTCAATCATCATGCCATCATAGCCTTTACACGTCTAGCTGTGTAGATTTAGAAGACATGAGGTCTCTGGGTGAAGTTGTTCCACACAGCAATCAAACCGTTCCCCCTTTTTATTCCCTGGAAACATGACCCTGGCCTGCATATCTGCACTAGTCAGCCTTTGAGAAGATGCAGTTTACGGCTCAGGTCGAGCAATCCAGATTCAAAAGTCTACACTAGTTTTTAACAATAAATAAGCTGATGTAAGAATAAAAGGAAACTCCGTCTGGACGCACCACAGAGCCAGGACTGGAGGAGCCAGCCACGTAATCACAAGCGGTTTATGCAAATGACTATTGTTTTAAAAATTATCCATATTACCTGTATTATCAGTAGGCCTGGCTAGCAATAAATCAAGACACAGACACTTGTTATATTTTAAAATAGCCTTAGTTAACCTGGGACAGGGCAGATATCAATCCTCTAAACTACTTTCCATAGTAGGGCCTCAGGCATAGGATCCTGTCTCAATCCCATGCCATCTGCTTCCAATAACTTTTATTAAGCTACCTCCCATCTATAATCCCAAATGTTCTTCATCTGGGCCGGATTCTCCATCCACGCTGCTGGCCATGTGCTTCTCCTCCATCTAACCTATGGCGGTCTTCTTCTCTTCCTAACCCATGGCGGTCTTCCTCTGTTCCTAACTCATGGCGGTCTTCCTCTGTTCCTAACCCATGGCGGTCTTCCTCTGTT